>CM037853.1:96084649-96360809 GCA_021234595.1 Delia radicum
ATATGTAATAATAAATTTTTTGTCACTTTGTTAAAAGAAATATTTTGTTTAAAGATTTTGCTGGAGTTTGACTGATTTTGCTGAACTTTGAGTGATTTTGCTGAAAGATGTTGCTGGATTTTGAGTGATTTTGCTGGACTTTGAGTGATTTTGCTGAACTTTGAGTGATTTTGCTGAAAGATTTTGCTGGAAATTATTAGATTTTGCTAACTTCACGTCGATCGATCGATACCCGTAAAAGTAGTTGGTCATACTAACTCAAATACTCAATACTCCAGCAACACTAACTATAAAGCTCCGTTATTAAGCAAAACCAAAAAAATACCAGCAAAATCTGTCAGCAAAATCACTCAAAACCAAAATAAAAGCACTCGGAGTACATCAAAAGCACTCAAATGTTCAGCAAAATATTTATAAAGACAAAAAAGTGACAAAAAATTTATTTTTATTATTAAATTAATTAATATATACAATAAAAATAAAGCATTTAAATAAAATAATAAAACACAAATTTGTTTTTTTTTTCTATAGTTGTTAGTAAAAGTTGCGTGAAGGGAATAATTTCATCTTTTGTGGTCAAGACACCTTTTGGTTTATGGAGTTCATTTGAGGGATTCTTACAAAAAAATTTGGATAGGAATCGATAGACAAAAGATATTAGAGTAATTTGTCATCATTGGAATTATCAATATCTGTTTTTCCTGGAAATTCCTAGAAGAAAAACTGTTTCATCATTGGTACCGGTGGTCAGTAAATTGAATTTTCATTGTGGAATCTTCATTAACGATTCTTACAAAAAAATTTGGATGAGAATTGGTCGATACAAGATAGGAGAGCAATGTCTCATCATTAGAATTATCAATATCTGTTTTTCCTAGAAATTCCTAGAAGAAAAACTGTTTCGTCATTGGTACCAGTGGTCAGTAAATTGAATTTTTATTGTGGAATCTTCATTAACGATTCTTACAAAAAAATTTGGATGAGAATTGGTCGATACAAGATAGGAGAGCAATGTCTCATCATTAGAATTATCAATATCTGTTTTTCCTAGAAATTCCTAGAAGAAAAACTGTTTCGTCATTGGTACCAGTGGTCAGTAAATTGAATTTTTATTGTGGAATCTTCATTAACGATTCTTACAAAAAAATTTGGATGAGAATTGGTCGATACAAAATAGGAGAGCAATATCCCATCATTAGAATTATCAATATCTATTTTTCCTAGAAATTCCTAGAAGAAAAACTGTTTCGTCATTGGTGCTGGTCAGTAAATTGAATTTTCATTGTGGAATCTTCATTAACGATTCTTACAAAAAAATTGATAATTCAGATATTGATAATTCTAATGATGAGACATTGCTCTCCTACCTGTTACTGACCAATTCTCATCCAATTTTTTTAGTAAGAATCGTTAATGAAGATTCCACAATAAAAATTCTATTTACTGACCGCTGGTACCAATGACGAAACAGTTTTTCTTCTAGGAATTTCTAGGAAAAACAGATATTGATAATTCTAATGATGAGACATTGCTCTCCTACCTTTTACTGACCAATTCGCATCCAAATTTTTTTGTAAGAATCGTTAATGAAGATTCCACAATGAAAATTCAATTTACTGACCACTGGTACCAATGACGAAACAGTTTTTCTTCTAGGAATTTCTAGGAAAAACAGATATTGATAATTCTAATGATGAGACATTGCTCTCCTACCTGTTACTGACCAATTCTCATCCAATTTTTTTTGTAAGAATCTTTAATGAAGATTCCACAATGAAAATTCAATTTACTGACCAGCACCAATGACGAAACAGTTTTTCTTCTAGGAATTTCTAGGAAAAACAGATATTGATAATTCTAATGATGAGACATTGCTCTCCTATCTTGTATCGACCAATTCTCATCCAAATTTTTTTGTAAGAATCGTTAATGAAGATTCCACAATGAAAATTCAATTTACTGACCACCGGTACCAATGACGAAACAGTTTTTCTTCTAGGAATTTCTAGGAAAAACAGATATTGATAATTCTAATGATGAGACATTGCTCGCCTACCTGTTACTGACCAATTCTCATCCAATTTTTTTTGTAAGAATCGTTAATGAAGATTCCACAATGAAAATTCAATTTACTGACCAGCACCAATGACGAAACAGTTTTTCTTCTAGGAATTTCTATGAAAAACAGATATTGATAATTCTAATGATGAGACATTGCTCTCCTATCTTGTATCGACCAATTCTCATCCAAATATTTTTGTAAGAATCGTTAATGAAGATTCCACAATAAAAATTCTATTTACTGACCATTCAATTTACTGACGAAACAGTTTTTCTTCTAGGAATTTCCAGGAAAAACAGATATTGATAATTCCAATGATGACAAATTACTCTAATATCTTTTGTCTATCGATTCCTATCCAATTTTTTTTGTATGAATCCCTCAAATGTTCTCCATAAACCAAAAGGTGTCTTGACCACAAAATATGAAATTATTCCCTTCACTCAACTTTTACTAACAACTATAGAAAAAAAACAATTTTGTTTTATTATTTTATTTAAATGTGTTTTTTTTTATTGTATATGTATATTAATTAATTTAATAATAATAATAAATTTTTTGTCACTTTGTTAAAAAAAATATTTTGTTTAAAGATTTTGCTGGAGTTTGACTGATTTTGCTGAACTTTGAGTGATTTTGCTGAAAGATTTTGCTGGATTTTGAGTGATTTTGCTGGACTTTGAGTGATTTTGCTGTACTTTGAGTGATTTTGCTGAAAGATTTTTAGATTATTAGATTTTGCTAACTTCACGTCGATGAAAAACGAATAATTGAAAAAAAGGAAATTTTCTTTAAAATCGTATAGAAAAAAAACTATAAAACTGCACTTAATTATATTTAAATACAATATACAAAATAATAAACTAGTGAAATAAAAACAAATATATTTTGTTGACAAAATATTGCAATAAACCAAACAAAAGGTACGCAAAACCACAAATACCATCCAAAGACCATTCAGAAACAAAGAATTTATTTAATTTTTTATTTTTTTGTGATATTTCAAAATTGTTTTTTAAGTGTTTCTTTTTATTAAATTATTTAATAAACGAATACGTATTTTCTTTTATTTTCATATTTGTGGATAATTTATTTAACAACGAAAATTTTTGCAAAAAAAAAAAATATCTACATATATCTAATATATATAAACATCTTGTGTGCCCCGCATTTGTGTTGTTTGTTGGGACTGCTGTCGGTTTGTTCGACATTTTGTATTGTGTTTTGTACAAAACAACAACAACCACGACTACGACAATTAACACAAAAAAAAACAACTTTTACTGTGACGTTAAATATTTGTTGTTGGAAAAATTTACCATTACATTTTTTTTTTTGCTGCGATTACTGATATGTTGTTGCTGCTGTTGTTGTGGATGTTTACTCGTTTACGTATCTTTTGTTTTGTAATACAAAACAACACATATTGGAATTACTTGGACTCCATTCTTTTTTTTCGAAAATCACAAATAATTTAAAAGAGAAGATATATAAAAAGCGAAACAATAATAAGTAGTGGATGGAGGAATCTTAATTAAGGAACATTAAAGTGGTGGCAACAAAAATTTCAATTTATTTTTTTAAAAATACGGCACTTGTTACGTACAAGGAATAGTTTAAAGGAGAAAGTTTAAGAAAAAGAACAAAAAAACTATATAAATAACTGTAGTTTGTGTTGTGTGTGTGCACCACTTAAACCTGGTGTCACCATTTAATTTATACACAAACACTTTACACCTGATTTGCCTGCGACTGCCCTGCCTTTAAGTTAATCAGTTTTGTTTTCCTCTTTTGGGCTGCACTTGCTCTGTGTTGGATATGAATCGTACCTCAACAAAATGGGAAGAATTACCATCATTGGTTTTAGGCCAGATATACGAATATTTAGAAACACACGATCGCCTAAATGCCAGTCAGACGTGTAAACATTGGCGTAGTGTTGTATTTCAAAAAAGGTAAGTTTTAATAAAATTTTCTTTATCGAGATTTTAGCCTGTTTTAATAATTTAATTATGAACGGATAGAAACGATTGAAGAATCACCATCGGAAAGGTGTTTCAAATGTCTTTATAACGGGTTATAATATGTATCCCATTCATTAACCCATAACGAGCCAGCTTGGCATTTTGTTTATGTTTATTTTTTTTATTAAAAAGCCTATTATAAAAATTACCCAAATTAAAAGTATCCCAGCACAAATAAAACGAACGCATTCTTTGTGAATACAGTTTTTAGCGCATATAAAGGGTGATTTTTTAAGAGCTTTCGGATTTGATATAAAAAAAAAAACATAAAATTTAAACAAATGTATGCAATCTTTATTTGAGTTGATAGATCGCCATCATACGCCATTGCGTGCTTGTCCCTATAGACATGAGCCTTAACATAGAACCACAAAAAAGTGAAATAAACTGTTCACCGAACTCGCCTCTCAATTGGGCCATTGATTCGCGTGCTGTGTGGCATGTGGCAACGTCTTGTTGAATCTACATGTCACCCAAGTCCAGCTATTACATTTTGGGCAAAAAAAAATTATAACCATCGCACGATAGCGCTCATTCACAGTAACGTTCCTGCCTTCGTCGTCTTGGAAAAAGTCCAATAATGATGCCACCGGCCCATAATCCACACCAAACAGTGCATTTATCGTAATGCATTGGCAATTCTTGCAATGCTTCTGGCTGCTCTTTCTCGTTCAACCAGAAATGAGCTCGTTGCTGAACACAATTTTCCGATAAAAAAGTGGAAATTCATCCAACTTTGCCAGCGCCCATTCACCAAAAGTTAGCCATTGTGGTAGGTCGTGTGGCTTCAAGTCTTGAAGTCTTTCCGCAAAATGTTTCGATAATAAAATTTGATTTCGATAATAAAATTCAATAATCTGCAACCGTTGTTCGTTTGTAAGTCGATTCATGGTTAAATTTTAGACCAAACTGAACATGTTTTAGTTTCGGTCATCCATTTTTTGTGGATATGTTACACGAAAGCATCTGAACTGCCAAAAACAGTGTTGCCAAAAAAGAAAGTTGCTAAAAAGTCAACCTTTAAAAGAAGCAGAATATGCTGCTTTTCCACTTCCAAAAATTGATTTTAAATGGCTTCCAAAATAACTTTAAGTTAAAACTAACCCGCCTCAAAATGTAGTGATTTGATCTTTTTTTTATACTATATAAGTAAAACATTTTTTTACGATTTTTTTTTTATCTTCATTAGCTGGTTCATTCGAGTGAAACTTTATTAATTTTTTAGTTTTTATGCTAAATGGATAAAAAGAAACAAATCTATATTTTAAACAAACTTAAATATAAATCTATTTTTAAAATATCGTTATCTAGTGATTGTGCGTCTCTTTTTATTGAGCTGTGTTTTGGTAACACCTGGTTTTGTTTACTTGCCGGATGGAAATTTGGTTAGTTTTGAGACAGACCATCATCGGGAACTTTTATTAAAATATTCTAACATTATAGTGGTTTTGGATTTTAATTGTAATTTATTTGATTCTTCAGAATCGAATTTACTTCGATCATTGTGTATTAGGTGTAGATTGTCTTTCATACATAATTCTATACCTACGTATTATGACGTGGGTTATGACTCCACTTCATTGATTGATTTCTTCTTAGTGAGCAATGTTAAAATGCTTTCTTGCTCTGATCAAGTGCAATGTCCAGCTTTTACTGATCATGCTTTTATATTTGCATCTTTTGACTTTGTTGTTCAAAGTTTACAGGAATTTGTCGAATTTCGTGACTATAACAATATGGATTGGAATGATATGTTTTTGGGTTTTAAATGATTATGACACTTCTCAAATATTAAATACTGGTGATGTTGATACTAAATGATCTATTGTTTCCATTCTTTTTGAAAGTATGTTATCTTATGTTCCTCTTGTTAGAAGAAGAATACGATATGATGGTGATAATTGGATGGATTCAGCGGATATTGTTTATGCTAGATCATGAAATGATCTAGCGTTTTCGTCTTTTAGTAATAATCGTTCGTCGAGTAACCGTAGTACATACTGCAGGCTTCGCAATAAAGCTAAAGTTGTTATTCGTAGCGAGAAAAGAAAACGTTTTTCTAGACTTTTCGGTGGTTTAGATTTTACCGGATTGTGGAGAGTTCTTAGGGGTTCTGGATGTGTTGGTGTGGACACTGTCGTCTGCGAGATTGATGTCAATAGTTTAAATATCTTCTTTGTTGTTGAAACTACTAATGATACTAATGCAAGTTTTGATTTTAATTATTTTGATGACTCTGAAGATTGCTTTTCATGTCACTGTGTTAGGTTAGGTTAGGAAGGGTTATGTACCCAAGGGCACAACTCCACTCGGAGACCAATACGGTCCATTGTGAATCCCTTCAGAGAAAAAACGGTGAGAAAGAGTAGAAATAGACAGAAAACATAGCTCGAAAGATAAAAATAAAGAAAGGTAGAAAAATATATATTTACTCCCCAGAAACCGGATCCTAACGTCCCCTTACTAGAAACAGCCGTCCTATCTCCCTGACAAATCTCAGCAAATCAACTGGATTGTATCCAGCGACACACCCGAGTTCGTCGTGAAATCTATCTCCTAGCCATTTCTGTCTGAGACCCTGTAACCTAGGACAGTGGCACATTATATGCTCAACCGTCTCCAGTTCCTCAACGTCCTCGCACAGCCTGCAAAAATCCGGTATGTCCCTGTCCCATCTACTTGTGAAAGCCCTGACAGCACAATGACCGGTCAGGAACCCCGTAAGGGCCCTGAGACCTTCCCTGTCCAGTCCCAGAAGAACCTTGGTTGCCCCTGCGTCCAAAGCGGGCCATAACGCCCTAGACACCCTGCAGTCCATTCTGTTCCTCCATGATTGGTTAACGGTTTCGCGGAATCCCTTCCGTATAACCTCAAAGTAGTAACATAAAGGGGGCTTTACCCCCCCCGTCTCTTACCGCCAAGTCCAGATTTGAACCCTCCCTCGCAAGTTCGTCCGCCAACTCATTGCCATCCACCTTGCAGTGTCCGGGTACCCAACACAGCCTCACCTTGAATGCCTCCATGAGCTCCCTCAGAGCACACCTACACCGTGCGACCAGGCGCGAGCGCACCGTGTAGTTTGTCAGTGCTTTGAGTGCCGCCTGACTGTCGACATAGATTGTCACCCTAGATCCCCCAACGATGTGTCCCAGTATCACTTCCGTCGCCCTCCAGATCGCCAGGATCTCCGCTTGGAAGACACTGCACTCATCTGGGAGTCTGTATGATCTTTTCACGTCAGTGCCAGCAATATAAACACCGGCACCCGTGCCCGTGTCCATTTTGGATCCGTCCGTGAATACTGCCCACCCCTCGAACAGCACATTGGATCCACGCCAGACCTCCCTAATCGGAAAGTCCACCGGAGGTGTTCCACCGAAGTCTAAGGTCAATATCGTATGATCCGATATTCCCTCGAGACTACTACCATGATCGAGCAGTCCTACTTCGTACAATATTTTCGTGTGGTCATCTCTCCTAGGTCTTACCAGCGCAGACTCGTAGAGCCTAAATAAGTTCCTAGCAGCCACACTCCTCACATAATGTTCAATTGGGGATAGATGCAGTATGATATCCAACGCTGCCTGTGGAGTACTTCTCCTCGCACCTGTAATACCAAGAGAGGCACTCCTTTGGGCCTTGTTGAGCAACTTCCTACAGCTATCCACTCTCAATGCATCCCACCAGACAGTACATCCATAAGTGAGAATAGGTCTAACTACCGACGTGTAAATCCAGTTTACTATAGCCGGTCTTAGTCCCCAATTCTTACCGATGGAGTTTCTGCATGTGTAGTAGGCATTGAGGCCTCTCTTCATCCTTTCCTGAGTATTTCTCTTCCAAGACAATTTGCTGTCTAGGAAGCACCCCAAATACTTAGCACAGTCCGATAGAGGCAACTCGACGCCATCTAACACTGGCCTCCTAAACTCCTCTATTTTATATTTCCTGGTAAAAAGCACCAGTTCAGTCTTATTGGGGTTTACCCCCAGTCCCCTATCTTTCGCCCATGCCGAGAGCTCGCCCAGCCTCACCTGCATAATCTCGCTGATCGTGGGCAAAAATTTCCCCCTGACCAGCAGTACTATGTCATCCGCGTAGGCAACGACTTTCCCTCCCCTGGAGTCAAATGTCCTGAGAATTCCGTTTACCGCTAGCAGCCACAGAAGAGGAGATAAAACTCCCCCCTGAGGCGTCCCTCTGGTAACCCTTCTCCTTACGTTATGATCCCCCAGGCTCGAGTTGATGATCCTGCTGCTAAGCATCCGGACTATCCACTCAACCAGAAAGCCCCTAACACCCAGCCCCACCAGCGAATCCCTAATGGCCTCGATCCTAATGTTGTTAAAGGCCCCTTCTATATCCAGAAACGCAGCAAGAGTATACTCCTTGTATCTCAGGCCGTGCCCAATGTAGCCCACCACCTCGTGAAGCGCACTCTCAACTGATTTACCTTTCAGGTAAGCGTGTTGAGCGTTGCTGATGAGATGGGTATCAATTTTATTTATTTATTATTTATTTATTTATTTATTTATTAATCCATATTGTAATACAAAGCCATTAAAGCCAAAAAACGTATTACATAGCAATACAATCCTGAGTATAGTACTTAACCTAATCTATACAAATAACTTATGTAAATATAAATCATGCATAAATAACTGCACCCATCAATTTAACTTTAACTTATTGGCTCCCCAGCCGTAACAAATTATAAAAAGTACTATTAAAAAGAGATTCAGTTAAGTAATTATAATCCGGTAATTTTCACAACTCATATCAAGCAATAAGAATCATAGAAGCAAGTCCCAAGATAATTAACAGCTACTGTACAGAAAACATAAAAATCTATCGCAATAAACTTGAGAAGTGCTTCATAAGCTTAAGGCGAAACACATTATTGGATTGCGAAAAGATACGCAATTCATGCGGTAAACGATTCCAACAGCGAGCCACCCTTACAATAAAAGATCTCTCAAACACAGAACACCTGATTCTAGGTATTATAATTTGCTTATTCCTAGTAGACCGCGAAAAAGTAAATTCTTTACATAACAGGACAGGTATGCCACTTTTAATAATGCGATGAAATAGGAGAATATTACGGTACTTAACGAATTTATCAAAGTGGCACCCTAAGAATTTCTTCACAAATTCAGAAATATGTTCACGTCTACGGACACTAAACACATACCGAACCACAGCATTAACAACTCGCTCCAATATCTTTAAGTTAATTTTACTTCTAAGATACAGATCTATCAGTCTCTCAAGTGTCTTCAGCAAAAATGAAGACAGACTGATAGGCCTGTAATCTCCCGGTTCCGAGTGGCCCGCCCTACCAGCCTTGGGTATAAAAATTACCCTGACCTCTCTCCACCCCCTAGGCAGATGCCCGCCACTAAGGCATTTCCTGTATATGTTCACCAGCAGAAATAGTGCATCGTCCGGGATGTTGCAGAGCATAGCCGGAAAAATACCGTCCGGACCCGGTGATTTATATGGGTCGAAGGTATTGACCGCCCATCCTAGCTTCTCCCTTGTGACTATTTCCTCGAATCACTGTCACTGTGTTAGTGAGTTTGAATTATTTGATGCGTTGAAAAGAGTTAAGTCCAGGTTGGTAGGGAATGATGGTATTTCAGTGAAATTTCTGAATCTTATTTTTCCTCACGTTTCAAATCTTTTCTTAAATTTGGTTAATACTATTTTAAATTCCTCTAAATTTCCAAAGGCTTGGAAGACAGCTCGTGTTGTGCCTATTCCTAAGACGAGTGTGGTTCATGGGGTCGATGATTTCAGGCCTATTTCAATACTGCCTGTGCTTTCAAAGTTGTTAAACACCTTCTTAAAAGAATTATTAAAGAATATATGACATAAACGCACATGACGAAGTGTATTGTAGTTTAAAATGTTTATATTCAAAGTTAAATTTTATTAAATGGGAAGCAAATGAAAATAGAATGAAAAGTTTTGAAAATTTTTTGCACGTTAAATATCATATCGTATACTACAAGTTTACACTTGAATGTTTTTAAATATAGATCAAAAGATCTAAGTGGTAAGGGTAAATAGTTCCAACACTTAACTACACGAACATGAAATGATCTTTCATGAATAATATAATTTTTAATGGGATATACAAGTTGAGGGTTCAAGAGCATTGCATTATGATATAGTAATAGTAAAATCATTAAAATTACATCCCAAAAAATCAGATATATGACTCGAAACATGATCAATTTGTAAACAAAAAGTATTATTTTATTAAACATATTTCCTCGTTTGTTTAAAAGTTTTTAGGTTGTTCGTTTTCTGACCTAATACTAAAAAGTTTTAAAAATGAATTCACCTGTTTTAATAGTAGACTTGTTTGAGTTTGGTAGAACTGCCAGGAACAGGCAGATAAAGTTTCCAAAATTAACTCCAATGATGGAAAGATCGTTCCAGGTGAGAGTAGCACGGGCTTTTAATCATTTGCCAAATACTTTGAAGCAAGATTTTTGTGATTCGATTAATACATTCTAAAGAAAACTTATTCAAAATGTTTCTAACAGATGATAGAAGAGTATTTTATTTTATAAGCAATTAATGGCTGATATAAAGTCTGTTCGATTACTTTCCCATTTAAGTTCAGTAAAAATTACTCAGTAACAAAATTACAGAGTGTAAGACAAATTTACAAAAAAAGTAAACGAACGGAAAATTTGTAACAATTGGTAAAATATATAAAACAGCTGATTTTAAATACCAAATATTAAAAAAAAATCAACTGGTCATTATGGAAAAGATAAAAGTTAATTGAAAATGTCGACCAGAAACAATTTAGAATGTTTTTTAACTTCTTCCATAGTTAATTCTTTAATATTTTACCCTTAAAATCCATAGACAATTATAATTTAATTTAATATTTGTTTTTTTTTTAAGTAAAAATACAAGCATATTTTTTCAATCATATGTTTTTTTCTTCTTACAAATTCTTAGTGGCAAAAATTTATCCAGTAAAAATTTATCACTTTACTCTCTTTTTACTATTTTTTACTGAGTATTTGTGTAAACGAACACCTTCCAGTAAAAACTGTTACAAATTTGTACAAATTTTTGCGTAAGCGAACAAATTTATAGATTGTAATTTTTGTTTAAGATTATTTGGGATTTATTTTTATATTTTCTAATTATTTTCTAATTAATAGTTTTTATTACATATTTATACAATACAAATTTTTATTTTTATATTTATTTTATTAATTAATTTTAATTATTTATCTTTTATTATAAAAATACATAAATATTGTAACTTGTTTTTGAGTAGAAGTTTATGACCGATTATGGCCAAAAGGCTAGGTCATTGGAAATGAAGAAAATAAATAAATAAATAAAATAAACAGTCGGAATTTTATCTATTGGAGTCATCAACACTACATCCAGAAACAACTTCAATACAGTATAATAAGTTGGACATTAGTACTGAATGCTATGATATGCGTTTTCTAATAGAAAGTGGCATATTAAGATTTAGGGAATATAATCTACGCAGGTCAAAATTCGCTCCTTCAAATAACCCCAAATAAAATAGTCGGGTGCTGTCAAATCTGGCGATCGCGCTGGCCAAATAATTTTCAAATTTCTGGAAATTATTCGCTCTCCAAAAATTTGACTTAAAAGTGCCATTGTGTCTCGGGCAGTGTGGGCAGTGGCTCCGTCCTGCTGAAACCACATACCAGGTCTGTTTTCAAGAGCAGGACGTTAAAAATTTTCTATCATAAACCGATACCGCTCTACATTTACGGTTACAGCGCTTCCATCTTCATTTTCTAAGAAGTAAGGCCCAATGATATTTTCAGATGTGATCCCACACCATACTGTACACCTAATGAGGTGCAATTGGGGTTGATAATGGCTCTTGGATTTTCAGAACCCCAGAACCTACAGTTCTACTTATTAACAAAGCCATTCAAATGAAAATGAGCTTTATCACTCATAATCAAATTTTCAATAAAGTTGATTTAATTTCTGGCCAACTGTTAAAATTTAACTGCAAAATTTAGACGTTGCCGATGATCTGCGGGTTTTAATTCTTGCACCAATTGCACCTTGTATGGGTGTAACTGTAAATCTTTTTTTTTAAATGCGCCGTAGTGACGTATGAGACATTCCTAGCTGAGCAGAACGCCTTCTGACAGATGTTTCTGGTGTTTCGTTAACACTTTGCTGTACTCGTTCAATATTTTCCGCAGTGCGACTTAAACGTGGTCTACCGGTTCGAGGCAAATCTGTTACGGTGCCATGTTGGTGATGACAATCAACTAAGCAACGAATCATTGCTTCAGAGGGCGAAATTCTGACGTTAAAATGTCGACGATATGCTCTTTGCGTTAAAATAATTGATCTCTGATTTAAATAATAAAATTCTATTATTCTGGTTCTTTGTTCAGTTGTGAATCTCTCCATTATTTATTCTCCAGGTGTTATTTATATAATCTGAAAAAAAATATATAAACGAAAAAGTTATTAAATTTTGAAACCCCATGGTAACTTTGGGAACACCCTGTAGATACATCCACGAGTAAGGCGAAAATTGCTTATGACTTCAATAATAAATATTCAGATTTAAAAATTCTTAAATATATTGTTAAACCCATAAAATCAAACTTATTTTAAAAGAAATAAATTTTGTATAACAATTAATTATCCTAAATGTTTACCCTTACTCGAAAAATTGTTCGAGTAAGATTTACTCGAACAAAAAGCTGTTTTGTTCATTACAAAACGCTACTTCTTAATTAATAAAAAAAACTGTTAATAGAATTATTATTTGAATTGTTTCTTTGTGTTATTCATGTTGCCAAAAAGTTTGACTTTTGACATTTGTCCAAATTAAAAATAGTTAAACGGCTTATTCGATTTTTACTCGATTGATCGATCGCCCTAGTATAAACTCTGACCTAGTATAAACTCTGACCTAGTATAAACTCAAGACAAAAGCTATGCTTTTTAAACCACATAACTCTGAAGTGAATGTATTTGCATATGCAGATGGTGTACAGATTTTATTTTCTGGACAAAGGCAATTCTTTGATGTTTTGGAGGCAAACATAGAATTTTACCTTGTTCAGATTGTACGGTGGATGGACACAAATGGGTTAGATAAAAATCCTAGCAATTCCCGTGATTTAATTAAGTGTACCATTGAGAGGTGTTAGTATCAGCTTTGTTTCTAAAATGAAGGGTTTGGGTGTTTTTGTGGATGATAAGTCACGTTTTTCGAAACACGTTGAGATATGTTTACATATTGAGGATGAGAGAACATGGTTCTCCGTTTGTAAAGGATTTTCTCGGTTTTTCTATTGAGAATTTTATAAAACTGAGAATCTTGTTATTGTTTTACAAGCTAATTAGAGCGAACTGTCCTGGTTATATTGTTGAAAACTTTAGACTTACACATAGTTTTTTATCGTATAAATTCTTCTAGATACGAGAGATCCTTTAATCTGAGGATAACTAGAGTCTGGAATTGGTTACCTAGACATCTTAAAAGCTTTGTTGTTGCCAGTGCTGCGTTTAAGTGCAAACTAAGACAGTGTTTTAATCACTCACTATAATTTTGATAATTTACGATTATTTTTCATATTTTTTCTATTTTTTTTTAATTGTCTACTTAATTAAAAATTCGTATTGCTACATTTTGGACTGTTAAACTTTAGTTCTAATTTAATTTATTTTAGGCATTTTTTTATATATAAATTTTTTTTATTATTTTTTGTAAAAATTTCTGTTATTAGACGAGCCATATATGGATGGCTCTATGGGTTTGGTTTCTGAATTACTAAATGAAATGACATCAAAAAAAAAAATTAATAATGTTCTGACGATCAATTCTATATACTTATTATGGGCATGTTGATTTCAATGGCGTACTTAATTGAATCTATGGTACAGTTTTCCCCAAAATTTCTTTAAATTTTGACGAATCTTATTAATTAATTTTAATTATGCAATAAATCTGATTTCTTTGTGTTGAAATTAAGGTTTTTCTTTTCCCATGATTTCTCATTTCCCGGGAAAACGTGATTCGTTTTTGAATTTCCCAGCATTCCGGGAATTCCCGCTCAATAAGAAAATGATTAAAGTTTCCTTTAAGAAGATTTATTCTTAGGACCAAACTAAATTACAGAAAAATCGCATTAAGTCCGGTTTATTAGTAAATTTTTAAAACTATTACAATAGTACAACTTTACTTTATTATTTTTTATTAATACTATTATTAGAGATTTTTCATGAAAAACATTTTATACACTGACTTTTTTCGTTGATTCAATGAAGATAAATTTTTGAAGATATATTGAAGATATAAATTTTAATTTGACGTCATAGTTTCGTATTATCGCATCTCGCTCAATATATAATTGTGTATTGCATTTAGAAAACGTAAAACTAATCCAATTAATAATGACGTTAATGACATTGCAAAATACAAAGTAATATATATTTAGATATTATATCACATTTAAAAAAAACTCAATTTAATTTTGGATAAAATTGTATAATACCTCAGGCAGAGTCACACTAGAAAATTTGTCAACCATATCTTGGATATAAATATATATAATATTTAGCTAAACGCTAATAAATCCACTAATGCCATCGATTCTTTGTTAACATTTGGAAAGACGCACACATTATTTGATTCATTCGCTTTTTTTAAATAAAACTTTTCATACCGATTTGTGGAACTTATTTGATATATACGTCTTACGCAACAGGATAGAGTTACGAAAAGACGTATATATACGTCTTACGAAGCAGAAGGGTTAAACTTATTTAAATTTACAAGAAATCTATAGTTTTAGACCTTTTCGACTAAACTAATTTTAAACAAATTTAAAGTAGTAAATTATATTTGGCTAATATAGAAGATCTTCTACCAACTGATGTGGATCAAAAAAAAAAAATATAAACAAAATCGAACGATTCAATCCCTCTCTTCGAAATTTATTGGTGCATTGGTAAACAACTTTAAAGTTATCAGAGCAAACATAAAAAGCAAAATTAAATGTATTTCCTACTACATTAATATTGAACCCCAAAATAAGTATTTTAATTTTTTGAAGTTTTCGATTTAAAAGTTGAAAACTTGAAAAACCCGAAAATACGTATTTTGGGCTTTATTGGGTATGTATACAGTTAATACCACTGCTTATTATTTAGATACTGGTAATGAGAGCATATTACTAAAATTTTGCTGGGATGTTTTTAAATAATGGTTTCTGGAAAGATACAATTGAGGGGCTTATTTCAAAAGCATGATAAGCCACATTTTATTTTTAGTTTGTTTTCGCCTTTTAAAGGCTAAAGAATGCAAAAATATGAATTTAGCAGGACGATTATACTCCAGGTGCTTGTAAAAAGTGTTTAAGCAAGACTTCTAACAAATATTAATCAATGGAAATCTAGAAAACAGCGAAAATCCACAAAACATTAAATGTGGCTTATCAATTGTTGAGTAATATATTAATTTAAAGCTTCAAACTATCTGTTGATTTTACGTAATAGATTATAAATAGTTATTAACAAATTATTATGCGCGATTTTTGTTAAAACTTAAATTGGCAATTTCTTTGCATGCCAAAAATAAAAGTGACATAAAAACACAGACAATATTTAGAAAAAAAAAAATTACTTTGTCTTAAATATTATTAAACAAAAGAATTGACTACCAAACCAAACAAGCAACAGCTGATTAACAAACACATCAACATCGAACTAGTTTTATGGCTTTGTTCAAAATGTTTTTTTTCTGTTTTTTCCAGGGATGGCAGACAATACCGCTAAAATACCGTTATCGATTCAAAACCCTTTCAACTAATTATCGTTATCCCTAAAATACCGTTACCGATATAACTGAAATACCGATATCCTTAAAATACCGTTACCGAAATAACTAAAATAGCGTTATCGCAAAAATACCGTTAGCGAAATTAATGAAATATCGTTATTATTGAAATACCGTTACCGAAATTATTTAAACTCTTGTAATCCCTTAGATATCAATACCTTTATTTTATATTATTTTTTTATTTTTTTTAATTAATTTAACTAAAGATCAGAAAAATTAATCACTGAATATACATAGATATATTTTCCAAATTTTGATCATAAACTAGTCGGTCATGATGGGACTAAAAATATTGGTGTGCATTGATATTATCGCTATCCTTGAAAATATTTATACCGAAATAACTAAAATAACGTTTCCCTTAAAATACCGTTACAGAAATAAATGAAAACCCTTTATCCTTAAAATACCTTTACCGAAATGACTAAAATACCATTACCGCTAAAATACCGTTACCGAAATAACTTAAATACCGTTATCGCTAAAAAAAATCGTTATCGAAATAACGGAAATATCATTACCTCTAAAATACCGTTACCGAAATAACATAAATACCGTTATCGCTAAAAAAAATCGTTACCAAAATAACTGAAATACCATTACCGTAAAAACTTAAATACCGTTATCGCTAAAAAATCGTTACCTAAATAACTGAAATATCGTAACAGTAACCGCAAAAATATCGTTACCGAAATAAAAGAAACTAGCGTTACCCTTCGCGATATTTGCATCAAACCGGTTACCATCCATGTTTTTTTTCATTAAGTTTTAGCTGCCTTTTGGTGCCTATGTATCTAATGTTGTGTTTTTTTTTTTGCCAAACATATGTTGCTGGTGATTATTGTAGCGTATACAAATTTTCATTTCAATTTATTTTGTTTATATTTATTGAAGGTCAAATTTGTTTTGTTTCAATTTCTTTTGATCGAAAGATTCGTAAATGAAACTGTTTTAGGCACGCGCCATTATAGGGGAGACTGTTGTACCTTGAAACGTTTAATTTTACACTACTTTTCCAACGTTTTATAAAAAAGTTTTTCTCTACAAGATGCTTTATTTCCCCTAACGCCCATGTGAGCTTAAATGTTCATCTATTAAGGCCTAGTTTTTAGGATGTAGATTAAATATGTTTGTTAGTTAAGCGTTAGTTAAGCCTAGAATTTTGTTTTTCAGATTAGACTTTTTTTTAACTCCCGGGAATCGGTACATTTTTTCGAATGTTCCCGGTATTTTCTAAATAAATATTTATTAAGGTTTTGATAGTAACCTCTTTTTTTTTCTTAGGAAAAACAGAAATACATGTGTATATAATTAAATGTAAGGATCACTGTTAATTCAGGAATATTTTTAACATTTATTGCACACAAAACAACTCTAAATATTTGCTTCAAAACTTTTTAAAATTTTTTTTTTTTATATATTGGATGTGCTTTTTTTTCTTAAAAACTAGTCCTTAGGCATTCTGAGAGATATCTCTGTATATTCAAGTGCCTAGTTAGCGAAAATTTTCATCATTTATAATGACAAGAGTAACCTGACCAACCATACCGCTTTTGGCGAGATTATTCCGCTTTTAAAATGGTAAAGGGGGTTTCCGCTTTGTATACCAAACTCCCGCTTTTCCATATGTTAGAACTTTTTAATACGATCATAAAGAATAATAAACCCTTTTCTAAAGGTTGGATATTGATAGTGTCTTTAAGTTTTGTAAAAAAGGGCCGTACAAATAGTTGAAATTTCAGCTACGACCACAGAAAATAGTACCTGAATTTGCGCCAGAAGAATTTCCAATGATGTTGAAAATCTTAGTCTGCTAAATTTAGGTGGCCTAAATTTTAGAAGAACTAAATTTGAGTTTACAGTTGTAGATAAATTAACTAAGAATTAAGATATCAATCAGAAAATGTATGCTAAAAAGGTCTTTCCGAATCTGACCAGAGGAATATAAGTAGTTAATAAAGAGTGCTTAATAGGTACGGAGTAACGATTTTTGATCCTTTGGCTGTATCTCGGTTAGGTTACGAGATATAGCCTATTTTTATTTTTATTTTATTTCTTATTCTTTTTTATTTATTAGTCTTCAATTAAGTAACCAAGCGCAAAGGGTCATATATGGCTAAGAAATAACTACTACACAAGACTGTCTACTGTATTATATAAAACAACAATATAATATTAAAAAAAGAGAAACAAAAATTGATTATAAAAGAGTAAAAACATTAGAAGTTATATAAATAAGGCACCGTTAATCAAAGAATAGATATTTAATTACACTTACAAACTTTAAATTTTTTGATTATAAAATAAAAAATATGAGAAAATAACGCCATCTACAAGTGAGACTGATAGCGGGGACACAAAAAAAAAATGGTTTTAAAACAATTGAGTTTAAATTAACTGGAAAAATTTGTAAATATTAGAATAACGAATTGCTAAATTTTAAGTCGAAAAATTAGTTCAAATACAGATGCAATTTGTTCTTGGGGTAAAATAAGGATTTTACAAACTTTTGAACTAATTTTTTTATGAGTGTAGAAGTGTTTTAATTTTAATAGAGCCTGAAGGTTTTGAGAGAAATTCGTTTTTTCAATTATAATTTCTATTTTTTATCTGATTTTATTTTTATAATAAACTTTTTTATTGGAATCTGCGATTTTTCTGTAGCATTTTTTTATAATTAAACAATAAGAAATTTGATATAATTTTTATTAAACATAAAAATTATGTTTTTTCGACCTTTAATTGTGCAATGAAAATGATTTTCATTTACTCAATAATAACTGAAGTATTTCAGAATTTGAGGATTTTTCCGTGGGAAAGATTTGCTAAAAATCCCATAGTATTCGCTTTTTGCAACAAAATCCCATTGTTGCGACAGAAAAATTAAAATATTTCTAGCGTTTTTCTCGAACTACATTTTTTTATTTGTTTTTAATTTCAATTTTAACCTTAATACTCAATAACAACTGAAGTATTTCAGAATTTGAGGATTTTCCGTTGGAAAGATTTCCCCAAAATCTCATAGTATTCCAAACGAAAAACATCCTAAGCGCCGCAGACCAGATTTAGAAAGTTCTCTTCAGTATCGAAGGGATATATATAGTAAAAATAATAAGCGTAATATAATAATATTTCCATACAAAAATGATTTTTATAAATTTAATTAGTTGTAAGACTCATTTACACAAATTGTTATAAATATGTTAGTTTCAGATAGTTTTCTAACCAATTTTGGATAAAATAATTATTTTTACTCAAAAATATAAATATCTCGCTTTTTGCACCAAAATCCCATTGTTGCGTCAGAAAAATGAAAAATTTCTGACGCTCCATTTTCGTTGTTTTTTTTTTTTAATTTCAATTCCAGAAATTCCAAGAATTCAAAGACAAAAATAGTTTTTCTTAGTTTTTACTTTATTTTACCATTTTTGCACTATCAATTAAAGTTTTTGTGCATAACCAAAAAGACAAGTCTGACCAATTATTTCGTGTAAAAGAGAGAAAAAAATAAATAAAGTGCAGTTAATGGGATAAACGCGAAATGTGATCACATATATATGACAGAATAGCGAAAAAAGAAGAGCTATGAGTTTATCTTTTGATATAATATGTAAATATATTTATATTTTTGAAGCTATAGCTACAAAAATTATGTGTATTAAAATTCAGCCAAAACAGTTTATATTTGCGAAAGTTATTTACGGTGAACTTTTACAAAATATTTTAAAAATGTTCACATATTCGTTTGAATTTTAAAATAAAATTGAAAAATATTTTGTAGGCATTCACTGTAATGAAAGTGTTTGTTGAAATGACTTTTGCAAATATAAACTTTTTTGGTTGAATTTGTTTAAACATCATCTTTTAAGCTATATACATATTATAGTAAAAGATGAACTTATAGGTGGTCCGTTTTCGATATACTGTCATATAAATTCTTTTTGCTTATGAACAAAAATGCTTTGATCCATTTTAAAACGTGATGATAAATTGTGCAAAAATGGTAAAATATAGTAAAAACTATGAGAAAAACGCGGATTTACTTGTTAATGCTGCACATTTATTAACCAAATTTGAGACCTGAATATTACTGAAGGTCATTTATGTATTTACCATAAAAAAAGCTTAGATAAACTATTTGATTTTAAAATTGTATGTATAAAAAACTGCGTTAAAACATGCTAAAATTTAACGAAAATTTGCGAAAAATTTGTAAAAAAACAAAACTGGAAAGGCCAATGTAGAATGTATTAAATGTCTGGGAGTCTTAATTGACTCTTAATTTTGATCAACATATAAACTGGTTGTGTTCTACTATAAATTTTACGTTACGTCGATTATATTCTTTGAATCTTTATCTACCAATTTATGTAAAAAAGCGCGTTGCGCATGCACTATTGATGTCCAATATGTTGTATTGTGCTGAAGTTTTTACAGGTGTCAAGGGTCGGGTAATGCGTAGATACAACCTTCTTTTCAATCGAATTATTCGATTTGTGTACAACCTTAAATATCGCGATCATGTTTGTAGACTTTCTAGGATGCAGTTTTAAAAGTTTTATACATACGCGATTGTTGATACATTTTTATAAAGTTTTTAGGTCTAAATGTCCGGAATATTTACTAGAACTTTTTGTACTTTCAAGATCTTTATGAAACCCTCAATTGAAGTATCCTATACATAATACATCAATTCTTCAATGATCTTTTCAGTATATTATGAAATTTGGTATCCGTTGCTCCTATTACTTAGAAAATTTGATTTTTCTGTCAATGTATTTAGGGTCAAGCTAAAAGAATATGCCTGCTATAACAATGTTTAAACCTTTTTATTCACAAATTTATTAAATTTGTTAGTGTACATCTGATATTTAAACGCAACTATATTCATTAGGGACATTTTTTAAGAATGATAAATGAGGAGTATTATATACGTTTGTGTCTGTTATTATATTTTTTTTTGTTACTTTTAAAAATTGTTTAATTTAAAAATTTATTCATTTAAATAGTTTTTCTATTTTTTCTTTTAACTTTTAAAGTTTTTATTCTTTTTTAATAATATACTATTTTATATTAATTATCTTTTTTTAATATTATATTGTTAATTATGTATATAGTTTTTTTTTTATTTATATAATGCAGTAGTCAGTCTTGTGTAGTAGTTATTTTTTAGCCATATATGGCCCTCTGGGCTCGGTTATTTAAATAAAATAAATAAATAAAAGCAGTGTGGCCGAAATATTTAGCATCAATTGTCGGTAATCTTGTTTTCGATTTTAGGGGTCAATGTTGTAGCGCTGTGGTATTGTAAATGTTCATTGAAACCGTTTTATTCAGTTATTTTTTAACGTTTTAATTGAACGACAAAAATATATTTCTGATAAAAAAAAAAACACGATATCTTCACTATTTTATGTATCGGGTCAAGATGCAACCAATTTTTAAAAATTTTGCAAATTTCTCGATTATTTAGATATAAAATAACATTGAATTTTTTTAATGCAGTAGATCTATCTGTCACACAAAATATATATTTTTTTAATTTTAAAAAAATTAGTTATTTTCATTTACCAAAGAGATGCCGATGTCTTAATTTTTATCGTTTCAAGGTACCACACATTCACCTTCTTAAATACCAATAAATCAAATTTCGTTAATATTAGTATTTTATATTAATGCAATATTTTTTTTATTTCTTTTTTCAGATTTTTTATTAATTCTAAATTTAAATTACATATTGACAACGATCGTCAGTGCAAATTTTTTCGCCATACTTTATATAATCTGACGAACGAGCTTATCATTATTTTTGATTTTATAAATGTTTTCCATATTGAAAAAATACGACGCATCTTATGCAAGTAAGTATTGTCAAAAATTTAAGTTTAAAAACTGTATTAGAGATGGGAACGTGAGCAAAAGTTTGCGTGATTCACATGAGTGTGAGTGAAAATATATTTTACTCACGTGAGCGAGTGTGAGTAGAAAAAAATTCTTCCTGAGTGAGTGTGCGTGCGAGGTCCAAATTTTAGGGTGAGTGAGTGTGCGTGAGTACAATTTACAAAAAAAAAAATGTTGCTCTTTAAATATATATTTTCTTTAATTTTTTCGACAAAATTACATATTCAGAGCAGTTTTGAATTATACATTCACAATTTGCCTTAATTTTTACATGCATCCCGAGTGAGCGTGAGTAAAATCTGAATTTACTCACGTGAGCGTGAGTGAGTGTGAGTAATAAAAAATGTTTGTGAGTGAGTGAAAATTTTCTCTCGTGAGCTTGAGTGAGTGTGAGTCAAAACTCACTCACGTGCCCATCTCTAGACTGTATTAACAAACACTTTTTAAAGATAAAGGAAATTTATTATACAAAATTTGTTTGTAAAATGTGTTTAATTAACGTTTTTCACTTTATTAGAGATTTATTAATATTGGCCTTTATTTTGATTAAGCTTTGTTTCATTTTATTTCTTTAATTATTAATTTTAGAGTTGCACGATGTGATAATTTACAAGGACTACGTTTCCAAACAAACAATGTTGGCCTTATGCCACCAGGTGATATCAGTGAAGAAAGTCTACTCGATATTGAACAGTAAGTATTTTGTCTATTGTTCAAATATTTACAAAAAAAACGTTTAGGATTATTCAAAAATCTCCCAACTTTAGATTTAAAGATTTTCTAAATCAAAATTATTGAAAATGTGACAATTTTTTTAGAAAGACAACAAAATTATACAACGAATCAAAAAATATATTTACAAAAAAAAAAAAAAATCTGAATTCGTTTGAAGCATGTTTGGCATTCAATAACTTTTCATAATAACGATAGTTGGCTACCACAGTAACACTAAGACCGAAATGAAAATTTTAAAAAATCGATTCCATTAAAGTCCTGTTTCTTGTTATGTAACCTGTTTTATTTTTCTATTTTAGCTGTTTGAGTTTGAAATATCTTGAATTAAAGTCAAAATGATGCTAAGATACCGAAACTACGTTATTTTGTTAAACAAAATTTAATGAGTAGAATTTTGAAATAAACCCTGTGATATCAGAAGACACATGTCATTAATGGAATCGTACCCAGCCAGAAATTAACAAACATAGAAGTATTCTGAAAGCACTACGTTTGGTAGTTGAAACGTTACCAAAGCAACATGTTTTTAATGACTCAGGGCACTCAAATGATAACCCAGATTTACGGTCTCATGTTGGTATTTTAGAGTATTCTTAAAACGTTACAAAAACCAAACATAAAGTAGTTGTAAAGCACTACGTCTTTTGTTTTTAAAACGCTTCCAAAACATTTGAAAACCTAAAAGTATAATGATTTTAAAGTGTTAGGACATGAAAAGTCTCTGGGCATAAAACTTCTATCTAGAAAGAAATAATCTTAAACACGAACACACGATGTTTATTATAAGAACGTTTATTAAAGACTAAAAAATATAAAGACATAAGTACAAAAGCAAAGTGCAAACAACTTTACATAAATAGCAGAGTTGTATTTATTTAAAATAGTCGCATTGGTTATCGATTACTTCAAATTCATATTCCAACACTCCTCCTCAATGCGATTATTTTGTCAAATTAAAATAATTAATAAAGTTAAATTAAACCCAAATCTTTTACAAATTTTTCATGTTTTAATTTTGACAAATTCTTAGTTAATACATCAGCTATCATCTGGTCAGTAGGTATATATTTTAAATCAATTACCTTATTACAAACCAATTCTCGGACAAAATGATATCTGATATCTATATGTTTGCTGCGTGAATGATATATAGGGTTCTTCGCCAAATGTTGCGCGCTTAAATTGTCGCCATATAATACAACGGGTTGTTGTTGATCATGAATTTCAAGTTCACCAAGTAGACCTCTCAAATACGCTGCCTCCTTAGCCGCTGTAGCCATAGCAATGTATTCGGCTTCAGTACTACTCAATGCCACACAATGTTGTCTCTTTGAAGACCACGAGAAAGCACTGCCACCAAGGAAAAATGCATAACCAGAGTAAGACTTGCGATCCAATGCGTTACTGCCCCAATCAGCATCTGCATAGCCTACAACCATTTTACCTGTACATTTGTATACCAACTTCAAATCAATCGTACTAGCCAAATAACGTATGACATGTTTAATACCAGCTTCGTGTTCTTTGTGAGGGTTCATATTACGCTGAGCCAACTTTGATACCGAATGCAAAATATCGGGTCTCGTACACATAGCCAAATACATAAGTCCACCAAGTTGTGGGATCCACATTAATACTTTTTTCATTTTTACAACCAATG
Organism: Delia radicum; assembly: GCA_021234595.1. NCBI lineage: Eukaryota > Metazoa > Arthropoda > Insecta > Diptera > Anthomyiidae > Delia > Delia radicum. The sequence goes on from CM037853.1 coordinate 96,108,928, forward strand.
TTGAAACCCGCATCTAAAGGGGTTGATGCTGACCGGCAATTTTCCATGTTGTGCTGCTTTAGTAAATCTTTTATATACTGTGACTGACATACAGTTATAGCACCAATTTCGCCTTCTCGTTTTACTTGCATGCCCAAAAATAAATGAAGTGGGCCTTTGTCGATACATTCAAAACTTTCTAAAATATGCTTTTTAATCTGCAACATTATTCTCTTATCTTGACTACCGATAATTAAATCATCGACATAAACAGCTATTATACACAATTTAAATTTGTGTGTCTTTTTGTATAAACACGGATCATTTATACACGCAGAAAAACGAATTTTTCGAAGAACTTCATCAAGCTTCGAATTCCATTCGCGGCCTGATTGTTTGAGGCCGTATATTGCTTTATTTAATTTCAAAACATAATCTGGATGTTGTTCATTTACAAATCTTTGAGGCTGCTTCATGTATACCTCTTCTGACAGTTCACTGTTTAAATAAGCCGTACAAACATCCATTTGATGCAAATACATTTTTAATTCCGCTGCAAGCGCAAAAACCATACGTATTGTTTCATATCTGATGACTGGAGAGAATGTTTCAGTGTAATTAACACCAAACTGCTGACTACATCCCTTTGCGACCAATCGTGACTTGAACTTTTCAATTTCACCATCTTTATTGCGTTTAACATTGAATACCCACTTGGATCCGATGGCTCTTTGGCCTTTTGGTAACATTGTTAACGACCAAGTTTTATTAGCAATAAGAGCATTATATTCATTTTGCATGGCCTGCTTCTATTTACTCGCAAATTTACTATTTACCGCCTCTTTTACAGTTTGGGGTATCTCCACATCATCGTTTTTAATCACATTTAAAGCATTACGAATTTTCTTGGGTCGGCCAGGCCTCCCAGTACGTACAATTTTTGGTCTACCCACACAGGGTTTACCAACCTGCTCTTCCTTATTGGAAACATCGTTATTTTCATTAAAATCACCAATTTCATCAATACCGTTGGTTGGTTAATCATCTTCGTCAAAACCAAAAAATGCGTCTTCATCTTCACTTGTGCTTTCATCTGAAACAACTGGATTGACTTCAGTGACATTATCTTCTTCAGGTTGTGTATCATTTATTAAAAAATCTGACATATCAATTGTATTACCATCTGAAGCTACTGGCTCTATAAACATTACATCTCTCCTTTCAACGACCACACGTTTTTCCTCATCGAACAAACGATATGCTTTTGATGTTAATGAATAACCGACCATTTTGTACTCCTTACCTTTTGGCTGGAACTTTTTATGTGCTGTCTTATCTAGTGCTACAGCTACTGAGCCAAAAATACGAAAATGTTCTACAGATGGTTTCTTACCAGTAAAAACTTCAAGTGGTGTAACATCTCCAACAATTTTTGTAGGTGACCGATTTCGAATATATACTGCTGCGGCTACTGCTTCAGCCCATAACGATTCACCTAGACCAGATTGGAGTAACATAGCGCGTGCCATTTCTACAATTGTTTTCTACAATTGTATTAAACGGACCGCACACATCCGAATGTATTTTGTCAAGAATCTCTTTTGAACGCGTTTCACTAATTTTAAATGGCTTTACATGAATTTTTGTTTTCATACACACTTTACACGGATTATCTTTTGTAAAATTTACGTTTTTCATACCGTCAACCATATGTTTATTTGAAAGTTCTTGTAAACTACGATAATTCAAATGGCCGTACCGATTATGCCATTTTATTGCGTTTTCATTTACCGCACTAAAACACTGTTGTTGATTTTTAGTTTCAATAATAAATAAATTTTGTTTCCTTGTGGCTTTAAACACAACACGATCATTTTTGTCTTTTACTAATGCATTGTTATTCTTAAATATTACTTCATATCCTTTTTTACACAAAATGCTTACAGACACAAAACTTCCTTTCATAGCCGGTACATACAAAACATCTTGCAAAACTATTTTGCAGTTGTCAACTTCAATTTCCATTTTTCCTTTTCCTACTGCTCTCATAAAGCCTTCCCCAGCTAAATATATGTTCTTTCATTTCAATAAAAAAAGCTCTGTTGCAAGACATATGCGATGTCGCACCAGAATCCAAACAGAACGTTGACTTATTTAAAACATTAACGTCGGCTGCTGCTAGCATCGTATACAGCTGCTCTCTCTTGTTATTTTCTTCTTTTGCATGCGTGTTTGTGTAACAATTTGCTGCGTAGTGACCGCGCTTACCACACTTGAAACATTTAAAATTGCCTTTTCCCTTTTTATTATTGTTCTTCTTTGCATTTTCTGTACCGTTTAAATTTTCGCTTCTTGCTACATACGCTTGAGTTTCATTCTTTGTTTCTCTTGCACAATCTTGATTTTTTCTTTCACCTTCTTCTAGAAGCTTCACTTTTAAAATTTGAAATTGTGGTAACGAATCTCTCGTTTCCATTGCAACTACAAACTGCTTGTAGCTTTTTGGTAAGCTCGACAATAAGATGATTACTATTAATTCATCTTGGAGTTGTATTCCCACTTCTGCCAATTTATCAACGGCATTAGAAAAATCATTTAAAAAACACGACATATCTTCACTGTCTGTCATATGCGAATTTAATAACTTTTTGTACAAAGAAACTTTTCTTACTGGACCACTTGGACGATGAATTTCTTCCAGCTTTTTCCAAGCCTCATTTGATGATTTACACAATTTAAGGTGATTCAACTGTGATGCCTTTACACTAAGGGTTACAGTGGCCAATGCCCGTTCATCATGTTGATCCCATTCATTCACATTTTTAGAGTCGTCACGAGTAGACTTTCCACACATGACATTCAACAGACTCGAGTGAATTAAAACACTTTTCATCTGGATACACCAGGAAATATAATTTTTCTCATCGAGTTTATCTATTTGGTATAGCGAATTCATCTTTCTTGGTTACCGGCACTGTACTCTTTTTCTTTTTCTTCTCACACACGGTAATCTTTTCTTTAATAACGTTAAACCTTTTTTCTTTCTTTAATCACGATAAATATGTATTTTTTGTAATGTCCTGGGCTTTCTTTTCCGACAAAGTCCTGGGCCCATAACCTGTTAGGACATGAAAAGTCTCTGGGCATAAAACTTCTATATAGAAAGAAATAATCTTAAACACGAACACACGATGTTTATTATAAGAACGTTTATTAAAGACTAAAAAATATAAAGACATAAGTACAAAAGCAAAGTGCAAACAACTTTACATAAATAGCAGAGTTGTATTTATTTAAAATAGTCGCATTGGTTATCGATTACTTCAAATTCAAATTCATATTCCAACATAAAGTGCATTTAATGCATGAACTAAAAAATTCTCAAGAATGTGAGTAATATATTTTCAGAATTTATGTTAAACATTATAAAATAGCTTTAATTTTACATACTAGCTTTCGAAGAACATGATATGAATTTTGGGGAAGATGAAGGCGAAATGGAAAACAATGACATAGTTATGCCATGTTTTAAAGAAGAGTTCGACGAAGTAGTAGTAGAGGAAGATATAGATTCAACTGATGAGGACGGTGGTAGTTCTACTTAGTATTTCTATAAAAACTTTCCATTTTTTCAATTACTGCAGTAAAACTGCGGCAAGTTATGAGTGAAAATAAGTGCTTTCAAAATGTTGAAATAAGTTGATTTGAAAAACGTCTGGTATCTTATAGTATAATAGTAGAAATGTGCGGACTAGACTAAAATACACTCACAAAAGTTTTACAGTAGAATCTACTGAAAAAGACTGTAATTTCAGTTTAAAAGGCGACAAAGGTAATTACAGTTAAAATAACTAAAAATGTAGTTGTTTTTAACTGTTAAAAACATCTAACAAATGTGGTAAAAACAACTACCAATGTCGTAAAAACAACTGACAATTTTTTAATACAAACATTTTGAAACAACTGTAAAAATTAGTAAAAACTACTGTTTTTGAAGGTTATTTTTTTTGGTATTTTAAAAAAATTTCAATTTTTTTTTCTTCATTCAATTACAACAAAATTTAGTATTTCCAGCATCTTACTTAAAGTCTCAAGTCAACATTCCAAACGATACTCCAGTTATGACGTTTTAATGCATTGGAGATACAATTAAACTATCTAATTATTATTTGCAAACTCTAAACATATTGATATAAACTAAACGAGAATTTTTTAAAACATAGTTTTTCAAAATATATTTTTTTATTTTAAAATAACTAACAAAATTGAACTGTTTACCTCAAAATTACTGTTTGGTACTTGTTTACAAAAATTTTAAAACAACTGTTAAAAATTTTAGTTTTCGTTTTGAAAACAACTGTCAAAATAGTTGTTTTGCATTATTTCATACAAAAACAACTGTAATTACAGTTAAAACAACTACTACTGATTACTACACAAACAACTCTCATGTAGTAACTGTAATACTTTTTTCAGTGTATCCACATTTAAAAGTTTTATTGACTACACTATTTTATCAAAATTCCACAGATATCATTTTTATTTCAATAAACATCAGTAAAGTTTGTTTAAAAAGTGCTATTAAAGTAATTTAAATATAAGTTTGTTATAATTTTTATTAAAAATAAAAATTATGTTTTTTTCGACCTTTAATTGTGCAATGAAAATGAAAATTATTCAAGTTCGAGGCCATACTCTATATTTCTTCATTAGGATATTGTCCTAACAAATAATCTATAGAGTTTTTTGTTTTCAAATTTATTATTTGACCCTTTCAGGAATGTGTTTATAGATCTATTTCGTGAATTTTCTAGGTTCCCATCATCAGAACACGTTTTGAAAGCGGTAACAATCCCATGCCAAACATCAAACATACATATGAACTAGTTTACTCACTACATGAGAACTAATATACATATGAGTTTGAAGTTAAAGATTATAACCATTGATCAAAAAATAAATTGATAACTTGTTTGATGTGCAAGATCCACCTCTGGTGGATATTCAATACACGTTTGTTTGTTTCTCTCTCCTTTTTATATTTTGTTTAGTTTGTAAGCAAAACAGGGGAAGTAAACTTGGCGGTACTCTGCCTTTTATACAAGTTTGTTATAATTTTTATTAAAAATAAAAATTATGTTTTTTTCGACCTTTAATTGTGCAATGAAAATTCCTAGAAAATTCCCGAAATAGATCTATCAACACATTCCTGAAAGGGTCAAATAATAAATTTGAAAACAAAAAACTCTATAGATTATTTGTTAGGACAATATCCTAATGAAGACCTATAGAGTATGGCCTCGAACTTGAATAATTTTCATTTTCATTGTAATTTAAATATGTTTATTTTTTCAAACGTTCTCAGAACGTTTTGGATTTGGTATATTGTATGCTTTGATAGTACTTAGTTTTTTGAACCATCATGAATTTCTGGCTGGGTAGTTTTAAAACTATCATGTCGGCATTGATGTGGACGTGGTAGGCAACTACCGTTATAATGAGAAGGTAGGTTTGAAGTAGTCTATAAAAAATAAGCTTAAAACCGAACCATTTTACTTTTCGAAAATGTAACTAAAATCTTTAAAATCAAGATACTCAAAACGTTTCAATACAAAAAAGTACTATATTTTTTAAGGCTGAAACATAATTGGCTTAAGTGACTTAAGTCAGGTATTGGTATGAAACGAAAATTTAGAAATACAATTGTTTAAATAAAAAAAAAATTTTTTTTTTTTCGTTCTATACCAACACCTGATTTAAGTGATTTAAGCCAATTATAATGCAGCTTTTAGAATACTTATATCTAAAAATCTGTTCTGTATCAAAGTGATTTTTTTATGTAGATTTAAAATCCTTTCAACTGAGTATCATTATCTCTTAAATACAGTTACCGAAATCATTGAAATACCCTTTTCCGTAAAATACCGTTTCCGATATAACTGAAATACCAATATCCCTAAAATACCTTTACCGTTGTAAATAAAATACCGTTTACGCTAAAATACCGTTGTCGAAATAATTAAAATAGCGTTATGTTTAAAATACCGTTACCGAAATAATCTAACAAGATTAAAAAAATAATAGTTTGATCATTGATATTTTAAGGGTAACGCTATTTTAAATTATTTCGGAAACGGTATTTTAAGGATAATGCTATTTTAATTATTTCGGGAACGTTATATTTGCGATAACATTATTTTAGTTACTTCACGCTGACTGTATTTTACGGATAACGGTATTTCAATTATTTCGGTAACTGTATTTTAAGGATAAAGATAGCCAGTTGAAAGGGTTTTGAATCGATAACGGTATTTTAGCGGTATTGCCTGCCATACCTGATTAAGAGTCATTATTTATGAGCACCCAGAAAATTTTTGGCTTGGTACTTAAAAAATGCAACATGCAAAGTTTCACATTGAAAAGTCTTTACCTGAGTTGATGGCAATTTAAATGTCGAAACATTTAAAAAAAAAAAATACTTAAAACTTACAAGAGTTTTTCATTCATTTGAATTTTTTTTTTTTTTTGCTCAAAGTTTTTAACTTTCAGATCCAAACCAATACAAAATGGAGTCACTTGACTTGGGGGGATACATTCACTTAAAAAGTAATTTCCATATCACTGTTTGGAAAAAAGTTGTATGGTGGCCAACATTTTTCAATTTTTAAACTTTCGCAGTTTTTTTCACAGGGTTTTTGCGTCGTTTAATGGAATTGAGTTTTGAGATAAGTATTTAAAAAACTGTATATTTTAAACAGTTTCGAGGTATATCAAGATGATGCCAGCGCACCAACAATACGCATAGAGTTGTCAAATAGTCGACTTATTTGAAAATCCGTTTTCGAATACTTAGGTTAGGTCGGAGTGGTAGCCGGCTACGTGATCACCAGCACACTTAGACTCTGAGGTCCGTTGTGATGCCACGAGACTGACGGATTACCGATCAGACTCCACCGTTGAACCAGTTAGAGCTCCTTACGAAGCTAAGGAGGTGCGGAATACCAGCACCTGAAAGATCCCCAAGATCGTGGAAGAACGCCGATCCAAGTGAGGTCCTCCTACGTAGCGCCAGCGCAGGACATGAACAGAGAAAGTGCTCAATACTCTCCTCCTCCTCCTCGTCCCCGCAGCTCCTACAGAAGTCAGGGGATAACACCCCCAACCTTCGAGCGTGTCTGCCAATAAGACAGTGGCCGGTTATCACCGCCACCATGTTAGAGATTTCCCCCCTGGAAAGCGACAGGAGCGCCCTCGTTCGCCCCAGATCCAGAGCCGGCCAGATGTGCCTTGTCACCACACAAGTCACGCCATTAGCCCACCTAAGGTTAGTCGCCCTCTCGGAGTAGAGCCGATTGTTCAACTTACTGGTTGCTAGGGGAACACCAACTCCAGCAAATTCCGCAGGAACTTGCAGGGTGGTTCCTAGCCTTGCAAGCTCATCAGCTCTACAGTTCACTGGTATGTCCCTGTGCCCCGGGACCCAAACGAGTCGAATGTCAAACTGCTTGGCCATCTCATCCAAGGATGCGCGGCAGTTAAGGGCAGTTTCCGTAGTCAGAGACATTGACCCCAGGGACCTTACCGCGGCCTGACTGTCAGAAAAGATGTTGATGCTCGTCGTGGACAGGACGTTCCGTCCAAGCCAAGCGGCAACCTCTCCTATCGCTATCACCTCAGCCTGAAAAACGCTGCAGTGATCGGGCATCCTCAGAGCCAGTTCCAGACCGAGCTCCTCGGAATAGACGCCGAGACCGACTCTTCCGCCGAGCCCCGATCCGTCCGTGTAGAAATTGACGCCACGTCTCCTTGCCGGCATCCCACCCGCCCAGGAATCCCTGGTCGGTATATGAACCGCAAAGAGACGTTCATACGCCGTCACAGGAGTCACATGATCCACATTCTGTGGAGAATTTTCCCCCAGAATCGCACCGTGGCCAAATCTATTGCCTACAAATTGCGAAATCGACCGTAGTCTTATGGCCGCGTCAGCCGCTACCTGCTTCCCCAGTATGTCCAAGGGGATAAGATGCAATATGATGTCCAATGCATCTGTTGGTGTAGTACGGAGTGCCCCCGTGATACTCACATAAGCCATCCTCTGTACCCTTTTCAGATATCCCAAGTAGGTCGTCTTATCCAATGCGGGTCACCAAACAATGACCCCGTATAAAAGAATAGGGCGAACTACCGCAGTGTACAGCCAATGAACCACCTTGGGGCTGAGTCCCCATCGCGCTCCAATGGCCCTCCTACAAGAGTACAAAGCAATCGCCGCCTTCCTCGCCCTTTCCTGAACGTTGTGCTTGAAAAGCAGCTTCCTGTCAAGAATCACGCCAAGATACTTGACTCTGTCAGAAAGTTGTATTTCCACACCGTCCAGGATTACAGGCCCAAGATCGGGATCGCTGTTCCCCCTGTGAAATAGAACAAGCTCCGTTTTATTGAGATTAATCCCAAGTCCACAGGTCCTTGCCCAAACCGACAGCTCCCTTAGAGCTGCCCGCATAATATCCCTAAGCGTAGACGGAAACTTCCCTCTTACCATTATCGCCACATCATCGGCGTAGGCGACCACGCCCCTGCCGCCTCTTTCCAGGGGAAGAAGTACAGGGCTTAAGACCAAGTTCCACAGTAGTGGAGAAAGAACACCCCCCCCCCCTCCCCTGGGGCGTTCCCCTGTTCACGAATCGGGATATACTAGTGCCACCCAACTCCGCCGTAACGCGCCTGCCGGTCAGCATTCCACTGATCAAGGCAATGATCGCCGGATCCACCCCCAGACTCGATAACGCCGCAATTATAGAGTCCGGTTGGATGTTATTAAAGGCCCCCTCGATGTCCAAGTAGGCCACCAATACGTACTCCTTGATCGAGAACGACTTCTCGATAGTACCAACAATCTCGTGCAGAGCCGTCTTCGTCGACCTTCCCTTGCTATATGCATGTTGTCTCGCAGATAGCAGCTTCGGGTCGATGGTCTCCCGCAAATAAGAGTCAATCATCCTTTCCAGTGTCTTCAACAGAAACGACGATAGACTGATAGGCCTGAAGTCCCCGGGGACCGTGTGTGATATTTTCCCAGATTTGGGAATGAAGACCACCCTCGTGTCCCTCCACCTCAATGGTACATACGCCGTGTCGACACAGCCAGTAAACACTCTCATCAAAAAAGGAACCACTAGATCAGAGACGTGTTGCAGTTCCGCTGGAATGATGTCATCCGGCCCCGGCGACTTGTAGGGCTTAAATCCCTTAATCGCCCAGGTGAGCCTAGGCACACTGACTATCCCGGGGGCCGCTCTCTCCGACCGAAACACAGCGCAATCTGCCCTCTGTCCCATTGTCGCGGAACTGCCCGGGAAATGTGCATCAAGAAGCAGGCCAAGAGAATCCTGACTAGACGTTCTCCACGTCCCGTCAGGACCCATGAGATAGCCCAAAGAATTCGGAGAGGTCGCGAGGACCCTGCGCAGCCTCGACGCCTCAGAGACGTTCTCTATGTCCCCACAGAACCGTCTCCAAGACTCACACTTAGCTGCCCTAATATCCCTCTTGTAGAGTCTCAACTGCAGCTTATAAGCAGCCCAGTCCTCGTCTGCTCTCGTGCCTTTGGCAGCGTTGAAGAGCCTCCTGCAGGACGTTCTGCTCAGTTGCAGCTCGTTCGTCCACCAGGGAGGTTTTCGCTTCCCCCTAGGTTTCCGACTCGGACAAGCAGCATCAAGAGATGCGTTAAAAACACTCGTGATCTGATCCACGAGCTGGTCTATCTCAGCCCCGGTTTGAGGCTGAGATATTGGAACAGAGTCAAGTAGGCGCCCGAAAGTCCTCCTATACCGGACCCAGTCAGTCTTCCTATAGTTCCTAGGGAGTACCTCCGCCGGACTCTTTTCGTCCAGCGAAAATTCCAAGTACCTGTGGTCCGAGAATGAGTGTTCGTCACCCACTCTCCAGTCCCTTATCCTCCCCGTAAGAGTGTCGGACGCAAAGGTGACGTCCAATACCTCTTGTCTGTTCGAGGTTATAAATGTGGGTTCATGACCCCTGTTACAGATATGAAGGTTAGTACTAAGTATAAATTCCAAAATTGACTCACCTCTTTCGTTCGTACCTGTGCTACCCCAGATCGGATGGTGTGCGTTGGTGTCACAGCACATTATCAGGTGATGCCCAGCGAGTTCAGCCTCCTTTACCAGATCCGTTACCTTCCCTGGTGGAAGTGGGCCCGGGTCATCGTGGGCAAAATAGGCGGACACGAGCCAGTATGTAGCGCCACTAAGCTCTAAGCTGGCCGCAGTTAGATCCTTACTACTGAAATTGGATAGTAAGAAGATATTAAGGCTATTCTTTGCTAAAATGCATGATCTCGGGTTACCTTCACTTTTACCAACGATTAGCTTAAAACCGGGAGTTTTCAGTCCGCAAACCTTACCACCATTCACCCACGGCTCTTGGACGAAGACTATATCAGCCGCACCTTCTGTCAGGCGCAGCAGCAATGCAGCCGAGGCTGCTTTAGAGTGGTGGAGGTTTATCTGCAGGATCCGCATCATTGATGGTTTCCTCCACCTCCATCTCCACCACTGTATTGTCGGCCTCTTCCTCCGTGCTGTCCACGAGGTCATCTTCGTCTCTGTTTTCAGAGCCGAACAGCCCACTGACGTCTCCCAACAGTTCGGTGTCCGAAGAGAGATACCCCCCCTCGTCCTCCGGGACTGTTGGTAGACAGGTCGCATGTGAGTTCTCCCCTGCCACCTCCTCCACCTCAGACACCTCCACTGCAGCCGATATTTCCGCTACAGTGGAACCCCCTGTTGTGTCGGAGTTAGCAGGGACGATCTCCTGATCCTTCTTGTAGACCTTCAGCAGTACCTTACCAAAGCCGTACCTGACCTTGCCTTGGGTCCTGGATAAGTGCGGAAGTGACTCGGCGTTAACCCTTAAATGCGCACAGTATCTTTAAAGATACAACCATTCAAAAATTTCCTACGACTTTATTTTAAGCTTAATCAAAATGAAGACTTCACTAGTGTGAAGCGCTCTTTAATAAAATACATTTATAAATAAATATTTAGAATCGTACCTTTTATTAACCATCAAAGTCAAAAAAATTAAAAACTTCAAAATTAATTAAAAACTCAAGAATTGCGCTTTTTATGATATTGAAAAAAGGGCACATGTAATTTTAGAAAGTTTAAATAAAAGGCATTAGTGTTAAGAGGCAAATATAAGCTTTTGAATGATATATCTTTTTTGTTCCTAAGTCACTCCGTTTTTGTGTAACGGGCAATTTAAAATTTTGAAAATTTTGGATTTTTGCTTATAAAAAGCGTAAAAAAGTTATTTGAAAAATCTTGGTACGCAGTTGTTTTTTAATTGGCATTTCATATCATAAAAACACAATTTTATTCAAATCGAAGCTGTTGAGCATTTAAGGGTTAAGCAGTATAATTGCTTCCCGTCGAGCACCATCCAACTCACCCAATCTACCGATCTTCCAACTTGCAGTTGGGAGATCAGGATTGCAGGATCTCAGCATGTCGAGTACACCATCAGCGTCGACTGGGGATGCCGGAATGCAGGCATGAGCTCTAGGCCGGGACGGGATTTCGTGCTTGGACACTAAATCCAGTTTAGCCCGGGAAAGATCTCCCCCACCCTGCTGATGGCTGCTTTATAGAGGGCTGCTGACCGATCGTCCTCAAACGAGATCAGCTTAACCTTGATACCATCCAGCGTCGTCACACAAAGGAGGCGAGCCTGGCATCTCCTCTAGGACCTGTTTGTAGACCTCCGCTAATTTAGCCTCGATCCACGCCCACTGGCCCCTCGGGATAGTGCCATCCTCGTCTCCCCTGTTTACGATAGCCACCACACGGTTGCCTTTCACAACTTTGCTAAACGACGTAGACTCTGGGTTTGTCCCCGTCTTAGGTCGTTTAGATGATGGTTTCTCGTCTGGCGAGCGCTGCCTTTTTTCAGCCGGTTGAAGGCTCTGCTTTGAAGTGCCCTGACTTTCAGAGGCACGTTTAACAGCCTCGGCGTCAAGTTCATCTAGAAAGCCTTTGGCCCAAGAGAGCGACGATTTCTGTTGATCAGAAAGCGTAGCAGGATCCTTATTGCCCAGTTTTCCTACAATTTTGAAACAGAGCCGCTTCTGGTTGTGTCTAACTTTAGACGGACGGACTTTTTTGCCTGGAGCCGGGTTATCCAAGCTCTTATCGGCTATCCCCAACCTAGGTCTAGCGTCAGAAAGTGCCGACTGGCCCACTCCCTTAGCGGATATTTTGGGGTGGCCAGAAGCTTCTAGCTGCACTCCAGTTAATCTACCTGGGACGAGGTTACCAGTTGGCACATTGACCGTGCCTCCCCCGCCTAGACTACGACCTACTGTCGCAGTCGGCTTTTCAAGGCCCGACTCTTTGGTCGAAGCCTTCGGATACTGACTGGTAGAACTAGTTGGTCTAGTCAAACCAGCAGCGAATGAAGTTTGTTTTTTGTTATAATTATTATTGTTTGAATTCATTTTTGGTCCCACGAGTGTGGTGGAAGAAATGTCCACCGCGTCATAGCCCCCGATAACGCAGTAAGGGCGGCCTCTGCCTCTACCTACTTGCTGAGGTGCCCAGGTATCAGCAAGACTCTGTTAAAATACAGTTGGTTACCCCTAACTGCAAACCAACCGATGAGCACGGGTCGTGTAACACTCCGGTTTAGGGGGAGTGACCTTTGGGGCGCACCTTTAAAGTCTCCTGCCACAGGACAAACCCTGGAGGCCAGATTTTGTCCTGCGACTGGAAACCACAGTGCACTTAAGCCCTCACATCGCGTCAAGATTGTCACTCTTCGGTGAAGGTTTCGAATACTTAAAACAAGCATTTTGTAAAAACCGGATTTCGTTTTATTAAATTAAAAATCACTTTGTACTGCTTACATCTGATTTTTTTTTGTACAAATTTTAAAAATTTACTAAAAATTTAAATTTTGACATATAAAACTAAACAAATATCCTTTCAGTTATTTTCTAGATAATTTTTAGTTATTTTCTAAATAAAAGGAGTCTTAGGAAAATCTAAAAGTTTGGAAAACGTTAATTTAAAAAAATGTCAAATTATAGTGTGAGAAAAAATAATACAATGTCTGGCGAATTATTGGTCAGGGTCTTCTACCGGGAAATGTGAAGTACAAAAAAAGTAAATTGTGCATAAAAATCTTTAAACAAATCTAATGGAAAAACCTTCTTTGTAAGCAAAATCTTGTATAGCCTTCAGAGATATTATCAGAGAAGACAAAAAAAGTCAAAATTCAATATATTAATGTTTTTTTTATAGTTTTCAAATTTTTTTGTTTTAAATTTAAGCCTTTGGTTTTGTATTTTAAACGCATTTTTGTACTGTTTTTCTGTCCAAAATACAACTTTAAAATTATCGAGTAATATCATAAAACCGGCAAAAAAATGTGTGCTTCCCAAAATAATCGCGTTTTGCTTTTTGAGTTCTTATGTATGACAAACTTTTTCTGAGTGTATTTTAATATTTTTTGATGGTGTAATTTATACTTTGCCATGTGATATATACAATGGGATCTAAAAATTCATGTAACTTTAATTAAATCCAAGCTAAAAACTGTAATTATAATATTTTTAATTTGCTTTAAGCAAAAAAGGTTATTCATGCCATACAAAAAAAAATTAATGAAAATATTTTGCCTCAAAGTGTAGAAAATTTTTGAAATTCCTCATATATAAACTTTGTCGGGAGTTCAATAATACTTACTGGAAATGATTTAATATTATGGAATTCAGAGTTACTCTGTTATAAAATGGAAAGTAATATATTAGCGGTATTCATTCTTGGTAGTAACCCTATGGGGAATGGGACCGGTCCTGCGTGTGTCACAGGATCGGTCCCTTCGTGCCAGAGACCGGTCCTCTGCTAAACCCTACCCTATGTAAACAACTGGCAACTTTAACATTGGCTTGTCATTGGAGGGGGTCATTTGTACTGATTTAAACCACATAGTGGCATGCCGCAGGACTTACCAAAGATGGGCATACCACAAGACTGTCGCAAAAGGAACATGTCGGAAGACTAACCAAAACGGACTAACCACATGACTATCCTAAAAGGGACATGTCGTACAATTTAATAATTTTTAATGTAAAAAATGGTAGAAAATTAAACAATAAATTTCTAACTCATTGGCTTTTTCTAGTCAATATGTATACCAGTTAAGTGATATGTCCTACTTCTACCAGTCACAAAACTAGTATTTTTAGATCAATTTACACTACATAACTCACATCAATTGTAAATAATACTAGTCCTGTGATAAGTCCTTTTCCAGCAGTCCAGGTTCTTTTAGGTCAATTTTCGCATGCCGATAAATTTGTAATAAACCCAAAAAAACATAAATATCGACAAAAAAAAAAAAACAAAATTAATAATTTTTAGTATAAAAAATAAACGAAAACTAAACAGCTTCCATTGGGTAAAATTCTGGCCAACTGGCTTTTTCTTGTTAATAAGCATTCTGGTTAAGTGGTATGGCCTCCCTTTACCAGTCACAGTATTGGTAATTTTATGACAATTGACACTGCTTAACCCACTTCAGTATTAAATTATACCAGTCCTGTGGATAAGTCCATCTTTAACCAGTCACTTTTAGGTCAATTGACTCGTCATTCCCCATAGGGAAATAACTCTTGTAGATCTGGTTTATGGTGAACGTTTGATAAATTTTTCAGAATTTACCAGAACCAACAACAAAATGTATTGCACTAAAATTTACTACGCTGTGGCGAAATATCACACAAAAAACTGTAGTAAACACGCGTGATAAATTTATCAGCAAAAAACAGCTGACTGTTTTGCCGTCAAAAAAATTTATTTTGTGCTAACTATTGGAAAAACTTAAAAATTAATAAAAATATCGAAAACCCCAGTTTAAAACGAAATTATTTTGCACTAAAAAATATTTTGTCGTTTTCTGTAAATTTTGGCATTTTTCTTAAATTAAAATAATTTTTGATACATATCTATCAGACTTGGGCGACGTCAATTAAATTTCAAATTCATTCACTTGTGAAATTTTTCTATATCATTAATAATTTTAGACCTAAGCTCACACTTGTGAGCTTAAACGCTTCCTTGGAAAATTTTCAATTTTGGCAATACCAGACATGGGACATAATACTAATATCTGTGTATTTAATTACAGGCCAATTACTTTTTTATGTTCAATTACATGTGTAATTGCCCTGTAATTAAATGCCCAGATGTTGTTACTAATCCCCATGTTTGGTATTAAAAATTTCACAAATTTTCTAAGGAAGCGATTAAGCTCACAAGTGTGATCGTCAGGCTGATGTTATTAATGATATGGAAAAATTTCACAAGTGAACGATTGTGAAATATAATTGACGTCGCCCAACTCTGATATGTATGCGCGAACAACAAAAATCAGCTGATTTATAAATTTACCATACATTCAACACGAATTAAATATAACACCAAGAATGAAAACCGCTATTATTCTAAACATTTTTAAAGTTTGGATAATAAATTCTGGCACTGGGTGACGACTCTGAACACACAATATCCAATTATAACCCATTTTGTATTATCCTTGTAAATAACATTGAAATTGCTTTATAATCCTTAAATTCCGTACAAAAAAAATCCAGAATATTAAACCTTATAATATTGTTTGTTATCTTTTCTTTACAGTCTTTTTGTTGAACCATTAAAAAAGTTTTTAAATCGCAAGAGAACCTCGTGTAAAATTTTGGATTTAGGTGCAATTGAAGCTTTAACTTATTATGGTTTAGACTTCCTAAAATCTTTGAGCCGGCCTCAAGAGTTAAATGAATTGACATTGGCCTCCATCAAATATGATCCTAGTCATTATCCCATGTTTGCCATGGAAAATTCCCTATTGCAAAAATGTACATCATTGCAAGTACTCTCACTGGATTATGATACACTTAACGAAGAACTATTGCATACATTGAAAATATTGCCACTAAAGAAATTTTTAATATGTGTACATGGTTTGGATCGTCATCATCCGGGTATATCGGAGAGGGCATGGTCAGAATTTTCTGCCAATTTCAATAATATCGAACTTGTGGTATCATTGATTTATGCTTTCGAGGCTGTTGAAGTTTTGCAGATGCGTATACTTAGACAAAATATGCCCATTACACATTTGAGAGTATTATTTTGTGATTATGTAAGTAGAATTTAAATTTTTTAGTCATTGTATCCTTTACATTATGTATAATTTTGTCTATTTTCCTTTTAGATGAATGTTGAAGCTTTGGAATGGATTTCTTTAAATAATAATGCCACTTTAAAAAGTATACAATGGATTGATTCCGTAAGTTTCTCTTTGAAATGAGAGCATTGGAATATTTTTATAATTTTTAATGTTTTAACATTTTAAGGCCTATAAACATTCCGATAAAAATATTATGGATTTATTTTTACGCTCTGGCCAAGATCCACTTGTTATGATGTCTTGGCGTTGCAAGAATTTAGAAGAAATTGTCATACACGGTTATGTTTTGGATCAAGATAACATTGTTGGCATTTCTCGTTTACGGGGTCGTAACTTAAAACGTTTAGAGTTATCAATGATTGATAGCGCTTCCACTGAAGTCAGCATGGATTCTTTTATTGAAGTAAGTATAATTTGTATAACAGAAAACATTTAGATTCTAAGGCCGAGTTTTTAGGATGTAGATTATGTTTAAACTTAGATTAACGAAGTTTTTAAATTGAATACTGTAGTATTGGCCAAGAGGAGTAGAAAAGTCCCAAATAAAACACTGAGGTTTAATATTAGTAATTTCTAAAGTATATTTTATTACAACTTCACGTGTTCATTGCCAATACAAGAAGAGAAGGAAAAATATGCATAAACGTTTGACATTAACTCTGTTACAACAAAATGCAACTAGCTTTTACAGCTGTTTCTTAATATCCATTTACATTAGGGCAGTTCATATAGCTTAATATTATAACTTATACTGCAAATACTGCTTCCGAAATGTGGCTTATTCTGTTTTATTATAATAAAGACAAAAATTCTAAACAAGAAAACAAAAAATCTATAGTGGTTTCGACAAATGTTTTTTAATTAACTTGGAAATGGCAGACAAAATTCGTTATCGGTTTAACGAAACCAAGTTTAACTGAAAGTTAAATTCTTTGAAGATTCGAAGAACATTTTAGTGCAGAAATATTTTTAGATCAAACGATTTTGTCATAGAAAATTGAGATTTAAATCAAATTAAGATTTAAATCAAATTAAGATTTAAATCAAAAAAACGTTATTACTATAGAAAAATTCTCTGGTATTGAAAACTTTTTCCTTATAGAAAAATCATATAGTCTGACGTATTTTTACTTATTGCAAAATTGTCAGATTTTAAGAACTTAACCAATAAATAAAAATTCTTAGATTCCTTAATGCGGAGAAATTTTTCGTATAGAAACAATTTTATATTTTTAAAACTTTCTGGAAAAATTTTGGATTTTGATAAAAACTCTCAAAGTTTGAGTTTGAGTACTTTTTCTATAAAAATTTCTAAGATTCTTAGGTACTTTTCCTACAGAAATTTGTTAGAAAAATTTTTATATTCTAAGTTTTTTTTTTTTTTTGTATGGAACTATTCTTGTATAATGTGAAAATTTGTTTATATAGAAAAATTCGCAAATGTGGGTGACTTTTTTTGATTGAAAATTTTTAGTTTTCGACCAAACAGTTCGGCCAAAAAATAAATATTGATAGATTTTATGGTATTTATAGGTGATGTTTTGATATTGAAAAGGTTTTTGTTAAGCCTTTTTAATGTAATTTTAAGGAAATCCCGATTTTTTGTTGTAAACTGTTCGGCCGATGAATTTTTCCGATTTGGCCGAACATTGAATTTGTTGCTTACTTACAGACTTATCCTAAAATTTGACAGTCAAAGTCGCATCCTATCGTTCCAACAAAAACTTTTTTATCAGCAACATTTGTCAATTTTTTGTTTTTGATTCTAGTGCATTTTTTCTATAGAACAGTTGTTAAATTACACAAATTTATTAAATTAAAAGAACCTTTTCTACAAAAAATGTCTTAGATTCTGTGGTAGTAAAAAATTTCGCATTGAAAAATTTTTAGATTTTGAGAACTTTTTTATTGAATAAAAATTCTTAAGCTTCAACCACAATTGACTTACCGTTTGTAAATTTGGTTAAATACTTTTGTTAATTTTTCTTTGAATTTAGAAACGACCATATTACACTTATTTGACTTTCTAAATTTTCGCCAGATTTGCGAATAAATTCTATGTTTTATTTTATTTGTTATTTATTAAATTTAAATCACAAAAACTCGGCCTCGGAAATGCATTTTTACAAAACAAATATTAAAAGCAATTTTCACAAAAAAAATAGAAAATTTGATAAATTCGTATTTTTAGACAAACAAATTTAAATATTCCGCCTATTGCACCAAAATCCCGCTTTTTTGCCTACCGAATCCCACTTTTTGATAAAAAGAAAACAGTTGGTCATATTAACTACACATATCCATATTTAGCTTTTAAAATTTACAAAAAATCACAATTTTTTTTGCGGTTTTAATTTTTAAAAAAATTCAAAAATCTCAAAGGTACGTAACTTTGAAGAGCCATATATTTGAAAGTTGTTTTTGTATTTCTCCGATTTAAAAAGCATTCGATTTCTACAACCGTATGCATTAACATATTATGCATACAGATTACAAAAATGTATTTTTCATGCAAATGCTTTTAGATGCATTTTTTAAATTGTTCTCCCCCTTCAAAATTTGTTCAACATGTATCAACTAATGATGCCAAACGGGAAATTCCGAAATCCCAGGATTTTCGGGATTTACTAAAGCCCGGATCCCGGTATTTACTAAAGCAATAGATGGTCAATTATAAAAAGAACTTCAAAGAAGACAGGAATGACGGTGTCAACTGTAGAAGATTTCAAATCTAAATGGAATTTGGCAGACAGAAATGTGGATGAAAGTCGCGTGCAAAAACTAGTGGGACGAATTCCAAAAAAGTGCGATGTTTTGCTTACCAATCGAATTCTAATTAATTTTTTTTACATTTTAGTAGTTACTATAAATATATAAAGGGTGTTTTTTATAGAGGTATATAACTTTAAAATGGAATAAAACAAAGATGAAATTTTTAAATTGACATGAAATTTACTTTATTCTGGCATTATAATTTAAATATGACTTCTGGCATATGAGGAGGTTCAATTTTCGATGACTTTTTCCAACATTTGTGGCGGTATATTGGCAATAACGCGGCGAATGTTATCCTCTAAGTGGTCAATCGTTTCGGGCTTATCGGAGTAGACTAGCAATTTCACAATTCCCACAGAAAATAGTCCAGCGGTGTTAAATCGCACGATCTTGAAGGCCGATTCACGGGTCCGAAACGTAAAACTATGCGGTTACCAAACGTTTTCTTCAATAAATCAATTGTGGCACGAGCTGTGTGACATGTTGCACCGTCTTGTTGAAACCGCAGCTCCTGCACATCTTGGTTGTTCAATTGATGAACGAACGAAAAAGTCAGTAATCATGGCTCTATAGCGGTCACCATTGAATGTAACGTTCATCGTTTTTAAAGAATTATGGACCAATGATTCCAACAGCCCATAAAGCACACCTAACAGTCAGTTTTTCTGGATGTAACAGTCTCAACATACACTTGAGGATTATCATCACTCCAAATACGTCATTTAGCCAAAAGTGAGCTTCATCGCAAAACAAAATTCGCGAAATTCGCGTATTTCGAACAGAACCATGATTTTCAAAATAAATTTGCACAATTTGGAAGCGTTGTTCAGGCGTCAGTCTATTCATGTTGAAATGCCAAACCAAACAAACCGAACTTCGGCCATAGTATCAATGTTCGGCCGAAGCCGAACTTTTTGTTTTAATAAAAAAAAATATAAATTGTTTTTTTAGATCAATAAATTTAAACCAAAAAGTTATTAAACATAAACAAAAATTACAAATTTATAGGTATATTTTTTTAAAAAATCATATTTGGAAAATAGTTGTATTATTTTAAACACAAAAAAAAAATAAAATAATTTTAATATATTTTATAGTCAAAGAAAAATAGTTAATCGATTTTTAAGTTGA
Organism: Delia radicum; assembly: GCA_021234595.1. Taxonomy (NCBI): domain Eukaryota; kingdom Metazoa; phylum Arthropoda; class Insecta; order Diptera; family Anthomyiidae; genus Delia; species Delia radicum. The sequence continues at coordinate 96,129,091 of CM037853.1, forward strand.
TATAGAAAAAAAGCTAAAACTTTAATATTTAATATTTAAAATTAAAAAGTTTGATATTGTAATGAGAGAAAAGCAAGGATGATAAATATTTTATTGCTACAGCTTTTATATTTGTAAATGGACTTGAATTCCAATACTCAAATATATTTATATTTCGGGACTTAAAGGCTCCGTAATAAACATTTTAATTTCTTTTTCAATAAAATTTTCATTTGGTTTTGCTACTTCTAAGTCTGGTACTGCATCATGTCTATCCCAAATTGATGAACCTGTTATTCTCTTTTTAGGATTACTTACCACTCGAAATTAATTGCAAAATATAAAAGTATACGTTTATTTAAATTATATCGCATTAAATTTGATTATTTGCTTATAAGTCTTGTAGGTATATTTCTGGAAATTTTTTTTTTAAACTCTTTTGGCTTTTTGAAATTTTTTCACACACATTGATATTTAAATATCGTTGTTTTTTTTTGATATTCTATCATATTCAACGTTGTATTTTTTATGTAGTTTTTTTTGTAAATTCTGAAAAGTAAATATAACCACAGTTGTTATTTATTTGTGCTTTTTTTTAAATAATCATAAAAAGTTCGGTAGTTCGGCCAAAATTTGACCGAACTTCACTTTTTGGCCGAACTCCGAAGCCGAATACTCGGTCGGACACTAAGTATTTCCATACGAAAAAAGTCCAATTATTTGTATAATTTGTAATTTTTATATTTTGAACATGTTTTAAAACAGTTTAAAAATCACAATACAATATTTATAAAAAATGTGATTTCTTTAGGATTATTTGTCCAAAAAAATTTTTTTTTTATGCAAATGTAATTTTGGATGCATTTTGCAATTTGTTTTTGGATTTTTAAAATCTGTTTAAACTGTTTAAAATTTTGATTCTTAATATTCTACAGATATTTTCGTACAAAAAATATTTCAGAATCTGAGAACATTTTCCAATAGAACATTTCTCACATTCTGAGGAATTTTTATATAGAAAGATTTTAAAATTCTTCTGTTTTGTTTAAATTGTTTACCTGTTGTTCTCTAGGAAATCAATACCTTATTGGGTCAAAAATGGGAACCTTTAAATATTAATAATATGCATCCAGCACTTGGCTATATGCCCGTAGCAGATGATGTTCGTGATGAATATGTCTTCGATCTCATAAGACGTGATATTTCCAATTAAAAAAAAAAGTAAACAAAAATAAAACTCAAACACAAAACAAATTTTACATAGCCAGCATAAAAATGTGTAAACTTTTTTGGAATAAGTAAACTAAAAACAAATCATCAATTAAATTAACCTCCCAAATATTTTTAATATTAAGTGAAAATCCCATTTAAATAAGAAAACATCACATAAGAACCTATTACACAAAGTAACAACAACAAGCAACAACAAAAATGTCATGCCAAGTAAACCAACCAACCGACCAACATACAACATTTTCATTATCATCAGCATTATGAATTTGAAGGAGTTTGCAATCAAATTGTTTATAAGTGGGTAAATATTTATGAATGTAAGATTTTTTTTTTTTATATAAGAAAAATTACATGACAGTGATATATACATTACTATTATTATTTTTATAATTTTAGGTCTTTTTTTATTTTATATGTGTGGTTTTTTTTTATCTGTCTTATTATTAACAAAAGAAATTTTTTTATTTATAAAAATATGTTAGAATTTATTCATAAGTCATTTAGAAAAAACATTAGTGAAAGAGTTTTGCAAAAATCATTTAAAACCAATTGCAATAATAATAATGCAAATCATATTATTTTTTTTTTCTCCAAAAAAAAGCCAAATTTTATATAAATCGGCCATTTTTAAGAAAATAATTTAAAATTTTGATTTGTTATTTAACAAATTTATTTAATTATCCCTCAATTAAAGAGAAATGATGGTGACGAAAGTATTGAAGTCAGGTGTTAAAAATGTATTGATTACTTTTTATATCCTCCATATCTGTGTGGTGTATCGTCTATAACTCCGTAGCTTCCGTAACTTATTTGGTATACAAAAATTTGGTATACATTGTCGAAATTTGATAATTAACAACAAAATTAGTTTAGAGTTGTTTTTTCATATTTTCTAACGATATTTGAACCATTTATCTAGAAAGTGGTATGAGTCCAATTAAAAAAAAAATAAAAATAGATAATGAACCCCAATTGAATATTGGGGATGGGGTCACAATATTCAATGGGTTCTATTAACTTTTTTGTCAAAACCTAAAAAAAATTGCTGAAATTTTAAACGGAATTCTGGTTTGTAAGTTATTTTATATAACAAGGATATCTTCCCTATAAAATTTCGTTACTTTTTTAAAAATGCGTTTTTTGTAGCAAATTTGATAATAAACAGATTATGTTCTATTTTTGAAAACTAATCGTGTGAAAAACCCCGCTAATTTTTCAATTTCTTAAAAAAATGTACAACAATTTCTAAAGTGATTTTTGTTTTGAAAGTGGTATGAGTTCATTCAATACTGAGAATACACCGAATTTCACAATAAATATGTATTGTACAAAAGTTGCTGTTTACAGTTTTAAAAACGGTAAAATTCGAATCCCTTTATTTCTCATTTTAGAAACAAAAGGACTCATACCACTTTCAAAATAAATAGTTCATTTGTTGTTAAAAAAAATATCGTTAACTTAAAACAAAATATTTTTGGAAGTTCAAGCTAACGATTTTTGTCTTTATTTGATAAAGTTTTAAAGCAAATAAAATTCAAATTAACAACTTTTGGAGGTATCTTTTGTCAAATATTAAAAAAATACTGAATAACATTTTCGGTGATTCATAATCAATTAAAAATCGATAAAATCGTTAGGAAAGTTAGTGAATCGCGCTACTGATCTTTATAAATATCGAAAACCATCTATATTTGTCTGCCTCTGTCACTATAACGTATCTTATTTTTACTATAAAAATTTGTCCTAATGTTTATGAAACATGTGATTTTTTTATTATATATAATGAGTTTTTAGTCTCTGTATATTTACAAAAATTAAGCAAATTAATTTTTTTAAAACTTCTTGATTTAATTTAAAAAGTATTACACTTTCCCTATAGTTATACATATTTTATGAAAAATAATTTAGTTAAAAATATAATAGGATTTTTTTTCATTTCAATACATTTATTACTATGTATTGGAAATATTCGCAGTTTTAGGGAAAACTTCAATTAGCTTACAATTGTGAGCTTGGGTCTCAAAGGGATATACAGATTGAAATCGAGAAAGGGTTAACACAAACATTTCGTCAAATTTCAAAAACAATTATTTTGAAAGGAACACAAATTTCAAAAATCTCAAAAACATTTAAGTCGACTTAAGACCGTCGATAACAAACACAAAGTAATATTTAAGCTAAAGCTTAAATATATGCCCTCATTTTGGTCAAAGGACGTACAGGATTCCAATAGGATACATCTAAAGAACATTGTCTTAACTTGTAAGCAAGTGGACGGATTTTTATGAAATTTTACAGAAAGAGTATATGTAGTATTCGCAGCAATTAGGGAATGAATCACGGGATTTGTCTTTTTTTATTCCCACTATCTCGAAAATATGGTACGGGGATACCTGGATTTTTAAGAATACAATTTAAAATAATTGTAAATATTAATATGAATTTGTACAATGTATTAACAATGGACTTTGGCCTGAGTCACAGCATTGCAAATAAATATATTAAAATAAAAATATTTAATATTCCACATATTCAGCAATTAAAAAATTATTTGAAAGATACAAATATTTTAAATTCACCACAATATATAACTTCACCGTTTAAATAAGACTTCGACCATACATTAGACATTTAGAGGTCTATGCTTAAGAAAAAGTTTGTGACTCTAGTTAAGACTGTATTCACCATGTGTTTGTTGTTGCAAGAGTCACAAAAGTTTTTATTTATTTGGAATTTTGTTTAAAATATACAAAAAATAAAGACCTTGTAAAGACATCATCATAAAATGACAAATACAATTTGAATTTTATTGTTGTTTTGTATAGAAAGTTAAGATTTTCAGCCTTAAAGACGGTCTTATGACAGTCATAACGGGTCACAAGTAGGAATAGGTCTGTTAATGTCACTCAAATTGGTAAAAAAAACTTTTTCTTTTAATTACCAAATATTGTCCGAATGCCATTTTTTAACTTGTTTCCCTTATTTTACGCTTGCAACTTTGTATGCCCGATCAAAACAAAATAAATATAGATTAGTTTCCCTCTCGGAGTAGACCCGGTTGTTCAGTGTTGGTGTTCCCGGTAGGGGAACACCAACTCTTTGAAATTCCGCAGAAACTTGTAAGGGCCGAGACATAGTTAAGGGCAGAGACATTGATCCCAAAGAACTGACTGTGGCTTGACTGTGAGAAATAATGTTAACGCTTGTCGTGAACAGGACGTTCCGCCCAATCCAAGCTTCAACCTTCCCTATCGCCATCACCTCAGCCTGAAAAACGCTGCAGTAATCGGGCAGCCTTTGAGCCAGTCCTAGACCAAGCTCTCCGGAATAGATGCAGATGCACCTGCTCGTCAAGCCTCGATCCGTCTGTGTAGAAGTTGACGCCACGTCTCCTTGCCGGTGTTTCACCCGCCCAGGAATCCCTGGTCGGTAATGGACCGCTAAGAGACGTTCGTGCGCAGTTACCGGAGTCATATGATCTACGTTCAGTAGAGAATTCTCACCCAAGATCGCACTGTGTCAACACCCTTATGGCCGCGTCAGCTGCTACCTGTCTCCCTAGTATATCCAAGGGGATAAGATGCAATATGATATCCAATGAATCCGATGGCGTAGTATATATTCGGTAAATAATTTAGATATTTCTTACTGGCCGTTTTTTTGTCAATTTCAAAACCAATTAAAGCCCGATTGTTTTGAAAAAGGTTTGTTATATTTACAACAACCCAGTCAGAAAAATTCGAATGGCAAAGTGCTGACGCTCCTGTGAAATTGTATTTTAGTACAATTTGTAATAAACGGTACCAAAACCCAATGCCTCTGAGCTATCGGCGTTCGCACGTACTGGCAAAGGCTAGTTCTCGTCGGATGGGGGAGTGAGTCTTGCCGACGCCCTCAGAGACGCATGTATTACAAAAAGAAATCTACGTGCTTAAAATATTTTGAAACAATCGGAAACTAAAGAAATTGTCAAATGGAGGTTAAGTGAGGCCAGCTGTTATACCCCTAAGAGCCCTTCCCAACCTTTGGTTTCCTAACAACCTATTTTTAATTTTATTGGAAACCCCTAGTGAAGTGTAAGTTTGGAATTAGGCAAACGAAATTATCTTAGTAGCACAACATTTTATTCACAATTCTTCAATGCATAACAAATAAGAAGTTACTTATACTAAGACTCTAAAAGTCTTATAAAGAAAAAAAATTACAATAATTACGAACTATAACTAACAACTACGGCTTATTAGAAAACAATGGTAATTAAAAGTAAGCATATGAACGAAGTGAAAATTAAATACTCGGACATAAGTGTGACAAGTTAGAATAACCGTGATATCGTTATGGTAAGTTGAATTCTATTCGAAATTATAGGAACATAAGAATTTAAGTCCTGAACGTTTATATCACCTAATAACGATTACCTAACTAACAATTATTTATGATAGGGTGGGTCGAAAGACAAAATAATATCTTAGATATACCTTCATTTATGGGTACTTACATACAAACAATTTCCTCACATTTACATCCATGACGATCCGCCAGGCCTGTCGTTCGGTGGAGTTGTTGTTGGTAGAGGTGATCCAGTGGTGCTAAATTCAAATTAAACAATATTATTTTAAAATTTTAATGACCGTATACCAAATAATTTCAAATAGAATTTTTCTTAATATTTGCACAAGTTATTCTTTTAATTACCAAACACGTTTTGATTCATCGTCCAAGAATTATACTCCCTAAACCATAGGTTTGAAGCATGTGGGTGAAAAAAAATTGTTTTCGAACTAAAGTTGCTGATCAGAAACAAAAAAAATTAAATACTTAATACGCAATTGCAATGGTAATATCAATCGTATGCGTGTACCATGATCTGCTCGAATGTGTAAATATGTATCTACGTGTGTGGTATCCAATTAGCCCTTATCAAACAAAAGAGACTAACAGTAATTCACACGATGCGTAAGCAAAGAAAAAAAATTCTGTCAAACCTACTTATGCTCTTTACCACAGCCACGATAGATAACCAACAACATATTTACATCTCTCGATGGCCACTTCAAACAATAATCAATTGCAATTGTTTTTAAACCTCAAACGTAACCATGGGTCCAATTTAATTTCAACCATTACAAATTTCGAAAATCAGCGAAATATTGTTCTTAAGTTGCAATTGTAATTCAGAAATTATCAACTGAAGTTCCGATATTTACATTAAATTTACATTAATTGTAAAAAGATCAATTGAAATGCAATAAACATCAATAGAATTTTAGAAAATTCCATTTGATATTCTGAAAACATGAATTAAAATTCTGAAAGTCTCAATTTTAATTCAACTTTAATAAATTCGTCACCAACATCTCAATCACATACGTGTCTGTTCTGGAATCCCATTACGCAAAAAATAAAACTAATTCAACCGTCTTGGTGTTCCCTTGAATTCACAAATTTTCTTAAAATTCACATTTATTTTTGGCATCTTAAATTTGGAATGTGCGAAAAATCTACAGGTTTTGATAGCTAAAATATTGTTTTTAACATAAACTTTGAAAATACCAAAACTTACGAATTCAAGAACACCGATTTTTTAATTTTACGAATTTGAAAAATGTTGTGTTTTCAATTCCACACTAATTCCAGAACATACACGATAGTGTTTTAATTTATTTCCTCATTAAAATTATATAATCTTCAAAAACTTATAATTATAAAATTCTGTTTTTCTAGCTATAATATATTAATATTAGATATAGAAATTTATAACACAAAAACAAAAGAAAAAATTAAAATCGAATTCCACCCTTTAAACATTAATTAAAAAATAAGGTGTTGTTAAAACAACAAAATAACAACATGGAAAGAACAAAACAAATGTATTAGAATGAAAGAAAAAAAATCATCTTAAAAGACTTAAGCACTTCACAAATTATGGCGTACAACGGCGGAATTGTGAAACCTGCTATAAAAACAAATAAATAAATACAACAAAACTAATTTGTATAAAGAAACAAACTAATATTTAAACACAAAATATATATATATTTAAAACAAAACATCAAACTGTGATTATAACAAAAATAACATGAAAAGCCATCTCCAAAGTCAAGAGAAAACGGTTAAAAAAACAAACCAACCAACATATGAGCAACAATTATTTTAGCGAAAACAAATTGTAAACATCGTACATAAACAAACAAAACTATGCATGTTCTTGTTAATTTATTAAAAGAAATCTTAGAAGAAAATAATATATTTAATAACAAATATTATAAAACAACAAATTTGAAATTTTTATTATTGTAGAACAAAATACATATTAAACATCATTTTCTAATCAAATTTAGAGTTTTTTCCGATGAAATATAATTTAGAAAATTTCAGTTATAAAGTAAAAGTTCCATTGAACAAAACCCTTAATTCCATAGTGAGTTTTTTTTTTGGCTGTAATTGAAATTAATTTTTTTAAAATTTCATTATTTTAAATGAAAAATTTCAATACATTTTAAAATGTTCATTAAAAATTCATTAATTGTATTTCAGATTGATAAAATTCTACATCAGATTTTAAAAACTAATTCAATTTCTTTTTTGAATTATTATTGAAAATGATGTGAAAATGTGTTTCATTATTTTTTCTTAAGTTTATGTTAAAAATAAACCATTTAAAAATAGTTCCTTTAATAATTTTTATTATTTTTTAATAATTAACAATAGACAATTTGTTGTATATTATTTCTTTTTTTATCTTAAACAAACACAAAATATAATTTAATCATTTTAAACACAAACCACTACAAAACAAAAAGTTCCATTTATATTTAACAAAAATAATATTTAAATTAGTAAATCAATATTTTTATGTTCTAGCTCAAAACTAAAAAAAAAAAAAATATAACAAACAAATTATAGAAAAAGCTCAAAACTTCAAAAAATCCTAAATTTGAATAATTGTGATTTTTTTTAGAACCATCATTTACATTTATTTATAATTTCAAAACAATCCAAGTATGAAAAAAAAATTATATATCTAACAAAAAACGAACGAAATCTGTATTTGTGTAAGTCATTAAAAGAAAAAAACAAGTGTGTTATTGTGATATTTAAACGAAAAATCGTAAAATCCCCTTTTAGAAGAAAAACAAAAAACATTGTCTTAAAATTTAATAAAAATTTAAATTTATTAATTCTCGGTGCATTTTGGTTCAAGAATTAACTTTGTTGGCCAAACCCTCAATTTTTTGTTGTCACCGATTTACAAAATTTTGACGCCATTTGCTTAAAATATTGCTATAATTAGTTTAAAATATTGTTAATTGTGGGCGTTGCATGCGTTAACTTTTTTTTTTAACAAATTTTTTTAACTCAATGATTCTGAGCAACGTTAAAATTTAAAAAATTGTATTACATTTATCTTGTGCTCAAAATCTGCGGAAAATATTTAGAGACTTAGACAGGTCACCAAGGGAAACTTTCCTTTTTTCCCCTTCTAGTTTCCAAAAATCCCGCCTAAGCGAACGTTTTCGCGGGATTAGGAACCAACACACAAACTTTCACATTAATCGATTTAGCATTTTCCCATTTCATCCCCACCATGTAGGAATTTCCAAAAATCCTGTCTAAGAGTATGCCTACACGAGATTTAGAAGCCACACGCCAAATTTCAAGTTCCTAGCTTTGGCAGTAGTCTTTTACCTTTTTGCCCCTTCCCATAGGAAGTTTACCTGGGATTTGGAAGCCACATACCAATTTTCAAGAACCTCGCTTTAGTGGCTTGCCAACGTCGGCAAGGGGGAGAATTTTCCCCACTTTGGAATTAACATTAAAAATTTCATGTTTATCGCTTTAGCAGTTTGGCCAGTCGAACTGCTCTTGCGTTAGCAGGAAAACGTCAAGAGGAAAACGTTTCCTCCTTTTTAAATCCCATTCTTACCCCGTTCCTGGCCAAAATATCATATCAGGGAGTTAGAACATAGTCGAGGGAATATTTATTTTAAATTTCTTACCAAGGAGCTTTGGGCAAGCCGCCAATGTGCAGACTTTTCTTATTTTTACCCTTCCAAAACGAACGTCTACGTTAGAGAAGGAACCTACGTGCCTTATTTCAACTTCCTAACTTCAGCAGTCTTGAGTCAGAGACCGAGTATTATTTTATATATTTATATACCAGAATAGATGGACTGATTATAGAGGAGTTATCGCTCATTAAAAATATTATATTTAGAGACACCCTGCTTGAATACAAGGTTAGTAACAGATTGATAACCTCGAGTATAAAATTAATTTTAGGGATCATATTTTTTTACAAAATTTGGTCGATTTCAAAAAATTTCAGCTAATTATAGAAGAATTGTTGAGCTCTCAAAATAATGTATCTGGATCTAAGCTGTTTTAGTAGGTAAAGCGCTACACCCCATGCTGTCGACGCTTAAAACTTTTGCAAATATTGAATTCGATCAATTTTTGTTAAAACGAAATATTATACCCATGATAACCAGACAGAGTGGGTATAATATTATATTTGAGACAGAGTAACTCACCCTGTGTTAAAACAAGGTGCTTTAAAATTAATTATTATTCTTATTTTTGTATAATCAATCGATCCATACACAGTTAATCAAAGCGATTCGTATCAGAAGTATTTTTTTGCAATGGTATGTGAGGTGGTCGTGGCTGTTGTCCAATTTCACGCATCTTTCACGAAAGCTACATATTGGTATACACCTTTTGCAATTGTAATTCAGAAAATATTAATTAAGTTTGGAAATTATCAATTGAAAATCAGATTTTTCATTTGAAGCTCAGAAAATATTTGAAATTCAGAAAATAGATATTGAAATTTTGAAAACATCATTTGAAGTTCAGAAAATATCAATTGAAATTTAGAAACTCATCAATTGTAATTCAGATAGTAATTGATATTCAGAAAATATCATTTGAAATTCAATTTCAATTAATATTTTCTGAATTTCAAATGATATTTTCAAATTTTTATTGATATTTTCTGAACTTCAATTTATATCTTCTAAACAGCAATTTATGTGTTTCTGAATTTCAATTGGTATTTTCTGACTTTCAAATAATATTTTCTGAATTTCAAGTGACATTTTCTGAATTTCAAATGATGTTTTCTGAATTTCAATTGATATTTTATAAATTTCAAATAGAAAATCTATATTTTCAATGATGTTTTCTACATTTCAAATGAAAATTCTGAAATTCAATTGATATTTTCTGTATTTCAAGTGGAATTTCTGAACTTCAATTGATATTTTAAAATGTTATGAAAATCTATTTATAGACATATTACTTTTTCCTACCATGTAAGAATCATTATGCGCATTCAAAAGACAAAAATTGGGTGAAATTTTTCTAAGTCGACTTAAGTAGTTTTGTCAAAAGCCCACATATAAAATTAAAGACAAAATGAGATAGGCAATTGTTCTACTGTTTTCGTATTCATAATTATATTAAATATATGATTAACAAATACTTTTAGCGTGACCCTGTATGGGGTAATATAAAATTGTATCCAAAATTAAACTGTGTTTTTTAAAAATGTGATATAATATCTAAATCTATATTCTTTTGTTTTTACAATGTCTTGGTATATATAACGTCATATTTAATTGGATTAATTTTATCTAATTCTAAATGCAATATGCAAATGAATATTGATCAATATACGATTTATATATGAATTTATATAATTATGGCCATTTAAATATACTGGCAGACAAAAACATATAAGTGTATATAAAATAATGTATTATTTTATACAAACGTTTTTACTCGGGCGGTGTTAAAAAAGTTATATGCTGATTTGGTTAAGGAAGTGTTGTAAAATTGTTTTAATGAGAAACATTTGTTGTGCAGTAAAATTAAAATATGGAATCAAGAAATTTCCGACCTTGCAAAAACTTTAATATTTAGAAAAGTACTTAATTTTCAATGTAATAAATTTTCTTTCAACAAACAAAACAATTTATTCGCCAGTGTTACCATATTACAATTTTGAAAAATTGTCTAAAAACACCAATATTTTTAAAAAGTTCTCAAAAATCCAATTAAAAATGCTCTGTTTTAAGTCCTTCAACTTTCCCTATCACTTTCCCTATCCCTTTCATCTATCCACTATACCCTTATCAAAGAAAGCAATACATTAATGAATAGTAAGAATTTCCTGAGCCTTGCTTCTCTTTTTAAAAAAAAGCGGCAAAGTTTAAACTTAAATTGTGTATACCACTGCTATAGAGCTCCATAAGTGTACAAAAACTTCAAAAAAAGATCATTGATAAAAAATTTTCACGGTTAATTTCTAGAAATCAACAGTTTTAAAGGCTCAAATTGTTTTTTTTTTGTTTTTTTTTATCAAAATAATTTCAGAATATTTTATTCGGCACTCTGCACAATCGGCATGCTTCTTCTATTTGTCAAGCTTCTACATAGAGAGAATTTTAGTGCACGAAAAATAATGAAAATTTTCACTAAACTAATGAAGCTTTTTTTTTTAATGAAACTAGTTTGTTAAAGAAACTTCTCCATTGAGTGGATGAATAATAAATAATAAATAAAATTATATTTGTCATAAAATTTTATGAAAATTTGTATTAATAAAAAAAAAAATTGTCAATGGACGAGTACCAGTGCAACTTCATTGGTTCTATATAAAACCAATCATTAATTTAATGCAAAAAAATTCTCTCAATAGAAAACCGCAAGCAATTGTCTAATAAAAGGTATAACATTTTAGTTTATCTCGCAAAAAAAATATTTGGTTCAGGAAAATTATTAGTTTTAAACGATTTTTAAAGATTTCGAAGATAAGATAGCTTGGTAAAGAAAACTCATAAAAAAAATTTAATGTTCATTCAACATTTTACTAATTGAATGAAGTTTGACTAAACACACAACAAACAAAATAAAACACACAAGCAATAAAAAAGCATGCAAATGTTTTTTTTTTTTTTGTATTATAGACTAATGCCCATATTTTGTACTTCCCCTGCGTTCAACGCTTCACCTACGCAAACGCTAATTAAAAAACATGTTATTTTATAAATCACTACGTCACCGCGTTGTCTCAACACTGAACTAATACGTTATCACTTCAATTGTCAAACCATTGCGTTATTATGGTTTCCTACATACAGGACAGTATTGAACTAACAAAACAAAAAGTTGAGAAACCAGGTTTTTTATGATCTGGTATCTCCATTAGCTGTGATTGTTAATACAAATGTAAATACAGCTGAGAAAATTTAAAACCAAATTCAAATTTGGGTTTATAGCTTTTTTTTATTTGTTTTATTTAAAATGAACATACAGTTGTGTGTCATTTGACTAAATGAATGAAAACAACTCTTTCATCATTCACGTTTTTATTAAATGAATCAAAAAAGAATTCATTCATATTATTTAAAGCTATTGAGAATTAAGCTAAGAATTCATTCAATAAGAATGCTTTTTAGGAATGCTATTTGAGTAACATTTCATTCGTTTTAGAAAATTGAATAAAAGAATTAAACCTTTTTCATCCTTTGCTCAAAACACATTTTTTTTTTTTTAATTTATTTTCATCGGGATAAACATTAATTGCATTTATAGTAATTAAATGTGCTAAAGTCCCAAAACTTATTTAACAAATTGTGAAAAACAATCTGATGTAGGAGTGTCCCTATCCGGATTTCATTCCTGCCCAAGGAAATCTTCAGGGGACTTTGTTATTATAATTTCTAGAGATATTTGATTTTTTGAATAACAAAAATACTTGAAAGGCCTTAGACATAGTTTTTACACAAGTGCATGTGTTTTAAAAAAAAAAAACATTTTATTTGATATGAAATTTGTCTATTATTACTTTAAACAGAGCGAAATAAACAAAAAAAAAAAAAAAAAAAACATAAAATGGGTTAATTTTTGACCACCCCACTTATTAACGCGTAAACATGGGTCCCTTAAATTTGTATTCTCTACAATATATCCGAAGTTCATTAAGATCTGCCGGTCCGGGTCGGGATACCTCCCTTGTTTATCATATTGTATATGACTAGATATAAATATTTTTTAGTGTCCGACCGAACAGTTCGGCCAAAACCCTATATTTTGTCGGTTTTTTGATATCTAGAGGCAATGATGACAAATTTTGGTATTAGAAACATGTTTGTTGAGCCGATTTAATTCGATATTGTGTATAACATTTAAGAGAAAAGCCGAAGTTTAGCTATAAAGTTAAAAGTTCGGCTGCCGAACTATTTTCAATTTGGCCGAACTTTCTGAGGCCGAACAGTGAATTCATTGCTTAACTACAGACTTTTCTTCAAATTTGACACTGAAAATAGCATCAAATCAGCCCAATAAACATTTTCCATCCGCCAAATTTGTCCATAATGCTTTAAAATATCGAATACAGACCAAATGCATTTTCTGGCCGAACTGTTCGGTCGGACACTAATATTTTTGTCCGGAATTTCATTAATATCATGGATATAATTCTTTCAGTGTTTTAATTTGGACAATTTTAAGACAATGTTTCTGTTTTAAACTAAGAACTATATTTAAAAGATCTCAAATCGTTATAAAAAAAATCATAAAAATCTCAACGTTATTTGTTGTATGAATAGTAGGGAATCTTAATAATGTATATTTAACAACAACAACACAAGAATATGTACCTGAACAACTTTAAGTATTTCTTTCTTATATAAAAATACAACAACAATTTAATATAAAAATATTGTACTTTAAAATTCAAACAACCAACAACAACAACTACAAAAAGGGAACCAAATAATAATGTATGAAAAATAAAAATAGTAATTTCAATTATTGAAATAAATATTTATAATTGAAGAAAGCAATTTTCAATGCAATGAAAGACTGAAAAAGCACAACAACTTTTCTTAAAACAACAAATTTAAATTTACACAAATAACGTTGTAATCCCAAAAAAAAGAAAAGGGGAAAAGCCAACAACATTTCCACAAAAGGGGGGAATGGAGAAATGTTTGTCAACAACATCTCTATGTAATGTTAAAAAATATATACTACTGCAATTTTAAGAATAAGTGAACAATTTAAAACAAACTAAAATTAACAACAAATATTTGTTAACAAACAACAAAAAATATATATAAATATGATTTAAATTAACAACTTCGGTTGGTATTAAGTTTTAAACAACAAAATATAAAAAAAAGATAAAAAATGGATTAAGAAAAGATCAAATTTTAAAAATATTTCTCAGATTCAAAGGACCAAATGTTTGAAAAGAAAACAGGGGAACTAGTATTCAACGATCAACCTTATAAAAAAATCAATTAAAGTAAAATAATATTAGACACTTAAACTGCAAGTTGCCATTAATGAGAAATAAAACATATAATTCAACTTTACCCAAGTAAAAATTTTTTTTATATATTCAGATATAATTTCATATGTTTCAAATGTTTCAATGCATAAATTTATATAGTCAAATAAACATAAATGTTAAAGCAAAGGTATTTGTATATAATTGTATAGATCTGTGTGTTGTTTGAAATATATTTGTATGAGGATATTATTTATTTTATTTATTTATTTAAGTCTATGGATACAATATCCTTACAGACTGGCATATAAAAATTAAGATATTTAAAATAAATTATTTAACAAAATTTTAAATTGGGAGTGAGAAACACTTATGTCTAACTTATTACAATAAATATTAAATAATCTCATAGATCTATTTAGTGGTTCGTTTAATACATATTCAGTTAAGTGTATATCAATATGAAAAAATTTACTTATATTTCTAAAACTTCTTTATTATTAGACTAAAGTGGCACTATGCACCGCGACCAGAAATTGGTATTTTGTGCTGCCAGCGAATACACCCTATAGGTTCAGGCTCCCTACGAAGCCAACTATCCTACCAGGTAAACAGTTCCAAACGTCCGATGGCGTCACTATTCGACCACCAAAATAACGCACCCTCCTGTCGGAGAGCTTCGGACATTAGCAGAGAACATGCTCTGAGGTCTCGGGTTCCAATTCACAAAACCTGCACGTATCCGTAGAGGATCGTCCCATCTTGTACAATTGATACCTAAGGCCACAGTGTCCCGTGAGGTAACCCGTCACGGTCCTTAGTTCGCCCCTTGTCATAGACAGGAGTTTCCGCGACCTCTCCCCAGAGGCAGATATAAACAGCCCCACCTGTCGCTGCCCAGGCGATCTGGCCAAATAGGCTCCAAACTCCGACTCCTTCCATCTTCTGAGCCTCTCACTGACACCCATTGGGTACGCCACAGAAGGGTTCAGGGCCAATGAATTGTCGACGAGCTCCGCAGTTGGCCAAACAGTCAGCCCGTTCGTTGCCCTCATGGCCAAACATGTATGAGGGTATATATAGGAATATATTATTTTATATTGTCTTGTATACAACTATGCTTAATATACCCAATTAAATATTACTATATATACAATATAGAGTTATATATGCCTTCGTATATAAATCAACATAAATGTGCATACAATTATATTAAACTTAATGTGAATCAATATTCAAAATATTTATTTTATAATTTTTATGAAGGCATATATTGTTCCATACAAAATTATATAGAAATATATCGCACACCTAGTTCAAAAGTGACTCAACTCAAAATTTTTAATTTTTCAGAAATTGAACAAAATATTTGCAACTTTATACCAATTGAAACATAAAGAAAGACATAACTGTTTTTTAGCAACAGTTAACAACAACAAAATACACTGATATAAATATTTTTTATAGATAAACAAGTGTATTGTACATAGTTTAAGATTATAAAGCCGAAAAATTAATATTTTGAAAATTTAATACAAAATCAAAACGAACAAAGTTATCCACTTTTTCCGGAAACCCTCCCATTTAGGCTTTTTTGGTAGTTTTTAGAGCAGGTGGTCCATCTACGTTTGAAATCTTGCATGTCCTGGGAGACCTTTTTTGTGCCCTTTAATTCTCTTTTAACAAGAGCTCAATATCTCTCAACTGGCCTGAGCTCCGGGCAGTTTGGTGGATTTGCCTCTCTGGGTACAAAAACCACATTATTATCGTTATACCACTCCAGCGCTTTCTTGCTGTAGTGACAAGATGCTAAATGAGGCCAAAAGTAAGTGGATACATTGTGCTGACTCAAAAATGGAAGAAGTCTCTTCTGCAAACACTCCTTGATATAAATTTCGCTGTTTATAGAGCCAGATGTCGCAAATGACTGGCTTCTTTGGCCGCAGCTACATATGGCTTGCCATACTAGGAATTTTTTAGGTTATTTCGTTTGCTTTTTCGACCTTAATTTTTCCGCAACATTTCCTCGAACATCGGAAACATAAAATTCTTGACCAGGGAGCTGCGAAAAATCAGCCAGGACATAAGTTTCGTCGTCCATTACACAACAGCTGTATTTTGTATAAAATTTGATTTCAATTTTCGAGCTCTAGTTTTGGCCTCCAAATTTTTAAAAGCGTTTCTATGGGGACTTTTTGAACTTTGTAGGACTTCAGTTCTGCCTTCACTTTCGAACAAAAATGTCCGAGCACTGGGCTAACCGAGCTGTTTTTCTGCCAGATGTGTTAGGAACTCTCTTAAGGATGCTTTTAACTTTATATGCCTTTTCAATGTTACGATAACCAGTCATTGTTCCTGTTCCCGGCTTTCTTTCAATTGTTAGGTGTTCCAGATACCTTTTTACCACTTTTGAAACTGTTTGGCGGCATACATTAGTTTCTTTGGCAAATTTTTTTGTATGTCCATTAGGGTGGGGCGATTTGAACATCTTAATGGGCGCTTCGCGTTTCTGATTCTTGGGATTGTACTGAGCAAAAAAGTACACTAGACAATACGTCTACGGTGAAAATCGAGCATCCGGATTTTGACTTTTTAGCCGTATTTTGTGAAAGTAACAATGTGTGGGATGGACATATCTCAGGAAGTAGGAGGAGCTTATCCAAGATTATGGTATCAATCTCTTCTTTGGAAGATTCTCTAGCAGATTAATGGATCAATCATATTTGTGGGTGGGGTTTAAGGGGTTAATTTTTAATTTCAAAATAGGGGTTTTTTTTGCCGTATTTTGCGAAAGTAACAATGTGTGGGATGGACATATCTCAGGAAGTAGGAGGAGCTTATCCAAGATTATGGTATCAATCTCTTCTTTTGAAGATTCTCTAGCAGATTAATGCATCAATCATATTTGTGGGTGGGGTTTAAGGGGTTAATTTTTAATTTCAAAATAGGGCTTTTTTGCCGTAAAGTCAAAATCTGGAAGCTCGATTTATACCGTAGACGTATGGTCTAGTGGACTTTTTTGCTCAGTACAATCCCAAGAATCAGAAACGCGAAGTGCCCATTAAGATTTTTTTCCTTCCATGCTAATCGCCCCACCCATGTTTGGTTTTGTTGAAAATATTTAATTATTTTTGAACGCACTTTTCTTCAATCGTCCATTGTTCAGAAAATTTAAAATTAAAACTCATGAAGTAAATTAATTTATTAACTGACATATTTTTAAAATGTAAACTCCAGAAAAAAAAAAATATGAGAAGCTTTAAACCAAAGTTATAGGCAAAAATGTGTGTTAACAATTGTATGATCTCACTCCTTAGGTGTGCGATATGAGGTCTAACGATTTGCATATTTTTTAATTGACTTCAGATATGATTATATATGGTCCATAACAAAGCCATATGGTCCATTAACAAAATTTTTATTTTTGTTTACAAGAACGGCTCTAGCTCCCGCCGGCGCGCACTTGCGAAAAAGTAATAGCTATGTACTTTTAACGAAAATTAACAAAAAAAAACATGTTGAGCCTCTCTCGCAACATACCTATTTTATATCCGCGTTAGTTAGCATAAGAAGTAGCATATGCTAAGGGTTCATACAGACGAAAAAAAAGATTTATGCATTTTAATAGTGAAACAATTTGAGAAAACCAAATTTTTCTTCAAAACAAGCCTGTTCGGAGTTAAATTGTTGGAATAGTCATTATTTCTTGGCACCAAATAATATTAGTCATATATATTAGTTTATGAAATTATATATAATTTGATATAATTGTTGAGAAAAACTAGGAACTGTTTGTTTGATACAAACTTTGAACTTTTTTATTTTTATTAAAATATATAACGAATTTAATACAAATTATTGTGTTTGTATTCGAAATTATATTAATAAATGTACTCAATTTCTTCAAATACTTGGTGTTCAGCCGAACTTGGCCGAACTCCGAAGCCGAATACTCGGTTGGACAACCACTTACATGACGTAATTCTACTTTATTTGTATCTTTTCTCTCTAGCTGACTAGCTGCGGCATCTATATCTGGTCTTTTTATTTATTCTCCGTTCCATAAATGTGTTTATCAGCACAATTTTGGTATCAACAAAAACTAGTTAAACATTAGTTCAAATTAGCTTTTTAGTTAAACCGTTTAACCAAAATTTTTGCTGAAAACTCAATTTCAGCAAACAATTTGCACACGATCAATATTATTGATACATTTTTTTAAATTCAACCAATCAGAACAAAGTATTTAAAAATAAAATATTCTGATGGGTTGATTTTTGATAGATGGTCAAATAATATTGATCGTGTATACTTAATTGCCTTTAGTTAAATATTTTAAATAGACGTTTAACAAAATTTTCAACTTACTTTTTTTTTTTTTTGAGTGTATCTAATATACATAAAATTGTACAAAATTTTATTAAATTACAAAATTCATAATTTAATATAATTTGATGATGCTAAACATCAATTTTGTTTTACTTGGGTACATAAATTTGGTCCTTCGACAAATAAAAAACCGAAAACTTTTGCACCTTTTGAAAAAAAAATCTGATTTTGAAAGTCCAAAACTTTTTTATATTTTATTTTAATCGTTAACTAGCTAAGTTTACGTTATCCAAACTTTAATAGTTTTTGACTTTATAAATTTTTTTTTTAAATAGTCAAATCACATCCAATTTAAAGAATTTTATAATTAACTCAATTCCGATTAAAACTTAACTTAAGACACTTTCAAAATCAACGCTTTAAATCAGCATCTTAATCAATTTTTTATCCTTTTATTTGTATTAATCTCATTATTCTTTTTTTATAATGAAACAATTTAAAAATAGTAGTTTAGTAAGAAATTAAGACAAAATCTGTTAAAAGAAAAAAAAAACTAAATAATATTGTATGTAAAACAACAACAATTGTAAAAATCAAGAATTTTTTTGTGATAAAAGTGTTGAAAAAACACCAAACAACCAACAACACTTTCTGTTAGATATATTTAAATATAAACAACTTAAACAACCAACCAACAACTATCGAAATGTGATTTAACACCATTCAACAAACAACTACTTGTATTTAGAAATCTAATAAATAATAAAAAAAAAAACAAAATCTAAAAATCATAGTATGTGGTACGTATTAGAAAAGAAAAAATAAATCTCAAAATTTTAATAATGTATGTCATTTATTTAATTCATTCCATAAACATACACAAACAACTTGCAATAAACTAAAAAGTTTGTTTTTTTTTATTTAAATTAATTTTAATATTAAGAAAAATCCTTATTTTAGAAAAAAAAACAAATAAATTAAGAACTTTGACATTGTTAGAAACAAAAAGGCCTCCTAATTAATCAAACAAAATTTTGAAAAAAAAGTTTTTCATATCAGTGTTGCCCAGCCGTTTTAATCAAATCCCTAAGTAGTAGGGAAAAAAACAAAAATGTTTAAATGCAACTTGATATATACTTATTTATTTTTTCATAAGGCTAAAAAAGTTTTATAAAAAATGCAATGTATTTTTCTCATAAGGCTAAAAAAGTTTTAAAAATGCAATGTATTTTTCTCATAAGGCTAAAAAAAAATTTATCTTTCTCTTTGGCGCAGAAACCGCATATCTCTACTGCTCCCCTAAATTGTTGAAAAGCCCAATACTTCAGAAGTGGCCACAATACAGTGGCCGAAATAATTATAAGTTCAACTATGGGATTTTTTCAAAAATATTTGAAATTTTTTAAAGTTTTTGATACCACATGAAAATAACAATAATTCTTGTCAATACCAAAGCCTTTTCGATTCATTTGCTCCAAGTTTTGCAGCATTTTTTATAATTTCGAATTTTTTTTGATTGTGAAATAAATACACAGAGAAAAATTTAGCAATTTGCCAACTGAAATTCGGTTACTACGACTCAATATCGGTTATTGCGAAGTTTAGACGGTTAGCACAACTTAACATTAGTTTTCAACCGAATTTTAGTAGAAACACCCAAAATATTGAGAAATCTAATGTAAATATCGTTGTACCAACTGAATTTATAAGTTGTTACCATTTATATTCTCTGTGTGTACATATATGTTTAGTAGGGTTATAACTTGTTGAATTTTTTGCAAATATGCAAGCTTCAGTTTCAAAATCGTTTATGACAGAGCAGGCAAAACTATAACACGTCATTTTAGGTAGAACGCGTAGTTTTCTTAATTATTTAAAAAAAAACACAATTTTATTAGAAAACCAGCAACAATTGTGCTAAAGTAATTTGTAGAGTTTTAAATTTAAATATTTATTATCGATACAAAAATGTTAGCTTTAAACCGATGATGGTGAAATTTTGCATAAAAATTGTAAATCACATTTTAAAATGTTTAAAAAAAGTGCCAAAAACTACCATGGATGATAAACGATTCGATGCGGGTATCGGTAAGGGTATCGGCAAAGGTAACGCTAATTTCTTTTATTTCGGTAACGGTATTTTAGGGGTAACGATGTTTCAGTTATTTCGGTAACGGTTTATAATGCTAGTGGTATTTTTCTTATTTCGGTAACGGTATTTTAATTATTTCGGTAACGTTATTTAAAGGATAACGGTTTTTTTCTTTATTTCCTTAACGATATTTTAAAGGTAACACCATTTTAGTTATTCAGGTAATGTCAATGCAAACCATTATGCCCGAGTTCCAATAACTGACTAGTTTATGATCAAACTTTGGGAAAAGATATCTTTTTACAGCGATTTTGGTTTTTTAGATTTTGTCAGATTATTTCGGTAACTGTATTTTAAGCATAAAGCTATTTAACGCTTTAAGCATAACTTTATTTCGGTAACGGTATTTTAGCGATAACGGTATTTTAGTTATTTTGCTAACGGTATTTTAGAGGTATTGGTATTTTAGTTATATCGGTAACGATATTTTACGGATAACGGTATTTCAATTATTACGGTAAAGTGAAACAAAAATAATTTGTTTTTCAATACTTTACACTTTTTTCCTAATAGATATTTTAATTTTACTTGAAAATTGAAAATTTTTTCTACTAACTTTTTTTTTCTAAGTGTAGGCAATAATATATATATTTTTTTAGCTTAATCCAACTATTATTCTTTAACAAATCTTCAGTTTTTATGTTACTTGACACGCATTTTCTGAATAACAAAAATACTTAAAATTATCGGATATATTTCGCATACCAGATAAAGTTCTTTTATTTGGTACCCGTTTTGTCGAAAATTCTCTGAAACGGTATAAGCAAAAAAAAACTAAAAATTTCGTAATTTTTGACACACTTCTTAACCCTTTAACATGGGCCGCTAAAAAAAAATACGTGTATTTTATATCAAATATCCAAATTTCATTAAGATCGAAGTGAACCCATCAGATAGTTCTTATTTTTGGTGAAAAAAAAATTGATAATTTTATCAAATCGATTCCATTAACCCTCCCGCCTCCATTTCACAATATTCAAAAATACACGCAGAGAAATAAAGTGCTAACCGAATTTAAAAGTGCATATTAATGGTAACAACTTATATTTTTGAATATTTTAGGCGTTGTAACTAAAATTCAGTTAAATTAACCGAACTTTGTTGTGAAAACTAATGTAAAGTTGTACCAACAGTCCGAAATTCAAAATAACTGAATTTGAGTCGTAGTAACGGAATTTCAGTTGGCAAATAACTTAATTTTTCTCTGTGTGCATTAAAAACATATTTATGTTGACTAGAAGCCGTTGATAGTAAACAAAAAGTGTGATTGATGATTATGCTTTTAAAAAACTCTCTTATTTTGGTCCAAGGACATACAGGATTCCAATAGGATACCTCTAAAGGACATGGTCTTAACTTGAATACTTATTATTTTTATGAAATTTAGCAGAAAGATTATATTTAGTAGTAGTAGTATCTAGGCCTCTAAAGTTTGATCAATATACATATATTAAAGTTAAGATGCGTTTTCGCTCAATTTCGCGTTTTTCTATTAACGAAAATCGCCATATATTCTTATATAAAGCACAAAAAGTGTTAGTATTTGTAATGTACACTTAGAATACTATGTAGGTAAAGACCACTGCAAATGTAGTTAAAAACAAATTAAATTTCACTTAAAGAAAGGACAACTTACATTTCAGTAAATTCAACTAACATTGTCATTTGTTTTTTAATGTTTAATAAATGACTAACAATTGTAGTAAACATTAACCACATTGTTAGTAAAAAATAAACAAACATTTTAGAATAATTTTTTTTTTATTTTTTTAAATAACAAAAAATTACTGTTTTATGTGAAATCATAAAACAGTCATTTGATGTGGTTTGTTTTTTTTAATGAAAAAAATTTAATTTGTTCTACAAATGACTGACATTTACATTAAAAATAAAGAAACTGTATTACAACCCAAACAACTACATATTTTTAAAGCAGAAGTTCGCTGAGTGTAGTTATATATTGGTTAGAGGAATAATGTATGCCTAAACTTATTAATTTTTATGGATTAGTTTTTGAGATTTGCTTAAAACCTATTTTGGACAATATCGCCTAATGTAGGCAACGAAAAAAATTTGCTAGAAGAACATATTGTTTATTTTTCGTGAAGAACACGTGGTATAAATTTCATTTAAAAAAGCTTAGGCTAGTTTGAGGGTTAAGGGTTTACTAAAATGTTAGTAAAGTTTACTAGTTGTTCCTACTGGACTTTACTAAAAACACTGAATGTAAAATTTCAACATTTGTCCCGGACCTAAACTTAATTTAAGGTCGTAGAATAAAGTGGTATACTCCGGTTTAACAGTGAGTTTCTATCCACCTCAGTCACTCTTAATCTGCCCTCTTTTTTCTGTTCGTAAACTCGCACCGAGCAAATGAAAACATGTTGCAGACATTTAAAAGTTTAAATTAATTTTTATCATGTTTTTGAATAATTATTTAATAACATTTTTATTTATTTAAAATTTTAACGATAAAATAAGCAAGATAAAATTAAAATACATTAAATTTTAATAGAAAAATAATAAAATATAAGCAAATTAAATGAGTTTTTGCAGCAACAATTTTTTATCAACATGTTGCAATTATTTTTTTAGTGTAAAAAATGTTTTCCTTTGCTTGCCCCTAGTACAGTATTTTGTTGCTGAGAGGCGTGGGAAGTGTAGTCTCTCTATTTGTATATACTTCTTGGTTTAAATAGGTTAGGTCAAAATAAAAAGATATTTCGATTTTAGGTTTGTATTGACTCAAGCGATTTTTTAGTGTATTTTAAGTAAATTACTTTATTTATTGTTTATATGTCGAAACTCGAAGCTAACATAGATTACCGTCCATTTTGAAACTATGATTTCTACAGAAACTTGTAGATTCGAACCATATGACACTGAACTAACAGATGTCAAAGGTACCAGCAAAACTTTGGTAAAGGGGGTGCGATAAAGTAATGCATTACCTTGTAATGTATACTGCTTACCTGTATAATTATTTTCCAACAAAAAGTAATGAGTGACCGATAATGGCTTACGTAATGCATTACTTTGTAATGAATACTCATTAATTCTAGCATTATTTCGAAACATAAAGTAATGAGTTACCAATAATTGTGTACTCATGGATTTACTTGAAATGATACATCATTACCTTTTACATTATTTCGAAACATAAAATAATGACTTACCGATCATCAATTACATAATGCATGAATTATAAACGTAAAGTAATGTTTACAATTTTTTTTTGAAAATCTATATTTAGACACATTACTTTGTAACTTTTTGTAAGCATTAGGGTAAGTTATAATTTTAAACATCACAAACGGAAACTCGTAGCACAACAATTAATTTACATTTTAAGCAACTTATTCCTTTATGTGAGGATAGCTCAGTGGGTAGAGTTTTCGCCTAACAACCAAAAGACCAAAAGTTCGAATCCCAGCGAGGCCAAGTTATTTATTTAATTAAATAAATGTTTTTAATATTTTTTTTTTTGCTAATTTTAAATTTTTATGAAAATCTATTTATAGACCCATTACTTTTTTGAACCTGGTAACCACATAAGTAACCAGTTACTTAACTCCCTATTAGGAAATGAGTCCACACATTACTTTTAGGCTCATCGCCTGTAAAATCCATCAGTGAAGTAAGGTGTATTGTAATGAGATACATTACTTTACCCATTATTTGGTAATGTGTGGTTTTGCTGGGATTATTACCCTGACGTTTCGGATTGTATATAAATGAATAGTGTGATCCTAGAAATGGAACTGCCTTCATTGCTAGAAAAATAAACAATAATTTAAGTAATTTCAAAAAAGATTTGGATGTTTTTTTTTAACTTAAAATACACTCAAAAAATCGCTTGAGTCAATGCAAACTTAAAATTTAAATATTAGAACGGAGTACACCACTGGATTCTAAGCTCAAACATTAAGTTTACGTGTCCCGGGGTTTTGTTGTGTCATTTTTACATATTTACTGTTTAATTTTAGACATATTTTGCTGAAATTAGTCTGGCCTAGAAAAAACATTGATGAAGTTGCTTGAAAAAGCTGATTTTTAAAATATGAAACACTTTTTTTTAAATAAATTTTTCAAACTTACTTAAAATTTAAATACAATACAAACTTTACAACAAACACAACATTTTATGTATTTTTATCAAAAATAAAACAACAACAACAACAACAACCACAAATAAAACACCTACAAATACAAATTGGATTTTCTTCAATAAAATCTAAGAAAATCCTTTTACTTAAACTGTGATATTAAAACAAACAACAAAACAAAATGTGAACATCCAATCACACAAAAAAAGTTTATGTATTAAAAAAAATATAAATATATATAAAAATATTAATTAAAAAAAACAAAAACAAAAACAAAAACATCTCATAATTGTAATCAATCTTATAAAGAAAAAAAAAACAAAAAATCTAAGAAAATTGTTATTAAATCATAGCAGGGAAACAAATTTAAATAAATAACTAACAAATCTTTAAAGAACAAATGCCTACAAACAATCTTTTAAATTTGAATTAAACCAATAAGCAATTCAATGAATACATTAATTAGTATGAAGTGTTTAAGAAACGAAACGATTAAACATCACATATTTATAATTCAATCATAAATGTTTCTAAATTAATCTATAAAATATTTGAAAAATATAAAAAAAAAAAAAATTAGATTTATATTCTAATACTTAAATGTAGTAAAATGAATACATGAAATTATAACATAAAAGATTTTTTATTTAATGTTTTCTTTTTTTGCCATATACAATTATAAAATTTTAATTCTACTTTTGTATCTTTTGCTTAAAGTTAATAAATATTTCAATTGCTTAGTTTTTTTATTTATTTTTTTTTTTTTAATGTTACTAAATGTTAATAGGAATAGAAATATTAATCAAATGCAATATCATTATTAAACTTTAACATTATACGATATATATTAATAATATTAAAACAACAAAATATAAATTGTAGTAAAAACAAAGAAATTGAATTTTAATAAATTTAATAAAACTTTATTTACAATGTGTGTTTTTTTTTTTGTGCAAGTTTGAAGTTTAATAGTTATCTAAGATATTTGTCTTGCAATTATGAAATGCATCACGGGATTAAACGTCCCGTGATTCCCGTGGAACTAAATATTTTTCTGTTCCCGCAATACCGGGAATTTGCTTCGGGAATCTGGGGATTTTAAGAATACAAATTCTAACAAATAAGTTAAAAAGGGTGCGGCTAACAACCCTGAAAATTACCGCCCAATCGCAATCTGCTCTGCGCTCTCCAAAGTGATGGAGACCATGGTTAACTACCATCTTGTGAAATATTTAGAAACCAATTCACTTTTAAATGATCGATAGTATGGCTTCCGTAGCGGTCGATCTACGGGAGAAATGTTGGCGTTTCTATCGGAATGTTGGAGCCGGTCGCTCCACCTATAATAGTGCTATACAATGGGTTGCCATTTTCCCATCCAGTACCACTTTTCAATCCCATTTCTTTAGATTTAAAATATAATTTTGTTTTTGAAATAATTCAAAACCTAGGGGACCTGGGCCATCAGAACCGACACCAAATTAAAGCTCACTTTTTTCTCTGCCACCACACCAAGTTTCATAAAAATATCTTGTATATTTCCCATTATTTTAGATTTTCAAAAATAGCGAAGGCAAATAAGGCGAAAAATTCAAATTGATTCAAAAAATCACGTGACTTCCCCGTTTTTTGAATAACTCGGTCAATTCTGGTCCAATCTGGCTGGAAAACCTATTGTTTTGGATTTTCGACGCTCTTTCAGAATCTTTCACCCAAATTTGATTTTGAGCGTCCCCGAATTTTTTAACGTTTTTGAAATATGGCAACCCTGATATGTAAAAACATTTTCTGGAACAATATTTGTTTTAATCGCTATAATTTCTTAACTAGTAGAGATATTATCATGAAACTTTTACCATAGTGTAGAATGGAAGTAGTGCTATATAATGGGTTGCCATTTTTCCATCCAGTAACACATATTCAATCCCATTTTTTTAGATTTAAAATATAATTTTGTTTTTGAAATAATTCAAAACCTAGGGGACCTGGGCCATCAGAACCGGTACCACATTAAAGCTCACTTTTTTTCTCTGCCACCACACCAAGTTTCATAAAAATATCTTGTATATTTCCCATTATTTTAGATTTTCAAAAATAGCGATGGCAAATAAGGCGAAAAATTCAAATTGATTCAAAAAATCACGTGACTTCCCCGTTTTTTGAATAACTCGGTCAATTCTGGTCCAATCTGGCTGGAAAACCTATTGTTTTGGATTTTCGACGCTCTTTCAGAATCTTTCAGCCAAATTTGATTTTGAGCGTCCCCGAATTTTTCAACGTTTTTGGAATTTGGCAACCCTGAAATGTAAAAACATTTTCTGAAACGATATTTGTTTTAGTCGCTATAATTTCTTAACTAGTAGAGATATTAACATGAAACTTTTACCATAGTGTAGAATGGAAGTAGTGCTATAAAATGGGTTGCCATTTTTCCATCCAGTACCACATATTCAATCCCATTTTTTTAGATTTAAAATATAATTTTGTTTTTGAAATAATTCAAAACCTAGGGGACCTGGGCCATCAGAACCGGTACCAAATTAAAGCTCACTTTTTTTCTCTGCCACCACACCAAGTTTCATAAAAATATCTTGTATATTTCCCATTATTTTAGAGTTTCAAAAATAGCAATGGCAAATAAGGCGAAAAATTCAAATTGATTCAAAAAATCACGTGACTTCCCCGTTTTTGAATAACTCGGTCAATTCTGGTCCAATCTGGCTGGAAAACCTATTGTTTTGGATTTTCGACGCTCTTTCAGAATCTTTCAGCCAAATTTGATTTTGAGCGTCCCCGAATTTTTCAACGTTTTTGGAATTTGGCAACCCTGAAATGTAAAAACATTTTCTGAAACGATATTTGTTTTAGTCGCTATAATTTCTTAACTAGTAGAGATATTAACATGAAACTTTTACCATAGTGTAGAATGGAAGTAGTGCTATAAAATGGGTTGCCATTTTTCCATCCAGTACCACATATTCAATCCCATTTTTTTAGATTTAAAATATAATTTTGTTTTTGAAATAATTCAAAACCTAGGGGACCTGGGCCATCAGAACCGATACCAAATTAAAGCTCACTTTTTTCTCTGCCACCACACCAAGTTTCATAAAAATATCTTGTATATTTCCCATTATTTTGGATTTTCAAAAATAGCGATGGCAAATAAGGCGAAAAATTCAAATTGATTCAAAAAATCATGTGACTTCCCCGTTTTTTGAATAACTCGGTCAATTCTGGTCCAATCTGGCTGGAAAACCTATTGTTTTGGATTTTCGACGCTCTTTCAGAATCTTTCAGCCAAATTTGATTTTGAGCGTCCCCGAATTTTTCAACGTTTTTGAAATATGGCAACCCTGAAATGTAAAAACATTTTCTGAAACAATATTTGTTTTAATCGCTATAATTTCTTAACTAGTTGAGATATTATCTTGATAAACTTCAAGAGGGAGGGCCGCCGACTTGGCATAACACCGGCCAAGTGTTCTTAGAAATTTTGGGTGTATTATAGGAAGGTCGTGGTGTCGTTTAAAAATAGAACTTATAGTTTGCTTCGGGTCTTCATCCCTTATTTTTTTTACATTAAGCCTGGCATGATTTATTTTTGTAAGTGTCAAAAATAGCCAGAGGTTGGCAAGAATCACCCCCAATACCTTCGAACTCTAGCCGAGCTTAAACGCGGGCATGCCAGCACAGCCGACGATCTGGCCACTCCTAATATAATTTTTTTTACCCCAGCTGACACTACAGAATGGAAGTAGTGCTATATAATGGGTTGCCATTTTTCCATCCAGTAACACATTCAATCCCATTTTTTCAGATTTAAAATATAATTTTGTTTTTGAAATAATTCAAAACCTAGGGGACCTGGGCCATCAGAACCGGTACCAAATTAAAGCTCACTTTTTTCTCTGCCACCACACCAAGTTTCATAAAAATATCTTGTATATTTCCCATTATTTTAGATTTTCAAAAATAGCGATGGCAAATAAGGCGAAAAATTCAAATTGATATAAAAATCATGTGACTTCCCCGTTTTTTAAATAACTCGGTCAATTCTGGTCCAATCTGGCTGGAAAACCTATTGTTTTGGATTTTCGACACTCTTTCAGAAATTTTCACCCAAATTTGATTTTGAGCGTCCCCTAATTTTTCAACGTTTTTGGAATATGGCAACCCTGAAATGTAAAAACATTTTCTGAAACGATATTTGTTTTAATCGCTATAATTTCTTAACTAGTAGAGATATTATCATGAAACTTTTACCATAGTGTAGAATGGAAGTAGTGCTATATAATGGGTTGCCATTTTTCCATCCAGTAACACATTCAATCCCATTTTTTCAGATTTAAAATATAATTTTGTTTTTGAAATAATTCAAAACCTAGGGGACCTGGGCCATCAGAACCGGTACCAAATTAAAGCTCACTTTTTTCTCTGCCACCACGCCAAGTTTCATAAAAATATCTTGTATATTTCCCATTATTTTAGATTTTCAAAAATAGCGATGGCAAATAAGGCGAAAAATTCAAATTGATTCAAAAAATCACGTGACTTCCCCGTTTTTTGAATAACTCGGTCAATTCTGGTCCAATCTGGCTGGAAAACCTATTGTTTTGGATTTTCGACGCTCTTTCAGAATCTTTCACCCAAATTTGATTTTGAGCGTCCCCGAATTTTTCAACGGTTTTGGAATATGGCAACCCTGAAATGTAAAAACATTTTCTGAAACGATATTTGTTTTAATCGCTATAATTTCTTAACTAGTAGAGATATTAACATGAAACTTTTACCATAGTGTAGAATGGAAGTAGTGCTATAAAATGGGTTGCCATTTTTCCATCCAGTACCACATATTCAATCCCATTTTTTTAGATTTAAAATATAATTTTGTTTTTGAAATAATTCAAAACCTAGGGGACCTGGGCCATCAGAACCGGTACCAAATTAAAGCTCACTTTTTTCTCTGCCACCACACCAAGTTTCATAAAAATATCTTGTATATTTCCCATTATTTTAGAAAATATTTATTATTTTCAAAAATAGCGATGGAAAATGAGGCGAAAAATTCAAATTGATTCAAAAAATCATGTGACTTCCCCGTTTTTTGAATAACTCGGTCAATTCTGGTCCAATCTGGCTGGAAAACATATTGTTTTGGATTTTCGACGCTCTTTCAGAATCTTTCACCCAAATTTGATTTTGAGCGTCCCCGAATTTTTAAACGTTTTTGAAATATGGCAACCCTGAAATGTAAAAACATTTTCTGGAACAATATTTGTTTTAATCGCTATAATTTCTTAATTAGTAGAGATATGAACATGAAACTTTTACCATAGTGTAGAATGGAAGTAGTGCTATAAAATGGGTTGCCATTTTTCCATCCAGTAACACATATTCAATCCCATTTTTTTAGATTTAAAATATAGTTTTGTTTTTAAAATAATTCAAAAATTAGGGGACCTGGGCCATCAGAACCGGTACCAAATTAAAGCTCACTTTTTTCTCTGCCACCACACCAAGTTTCATAAAAATATCTTGTATATTTCCCATTATTTTAGATTTTCAAAAATAGCGATGGCAAATAAGGCGAAAAATTCAAATTGATTCAAAAAATCATGTGACTTCCCCGTTTTTTAAATAACTCGGTCAATTCTGGTCCAATCTGGCTGGAAAACCTATTGTTTTGGATTTTCGACGCTCTTTCAGAATCTTTCACCCAAATTTGATTTTGAGCGTCCCCTAATTTTTCAACGTTTTTGAAATATGGCAACCCTGAAATGTAAAAACATTTTCTGAAACGATATTTGTTTTAATCGCTATAATTTCTTAACTAGTAGAGATATTAACATGAAATTTTTACCATAGTGTAGAATGGAAGTAGTGCTATAAAATGGGTTGCCATTTTTCCATCCAGTACCACATATTCAATCCCATTTTTTTAGATTTAAAATATAATTTTGTTTTTGAAATAATTCAAAACCTAGG
Source organism: Delia radicum (assembly GCA_021234595.1). Taxonomy (NCBI): domain Eukaryota; kingdom Metazoa; phylum Arthropoda; class Insecta; order Diptera; family Anthomyiidae; genus Delia; species Delia radicum. The sequence continues at coordinate 96,160,181 of CM037853.1, forward strand.
GGACCTGGGCCATCAGAACCGGTACCAAATTAAAGCTCACTTTTTTCTCTGCCACCACACCAAGTTTCATAAAAATATCTTGTATATTTCCCATTATTTTAGATTTTCAAAAATAGCGATGGCAAATAAGGCGAAAAATTCAAATTGATATAAAAAATCATGTGACTTCCCCGTTTTTTAAATAACTCGGTCAATTCTGGTCCAATCTGGCTGGAAAACCTACTGTTTTGGATTTTCGACGCTCTTTCAGAATATTTCACCCAAATTTGATTTTGAGCGTCCCCGACATGTCAACTTTTAAACTAATGTTTTTCTAAAACTAGTGAAGTTTAATACCTTATTTTAAAGGTATTTCTTCTTCTTCGTGGTTCCAATTTTTCGTTTTTCTACAATGGAAAAAAATCGAAAAAATATAGAATCCATTCGACTTCCATTCTGAAATTTACAGGGAGCATTATGGTTAAATTGAGCTTTAAGAAAATATTTATTTTAGATTTTTCGACTTGTTCGAATATATAATTTTTAAAAAGAAAATGTATGTATAATGTATTAAACTTTAAAATCTATTCACTAGTTTTAAAAAAACCTTAGTTTAAAAGTTGTCATTTCTTAAGATTTTTCACGATTTTTGACGATTTTCAAATGCCCATAACTTTTTCAAAAAAAATTTTCTGGAAACACGGGTAAAATATTTTTTAACGTTTAATACGTCTGGCAAATGCAAAGTAAATCGGAAGAGGTGTTGTAAAAAAGATGTTCGGTCTGACATGGAATGACTCATATGTAAATCGTTATTAAGATTAAGTGGACACTTATTTTTTATATGATCGTCGGGCAACTTTATCTTTTTCGCGTTTTTCCCGAAGGACCAATTTGTGTGGTTTTCTGAGAGCTCTGAGAACAAAATATAGGCAATATGCAAACTTCATAATTTTTTGAGTATTGTAAAATTATTTACATTTTAATTTACTAATTTTTTTATATTTTTTATATCGTCGATTTTTATTAAAAAAAAAAAACTGTTCAAAATTTTAACATTTCTCTACGCTATGGAATTCATTTTTTAGTACCATACAAGACAAAACAAGACCGCTTGAAAATCTGTCACTCCGTAAAGGATCCGCAATGGCAATAAAATTTTTAATATGTTGTTTATACTCGTAAAACCCTGAAATTTACAAAGCAATATTTGGGACTTTTTTTGTACTTTTTAAGTGGGAAAATTCATCAAATAACACATTTCTGCGGGTTTTTCCGTAAGTTTTGATTATTTATGGATAAGTAAGTTTTGATTATTTATGGATGATGTTGCATATGAATGAAAAGCTATATAACATGGTATAGAAATAACCCCAATGCTTCATATAAAAAAGTTTTATGAGAAAAACTGATTTTTTGACACTTTTTGTATGGGAGCCAGCCTCAAACTTGCGAAATAAAAAACAGAACGTATATGATTTTAATGTAATCTAAAAAATATGGAGATTGACATGCACATTATATTGCCTATGTTTGGAACACAAATATTTTGGTGCTTTTTTTTGGAGAAAAACACATTTTTGCGTATTTTGTCGTAAGAATTAAATATTTTTGCATTGTGTAGAACGTCAATGGAAAACTTATAAAAAAAACTACAACAAAATAGATTTTTTTTGGAAAGACTCAAAAAAATATGAAGTTCGATATGCATATTGCCTATATTTTGTTCGCAGAGCTCTCAGAAAAAACACTAAAAGAAAAAAACGGTCGATTTTAGATTTTGTTTCTTTATTACATATCCGAATTTCATTGAAATCTGAGTGTATCAGTTGGAATACTTTCCTTGTTAGTACTTCGACAAAGAAAAAAGTAATTTCCGAAGCAAATCTATGAATACCTAAGTAGCAAAATTGTGGCATGGCCATTTATGTAAAAGTGTCAAAATTTGAGATTATCTCTATTTTCATACGATGTATTCTGACGCTACATGTCGCTAATGTTAAGATATTTTGATAAAATTTGATGCACTGACCTAAAATGGCAAAAGGACAAAATCTACTCTATCTCATTTTCGGTAAAATCAACACATGTTTAGACATAACGGCCTTACACAAAAAAATTGTAATTTGTGATTTTCCGCACGCTGCAGGCTACAAAAATAAAGATATTTCTATGAAATTTGACACACTACCCTAAATGGTGATTTTTTAGCAACTTTCTTTTTGGCAACACTGTTTTTGGCAGCTCAGCTGTTTTCGTGTAACATGTTACTGGTAAACATGTTCAGTTTGGTCTATAATTTAACCATGAATCGACTTACAAACGAACAACACTTGCAGATTATTGAATTTTAATATCAAAACGTTTAGCGGAAGGACTTCAAGACTTGAAGCCACACGACCTATAACAAGGGCTAACTTTTGGTGAATGGGCGCTGGCAAAGTTTAATGAATTTCTACTTTTTTTATCGGAAAATTGTGTTCAGCGACGGAGCTCATTTCTGGTTGAATGAATACTTGAACAAGCAAAATTGTGTATTTGGTGTGAAGAGCAGCCAGAAGCATTACAAGAACTGCCAATGCATCCGGAAAAATGCACTGTTTGGTGTGGACTATGCGCCGGTGGCATCATTGGACCGTACTTTTTCAAAGACGACGAAGGCAGGAACGTTACTATGAATAATCAGCGCTACCGTGCGATGATTACAATTTTTTTTTTTGCCCAAAATGGAAGAGCTGGACTTGGGTGACATGTGGTTGCAACAAGACGGTGCCACATGCCACACAGCACGCGAAACAATGGCCCAATTGAGGTACGTGTTCGGTGAACAGTTTATTTCACGTTTAACGCCTTTATTTAAAAAATCACAATTTATATTGGCCCAAGGACAACGCCTTTTTTGTTTAGAATCGGCCCATGCACAGACCTAATGCCCATAGCCCATATAAGGGTCCTCCCCAAATGCTTGTTCACATGCTGCAGGTCAGAAATCTTAAGATATCTTCATTATAAGTATTTGGAACACCGACCTAGAATGAATGTGAATATCGACATATTTTTTAATAAATTCATGAAAACTAGGAATTCTTATTGAGTTCTCACCAAAATACCGAACATTTCTCTCCTCTACTATTATATTTAAAAATTTGTCAATAAAGTTGTACCAAACAAAAAATCCTTTTCTACATTAGCAACCCCCCCCCCCCCCCCCCACAAGCCTTTATAAAATGACTCATCCATCATCAATAAATATTATTACATAAACAAATTTTCAGGAAGAGAGAACCAACAGCATAGTTATGATATAAGTAAGTAAAACAGAAATCCTTAATCCTTAAAGTGTTGTTTTCAATTACATAACATGTGCTTCGAGAAGCTTTTTTTCATAACAAGGTCAAAGGTTCAAGGACTTTACATTAAGAAAGCTCCTATAAAAATGTATAATGTATGCAGAAGAGTACGAAATTTAAACTCTCTTTTTCTTGAATAGTGTTTCGATTGCATAACAGTAAACTGTAATGGTATGTGTCTGCAAGGTTTGTATGTATTAAAATATTAAACAGTTATTTATACAATAGAGTGAAAGCATGTCAATTCAATCACCATTCGGATCGACCGTCTCCGATTTGAATAAAGTTCATCATAACTGTCATACTCGACAAGAAATCGACGAAACATAAATATCGGGTTCCGGACCCTTTCGGTTTCCGAAATATGGCGTCATGAAAATTGCAAAAAACGGATTTAAAAATACGCATTTCGAGATATAGGCATTTGAACTCAGGACCATAAAAAATAACCTTTGACCCGATACTGTCTACTATAACAGTTACGGTGAATTTCATTGAAATCGGAGATGGTCGATCAGAAACTGACATATTTCTGATTGAGTTGCCTTTTTTTACACACAAAGTCTAATAAACTTTTTATTTCTAAATGTAAAATACAAATTTTACGTCGCCAAAATTATAGGCTAACTTCTGTATATAGATTTTTTGTTCAACAACAAAAACAAAATAGTTGTAGAAACGAAACCAGTGCACAGTGGGCTAATCGCTGGATTTTCACCTTAAAATTTATAACACGGTGTTACAAATTAGAAACAAAATTAATATACTTTTAAAATGACCTAATGCCTAGCCTGGTTAAGTAAATAAATCACTATTCAATTTTCCGAAATTTAAATACACCTTCAAAATCTACAGTTATTGATACAAAAAAAACGTATTTTCTAACTTAGTCAGTTTTAACCTGATTTTAATCCTTTTAACAAAGCCATGTGGGAATATTATTGAGAACAAAATTTATGTTTGATTTACCTTTTATTTACTTTAACCTTTTTACTTTAAATTTAAGCAACAACAAAAAAAAACTTAAAACTTATTAACTTTAAAAATAATATTAGAAATTTCAAAACAATTTCTTTCTAAACTTCAGTTGGAAAAATATCTGATTGTGAAAACTATTTATTTTGAAGTTAATAAATTAACAAAAATTCATATTTACTATCAAAAAATAGTTTCTTTTCCAACTATCTTCAAATTAAATAGTTTTCACAATCAGATATTTTTGCAAAACTGGCTCTCAATCTTGTTATACAGGGTGATTCATTCACGACCCGTCGAATTTCACCAGCTCATTTCAAAAAAATATGTCAACTACGACCATCCCCGAAAATGCAAGTGTGCGAAATGGCAGCGGTTTGAAAATTTTCAGATTGGTGGTCGGAGGGTAGTAGGGAAAAATTGCTAACTTCTGAACCAGTGGTAGGATTTATTGTTTTTGGGCTTGTTGGAAAAGTCTTACCGTTCCAAAGTTATGACCATTTGACTGAAATGCAAACTTTTTTTTTTGTTTTTGGAAGCGAAATAACAGCACGGTCGGGTAGTGACTGAATCACCCTGTATAAAAAAATTGACGCAATTCATTGAGGCAAGTATCGTGGTGAATAAATATTATACAAAATATTTGAAATTTTCAACTTTTTTTAATTTTTTAAACTTTAGCGCCTTTATTTTCTAATATTTTATTTGTAACCTCGTTCTTTCTTATTTTTTCTTGAAAGGACTTTTAATACTGAGTAAAATTTGTTAAAATCGGTTAAAAATTGTTTAAGTTACAATTTATTTTTTTTGTGATTAAAAAGTGACAGTAAAATTGTTTGCGTATGGTATGTATATATGTATGTTTCGCATAAATACGTAAAAATGTAATTTGTATTCTAAAGAAAAAATTGTAACAAAATTTCAAGAAAAAAATAAGAAAAACTAGGGTTTCAAATAAAGTTTAAGAAAATAAAGGTGCCAAATTGAAAAAAATTAAAAAAAAGTTGAAAAATTTACTTATTTTGGATAATATTTCCACATGGAAATTTAGATTTATATGTACACAGTATCAAAGTACACAAGAAAAATAAATGTTGATATCCATTTTGCCTATGTTTTGGACTCAAGGATGCCACTTATTTGAAATATTGAAAATAAGCGGTGTAGAAGCTCTTTGGGAAAAGTCGTCTCATAACCTAGCAAATACAAAATTCGAAAAAAGCTCAGACACTCTCCCGATAAAGTTAAAAAAACATTATTACATATTGATTTGAACTCAAACCATCAACAACTTTCCATACAAATGTGGCATTCGAAATACATACTTCTGTATATTTATTTTGAATCACATACATATATGCTTGGACATGTTTTATATACCGCACAGTGGGGTGTGTTACAAGTATTTTGGAAATAATTCAGCCATTTCTTACTGGCTGATCGGATTGCCATGAAACTTCACACATTCATAATCAACGTACTTTCAAGCTTAAGTTTCAAAGACTTGATCTGCCTTTTGCATTGCCAAAAAACCGGACCAGGTTATTGCAAAAATGCAGCATTTTGATTTTCAAATGCGGATAACTTTTGCACTTTAAGATATAACCCACATGTTACCCATTATTATTGGAAATTACAAGCAGATTACAGAAATGTTTAATTTTTGAAAACCAGTTAATAAATACACAGAAAAAAATAAAATCGGATGTCAATTAAAATATTTGTTGATTTAATTAAAAGTTTAATTGAATTCGATTCTATTAAAGAAATTTTAGTATCGTTTAAAGTAATTTGTAACTATTTAATTGATTTTATTTTAAATTAAGGTTTTAATCATATATATTAAAAATTTAATCCAATATTGCTTTTAGTTTCAAACCAATTTTGAGTAGATCCAATTAAAAATGTATTTATAATTTTGAAAAAATCGTCAAAAATGAAAGGGGGAAATAGATAAATTAAAACAAAAAAAAACAGCTAAGTTGGAAAAAATCGCTAAAAAAAAAATTCTAAATAAATCGCCAACATTTAATAAAACTCTAAAATTGAAAACAAATTTCAAAAATTTAGAAAAAAAGTGCTAAAAATAGGAAAACATTTTTTTTTGTATATATAAAAAAATCGCCAATATTTAAAAAACCGCAAAATTTGAAAAAAAAATTGCCAAATTTTAAAAAATATTCTAAAAATTGCCGAAAGTGAAAAACTACAATAAATTAAAAAAATTGCCAAAATTTAAAAAAAAAAACAAAAAATTGGAAAAGAATTGTTAAAATCAAAAAATTGCTATAAATTAAAAAGCGGAAAAAATCGTCAAAATTTAAAAAATCAACAAAATCAAAAAATCGCTCAAATTTAAAAAAATCGCCACAATTAAAAAAATGCTATTATTAAAAAAATCACCTAAATAATATTTAAAACGCCTTTGTTTTCGTAAACATTTTTAATTTTTGCAATATTTTTTTTTTAATTTCGTACTATTTTTTTTATTAATTTTTGTGATTTTTTTTATATTTGGTTGGCGATTTTTTCAACTTTGGTGATTTTTTTTTATTTTTTGCATTTTTTTCTTTGTGACAATGTTATTTTAAGAAAAGTGGAAAATGTTTGATTTTTTAAGGTAGCTTTTCTGGTTTGCTTTTTTTATAATTTTAGGTAATTTTTTAGAATCAAGCTTTTAAGAGTTACTCCTTCCTAAAAATCATTTATGTAATCCGCACCGCCATGAAATAGAGCAAACCTGGAATATTTAATTTTTAGGATAAAATAAAATAAAAATCGAACTCAATCCTTCTAAAATGGAAATAACCCAGCAAAATAAGAGCTGAGGAAGAAGTTGTAAAAACACCACATCTACTGATCCGGATGTGGTGCAAACTTAGGTGAATCATTAATGATTTTAACATTGTCGTGTCATTGGGCGAATGGAGTGAATATATAACTTCTTTAATAGCATTTTAAACAGTGCATGAATGCTATTTTTCAATAGTTCGTGGAAGATCTTTTTCAAATATATATTAACATTTTTACAAGTTTGATATAATTTTATTAAAAATAAAAATTATGTTTTTTTCGACCTTTAATTGTGCAATGAAAATGAAAATTATTCAAGTTCGAGGCCATGCTCTATATTTCTTTATTAGGATGTTGCCCTAACAAATAATCTATAGAGTTTTTCTTTTCAAATTTATTAATTGACCACTTTGAGGAATGTGCTGATAGATCTATTTCGGGAATTTTCTAGGTTCCCATCATCAGAAAACGTTTTGAAAGAGGTAACAATCCCATGCCAAACATCAAACATTCATATAAACTAGTTTACTCACTACATGAGAACTAATATATGAGCTCGAAGTTAAAGATTGTAACCATTGATCAAAAAATAAATTGAAAACTTGTTTGTTATGTGCAAGGTCCACCTCTGGTGGATGTTCAATACACGTTTTTTTCCTCCTTTTTATTTTTATTTCGTTTATAAACAAAAACGGGGGGAGTAAACTAGACTGTACTTTGTCTTTTATACAAGCTTGATATAATTTTTATTAAAAATAAAAATTATGTTTTTTTCGACCTTTAATTGTGCAATGAAAATATGAAAATGAAAAGGGTCAAAGAATAAATTTGAAAACAAAAACTCTTTAGATTATTTGTTAGGACAATATCCTAATAAAGAAACATAGAGTATGGACTCGAACTTGAATAATTTTCATTTTCATATTAACATTTTTATTTATTAAAAATGTGCCGCATACTCTTGGAATGTTTTTTTAAATATTAAAAAAAAATCTTTTGGTGCCAGCGAGTATCGAACACACGATTCTGAATCACAATCTGTTATATTGAAGTAGACCGCTCTAGCATTTGCACCAAAATTACTTATGCAGTACAACTAACTTAAAACGAACTAAAGTTGAAAATATTGATATATTTTTCTGAAAACAAGAAAAATATGCAACACAAATATATAAAATAAAAAAGATAAAATAATGATTTTTAAAACATTTTTAATATGTGATTTCGTATCACTGAGATATAAATTATTTTTAAAATATTTCTAAGTTTTGATTAGGTTAAAAAAAAAATATTAAGAAATAATAAAAAAGCTCATTTAACAATTTTGAATTCAATTTGACGAGAAGTGTCTTTAATAAGATAAAATATACCAGACAATGAAAAAAAGTATTGGAGAAGTAGTTTAACTACAGGTAGGGAAAAGTGGCCTGCAATGAAACGAGTGTGCCTTGGAACGTAAGATCTTTTAATGTTTCCCGTATTTTTTTCTAAAGATCTAGAGAAAGAGGTCTGTAAAAACTCTATAGGTAAATTAAAGTTATATATTTAAATTAAGTAAAAGTTATTCATTTTCTAATTCATTATTTTTATTAATATACTAGTTTTCAAGATTTGGCTAATTTTTTGCTATCCGAAACAATAGAATTAAAAAATCAAATAGATTTTTGAAGCCAAAATCTAATTTTTAAACCAAACTTTTCTGAATACTACACACGTTTCAAGTAAAGTAAAGTATATATTGAAACAAATATGAAAAATTCGAAAAACTAATTTTTAGCCGTGAAATGCATCTTATCAACATAACAATAAAAAATATAAAACTTTAGGTGTTTTATATTTTTAAATAAGTTTTACAAAAAGTTCCATCGCAAAGGCAAAAAATTGATTTTTTCTAATAATTATTTGTCAACTCTGGATAAAATTTTTTTAAAAAATGTTCTTTATGATTAAAGTCAAGATGTTTATTATATGGTCTTTTTAAATTACTTAATTATTTTAAAATACACAGAAAAAACCGAATTAAATAAAAAAAAAATACTAAAAAATTAATAAGAATTAAAAAAAATGTATCTCCTCAGTCCGGAATCGATCTCACAACCTTCTGATTGCAAATTCAACCACTTAACATCTCAACCTCCATATAACAATAACTTCTATGAAAGCGAAAAATGTGCGTATACTAATGCTTTGGAAGCCGCGTTAAAGGGGTTCTTAAAGCACTACTTAAACTTTATTTTGCCGGGATTATATGTCAAAAATTTTAACAAGACAAAATAAATATCTGTAGAATTTTATGTAAAATAAATTATATAATATTCATATTATTACTTTAAAACGTAATAATTTAGACATGAAATATGATATTACTGAAAGCCATGAAATCACAGCTTTTTGGAAGTTATAAAATCCGCGCTTATGCCCAAAAGTAATGCTTCCAAGTGGGAATTCGCCATATAAAAATCATGGCATATGTAAGCAGGTTTGTAAGGGAATCTTTTCGGCTTACTCCCTTACAGACCTGCTTGCATGTAAGCAACGTTTTTTACTGGGTTGTAACCTGAACATAGCATCTAGTTGTCATTTGTTAGACATTTATATGGATTTCATTTTTAAACCAACAAGCTCAAAAAATAAATCAATGTTTAATAATTCAAAAATTGTGAGTACATACTTTTCAGATTTTTAGTTCATATTATAAAGTTTTTTGTGCATATTTCAATTTAAATGCCTATTTTAAGCGCATTTTCTAGAATATTTACTGCATATTTTGAGCAACTATTTTCCTTTTTTTAGTTGCATAAAATTCCTTGCCCTAGTAATCACCCATTAAAATAATTATGTCCGTCATCAGAAGAAATAAAGTTTTACAATATTCAATACTATATATAATTATTATTTTTAAACCATTTGTTTGCTCCACCTGACGTATGAGTTATATTTCTAATATTAAACAAAAAATTTATTACTCATACGCATAAAGTAAATACAAGCCAGCTTTTAAATACATTTCAATTGATACAAATTAAGCTTATTTTTTGTTATGTTAAACAGACTAATAAAAACAATTGGTTTTAACCAAATGACTATAAAGAGTAATATTTTAAGAGAATTGTTTAATAAAGTAAGCATAAGAGTAACACGAAGAGAGCTTGAAAAACAAAAACAACTTTAACTTGGCAAGAAAAACAAAAACAGAACAGAACAGTACGCACTACTAACATTTTCGTAGGGGGTAAAAAATATAAGCTGCACAATCAGTTGTGCAAAGAGAACGAAATTCAGTGGATGACGAAAATAAGTTTTGTTAGTTTGTGCTGTTTGTTAAATAAGTAAAAGGAATTTTTACAAAATAAAATTTTATAAAAATAAAGTTGTGAGAAAAAATTTTCAATAAATTGGTAATTACAAAAAAAATTTATTGAAAAATATTAAAATAAAATTTTAATTAAATTATAAACTGAAAAATATTAAAAAAAAAAAAAACTAATCAATAACCCACCTTATAAAAAGTCTTATATTTAATTCTAGTTAACCACATAAAAATTTAAATTTGTTTCTCCATTTTTAAATAAAAATTGACTTTAAAATAAAAAAAAATAATATATAGATCAACAGCCTACCTAAACTTAAACGTTAAAGTGCAATAAACGGAAGTTAACTCTTAACAAATAAATAACAAAAAAAAAAAAAAGCGAAAAACCTATTTTAAGGCCGATACCTTTTATTTTGAAACAAATTGTACTTTACAATAATTAGCGAAAAACTACAACTACAATTTTTTAATAAAAATTTATATATAAAAAACAGCAACAACTTAAGGTGAGTGAGTGCATTCACATGTTAAAACCCGAAAGAAAACGTCAACTGCACGAGATTAAATAAGCGAAATGTAACATACATACATACATATAATATCATGTAAATTTATATGTATCTATTAGGGTGTCCCTTAAAAAACGATTTACCGATTCTAGTATACGCACCAGTTTTAAGGCAAATGGTTTCAAATTAAAAATTTTTTTTTTTTTGGACAACATTAACCCGTGCCGAATTTTGGCCGAAAATGGCACAAAAGCTAAATATGACCTAAATAATACATTCTTTGAAAATGGCATTGTTGTTTTTTATGTTAACTTTTTCAATTTTCAAACCATATATTTATCAAATTGAAAACCTCTATAATTTTGCCCAAAATGTAAAAAACGAAAAATCAGTATTTTTTAACAAAAATTGTCTGAGTGATTTTTCATAACGAAAAAACGCTCAATTTTATCACCCTGAAAATTGGGTTCTTTTTCATATGAAATTAAACCCAATTTTTTATGAACATTTGTTGGGTGATTTTTCGATTTTGTTTTTGGGCGATTTTTCATTGGGTCCTACAGTGGCCTACAGTAATTTTTGTTATTCAAAAAATAAATTATTTTGAGTAGGCTTGGACCTCTAGTAACGATATATATTTATAGAGCTATATATTATCATATACCATTATTAGTGTCCGACCGAACAGTTCGGCCAAAAAACTATATATTTTGAGTGACAAATTTTGTTATTGGAAACATGTTTGTTGAGCCGATTTAATTCGATTTTGTGTATAACATTTAAGAGAAAAGCCGAAGTTTAGCTATAAAGTTAAAAGTTCGGCCGCCGAACAGTGAATTCATTGCTTAACTACAGACTTTTCTTCAAGTTTGACACTCAAAATAGCATCTAATCAGTCCAATAAACTTTTTTCCATCCGCCAAATTTGTCCATAATGCTTTAAAATACCGAATACAGACCAAATGCATTTTCTGGCCGAACTGTTCGGTCGGACACTAACCATTATATCTTATGTTATATAGAAGTTGATATTTTGTATCTCTTCATATATACTTGATATAGCTTAATATGAGATCATATATACTTTAATGTACAATTAAATCACACAAATTCTACCACTTTTATATATAATTATATATAAACATATATGGTAGAAATTAACAAAAAAAAATTATCACTTTTATATACATTTATCAGAAAAGACAAAAAATTAAAACTCAAAGTACTTAAAGGAAAAAATATTGTAAAAAAAATCCAAGAAAAGCTGCTCAAAGTTTAAAGTTAATAGATTAAATAATAGTGTCCGACCAAACTCACTTCTTTTGCCCAAAGCCGTAGCCGAACTTCGGCCAGATTTTCAATGTTCAATGTTCAATGGCCACAGCCGAACTTTAAAATTTACTTTTTAATTTGAATAAACTGTGAAATTCCGTTAATTTGGACAACGAAATTTGTTTAAAGTAAAACAAAAAATATTTAAATATGAAAAAATCTCAAAAAAAGTTTTATTTACAAGTTTCTTCCAAAAATATGTAGTAATGAGTTCAATTATTTTAACGTTGTCTTTTGAAAAAAAAAATTAGAATGCTTGAACTTTGCTATTTTTAATAAAATATATAACGAATTTAATTCAAATTCTTGTGTTTGCACTCGAAATTAAAGAATTTATTCTGAAAATGTACTTAATTTCTTCAAATACAAGGAGTTCAGCCAAGTTTCCAAAGCTAAAGCCACATACTCGGTCGGACAATAATATTTATGAGTAGAAAGTCATTTTAAGTTAGAAAATCGTAAAAAAAAATAAAATTGTGAAAAAACATGCAATGGTCATTAAATTGAAATATATATGCTAGATACAAGAAAAAAAATCGACTAATTTTACATATAATTGTATATGGCATCACATATTAGTCAAAATAAAATCACATTTAATTTTAAAATCTTTTGATTTATATTTAAATTTTCATTATTTTTTTTAAATGTGAAACAAAATTTTAGTGTGGATTTCCAAACTATTTTAAATTATTTTATGAAGTTATATCAAATTGTATCAAATTATATCTAACTTGAGATAGACCCATTTTTCGGATCAAATTATATCAGATGAGATCACATTACATCACATGAGTTATGGTTATGTATGCCATTTTTCGGATCAACTAAGATATAATGTAATATGAAATTATATATATAACTATATATCGCACACCTACTACAAAAGTGACTCAACTCAAAATTTTTCATTTTTCAGAAATCGAAAAAATCATTTGCAACTTTGTACCAATTGAAGCATAAAGAAATACATAACTATTTTTTAGCAACAGTTAACAACAACAAAATACACTGATATTTTTTTTAATAGATAAACAAGTATATTGTGCATAGTTTAGGCATATAAAACCGAAAAATTAAAATTTTGAGTTGAGTCACTTTTGAACTGGGTGTGTGATATGTTTATATATACCCATATCGGAACTTTATTCATCGGGCGGTTAAAGATTTTTTACATAAAATTAAAGATAATTATGGTCTAGTCATATTAAGCTGATATTTTTCTGAAAATTATGCAAACTTTGAAAACAGTCTAATTTTGTAAAACTTTTGACAAAAAATCTATTTTTATAAAATAGATTCCACACACAAACACGAATTATCATTTTTGAATTAAATCTAAAAAGAAATTTTTCTGTCTGTTGGTCAGAAGTAAAAACATTAACCCTATGTGAATAAAATTACATAAAATAAATATTTGTATCAAGTGGAATTTTTTTTCTCAACTAAAAAAGTTTCACAATCTTGTAGGCATAACAAAATTATGTTTTATGGGATTTTTTTTGTTCTCAGGCCACTAAGGTTTACAATTTTTTTAAATAAAAGTGATAAATTTCCAAAAAATTATGCAAATTTGTGAAAACATTAAAAATTTGTTGTACTTTTGACAAAATATTTAATTTTTATAAAATGTCCTGGAAAGGAGTCGCTTCACACACAAACACGAATTATAATTTTTTCCAGTTATATTAGTTTTTTGTTTTTATATACATCGAGATTATTTTTATGTTATTTTCAATTTATAACGGGCTTTCAACCTCCGTATATTTACAAAAATAAAGTAAATCAAACATATTAGCTAGGTTGATACTAGTATTTCGATCTGGCTAAAGATCTCATCAGAACCCGAAGTTTTAGAAAAGCTAGATCCTTCATAATAGGCAGAACTTTAACAAAAAACCTATTAATCATCAATTTTGCTCCATTCTTTTCCATTAATTTTTTTCTTTAATTACATGCATTATATTATAAAAATAGCAATCGACATCTCCAAATTAGGTATTATTAAAAAATCTTTAAAATTAATAAAAAAAAAACAGGTTTTTGCATTTTTATCAAATTTGTGAAACATTTTTGATTTCAGGCTAAAGTGGGTTAGTGATTTCCGATGAAGTCAGTGATATCCGAGAAGTCTGAATAATTTTGTACATATACATATTGTACATATATATTTCTAAGGCGTTCGATCGTGTGTGGCACGGGGCACTCGTGACTAAGCTAGTTGCTTTTGGTGTCGGTAATGTATTCTCTCGATTTATAACGAGTTTTCTCAGAGACCGCACTATACGTGTTGTTTTAGATGGGGTCTCATCAAACGAGTTTCAGCTAAATTCAGGGTCTGTTCTTTCTCCTACCCTTTTTCTTATTTTTATTAATGACCTTCTTGGTCAGACCTTCAATCCTATCTACTCTTTTGCAGATGACAGCAACATTTGTCATTCATTAGAGGGCATGCTGCAGAACATGAATGACACACTCAATCAAGACCTTTCTACAATCTCCGAGTGGGGTCGCGCGAATAAGGTCGATTTTAATGCACGCAAGACCCAATCTTGTATGTTAACCCACAGACGGGCTGTGGAATTAACATTGTCATCTGTAGCTATGGATGGTATAGGTATTGAGGAATCGGATACTCTTGATGTTCTATGCATGAGAATACAGTGTGATGTCCGTTGGAATAAGCACGTAGTTCAAGTGTCGAAAGAGGCATTCAAGTGTCTCGGTTTTCTAAAAAGGTGCAAGACTTACTTCACTTCATCCGATCTCCTTACTATTTATACCAGCTATATCCGGCCAAAAATGGAATACAACTGTCATATATGGGCAGGGGCTCCACTGTCTATTATGGACAGTGTTCAGGGGAGGGCGGTGAAGCTTATCAATGACAGTAGTGTATCCAACTCTATTGATTCATTGGAGCATCGTTGGAATGTGGGTTGTGTGACACTTTTATATCGATATTACCATGGGAGATGCTCATCTGAGATAAGTGAACTTATTCCACGAGCCCGAAGTTTTATTCGTAATACTCGCTTATCTAGTAGAGCACATCCGTTTGTAGTTGATTGTCCTGTGTTTCGCACAACACATTACAGAGAAATTCGTTTTTTAGTCGAACGGTTCGTATGTGGAACAAACTTACCGCAGAAGTCTTCCCTGTTACTTACAATTTAGAAAAATTTAAATCAAATATCCACAAACACTACTCCATCTTTCCTCCTTACCATACCCTATTTTCCTGATCAATACAATGCACTGCATGAGTAGGGGGCATTTCCTGAATATTGGTTAAATTATAAAAAAAAAAAAAAATCAAATTCTGGTATTTGGAATCATTTGCAATAAAACTGGGGGTTTAACGATAAATCTATGTTTAAGGGACACCTTTATGTACGTATTTTGCAGAACATTTATGTAATATGTTTACTACATTGTGGGGGCGGAGGGGATGGCTTGTTTATGATTAATCTCCCACCCCCTTTTTTTGTGTTGTGGAGAGTGATATAAGCTTTTACAGTTGTTGTCATTTATTCTGACGTAACTTTTGTTACAATACGTCATTATTCGTATGACAGATTGTTTACAAAAGAATTTATTTGTTTTTATGAATTTGCATAAAAAACTGTAGTACCTACTAATAAAAAATTACCGTTGTTTTTATTTATTTTAATGGAAATTATTTGTTGAAGTGTTTTGGTATTTTGATTATTCATCATTCATGTGATATTTGCACACTCATTAGTGGAAGAAAGAGAATTGTTTTTTTTTTTTTTTTTTGTTGTGAATATAAAACTCTTAATATTCCAAAAAAAAAAAAATATTTTTAAAATCTCGAATAATTTCAACATCATCATCTTTTTGATATTTTCTTTGCTTATGCAACCCAACATATGAGTAATAATTTTAATATTTGCTAAATTATTTAAACCAATAATACTCGGTGTACTCTATGTTAGGAAGACTTGATATCTGTTTAATATGAATTGCACAAAAAAAAAATTTTGATAATTACTACGTGACAGATATTTCTGTAGCGATAAATAGTTGTTATTTTATAAAAAAAAAAAAACAAAACACCCGAATAATAAAGATTAGATCTGATCAGATCAGATCTAACTAGATACGATTGATTTGTACACTCGAAATAGCAAACAAAAACTATTAACAAAATTTTTGCTACACACAAAAAAAATAAAATAAATAATTTTTTTATCAAAAAGTTCATATTATTCATACTATTTATGAAATTTACTTTCCATTTATGAAGTGTTCCTAGTTTCTCTAGCATTTATGAAATTCCATAAAATTCCCAGTATTATTGGAGTTTATGCAATTTTTCTTAAATATTAGGATTTTGTACATTCCCAGGCGAAAAAGTTCATATATGATCATATATTGCCATATATGGTTCCATGTATGAGCATATATGGTTCCATATATGAGCATTTATGAACATATATGTAATGTATGTGAGCATATATGGGTAAATACATTTAAAAGAAAAGTTCATATATGACGCCATATATGATGATATATGATAATATATTGCATATATTGGTTAATATATGCCATATATCTCCATATATGAATTCATATATTATTCCATATACGGTTACTATGTTTTAATTTTTGATCAGATATGACCATATATGAGGATGATTTTTTTTTTATTTTTAACCCTTACTCTGCCGGTCTACGAATTCTTAACAAAAATATATAAATTAATGTTTTATTAATTTATAAATACGATTGCAGAGAATGAACCCCCCCCCCCCCTTCCCTTTCCGGGGGAGGGGTTCAAAGTTGAAATTTTGATTTGCGATTTTATACAAAAGTTCTGAAAAAAACAGGAAAAAATTAAAAAATACCAAATGTTAAACTGACTCGTAATGGGTTAATGAATGGGGATATATTACTCTTTGAAAAGACATTTAAAACAAATTTCCGATGATGCCTAAATGATGCCGTTCAAAACCGCAAAACAAAACTTCAAATTTGAACACCTCCCTCCCGAATAAGGTCCACCAAAAGATTTTACCACTGGCAGATTCAGCGTGGAAAAGTTTCATTAATTTTGGAAACATGTGGCTAAACTTTATTTAATCCAAAGTTTTTGATCTTAGTATTCAAAAACTGGTTAAACCAGATGAATTAATTGGATTTATTTATTTTGATATATTTTGTATTTAAAAAATAAAATATTTTCCCACATTCCCATTTTTAGTTGTGTTTCAGAATAATTGGAAAACTAAACAGAAATATTTAAATTTTAAGATACAATTAAAAATGGTGCAGAATATTCTTATATTGAAGTATATTTTAAGTTTTTAAAAAAATTCCTCTATTCAGTAACATGTATATTAGGGTGATAACTTTTTTTGGACAACATTCTCCCCAGGGGTTTTCTAATGGCAAATATTGTATTAATGATAAAAAAAACTATTTCAGTTCAATTTGGTAAAAAAACCTTGCGCACCGACAGCGATTTCTAAAATGCCTTTAATATGTTTTTTTTAAATTTTTTTTAATAACAATTTTTTTAAAATATGGTTTTTTACATATGTAAGAAAGCAAATTTGGAAGAAAACTATTCCATTGACTCGAAAACGGACTTTACTATTGATATCAGCATGCCTTAATTATATAGATGTGATGGTCAGACGTTGAGGCATCAAAAAAAGTTTTTTTTTAACTTTGTTTGATTCAAAACTTTAACGCGTTTGGTGCGGAACCTTTTTTAACGATAGCGAAAAACTAAAAACGCAGTTCTTAATATTTGTCCATGCCCTACACAATTATGTCTGGGGAGATTTGATATTTGCAAAAAATGCAAAAAGTTATCACCCTAATGTATATAGAACTATAATAGCTGTATTTTTTAATTAACAGAATATTTTTGGAAAAAAAAAACAAAAAAAGCTTTTTTATATACGAGAATATAGGAAAAGTAATAATATATGACAATATATGAACATTCATATATGTCCATATGTGAGCATATATGTCCATATACCCTCAAATTTCGGATCCGAACATATATGGATTCATATATAAACTCATATATGTGGCCATATATGACAATATATGAACTTTTTCACCTGGGTTGGCAAAATCTTTTAAGTTCTTTTTCATAAATTTAAGAACCTTGTCATAATTTCGAGACACAAACTTTCCCACCATTTTTTATGAACAGTTCATAAATGTTATGAAAAAGTTCATAAATTAGTAGATTGTCAAATTTTTCATAAAATATTCATAAATAGTATGGATTTTTTTTTGTGTGTATATTTACCTCAAATTTATTTTGCTAAAACCAACACAAATTTACGCAAAAAATTGCAGATTGCTGATTTCATAAGGACAGACTTTTTTTATTCGCATTAAAAAAAAAACTTGAAAAATTTCCCATTTTTTAATTTACTAATATTTAGTAAATGTTTTTGCTGATTTTAGCAGATTATTTTGTTACTTTCACTTAACTAAATTTTAGCTCAAATATAACCAAATATTTGTAAATTCAACAGATTTATTTTTACTATTCTTATATTACTAATATTTAGTAAAAAAAATCTGCTAATTTTAGCAGTTTTTCTTCAAGCTCATTTTTAAGTATACATATTTTTAGTAGCTTTTTTTGCTATTTTTACAGGTTCATTTCTATGAGTGTATGTTCATATTTATGACTCATATTTAATGCACAAAACTTTATATTTAAACCACTGATTCACGTTTTATGAACGGCTTTACCTTTTTTTTACAGTTTTAGCGAATATGAACGCTTAATGCGAATATGAACGCAATTGGCCTGTATAAGTGTTAGTTCTTTTAAAAGCGACAATTAATGGGGAATATTTTGACAAAAAAAAAATGTATTTGCATATAGTGGCTTATAATAAATATTTGTTATTTTTAAAAAAATGTTTATGGTAGCATAGCTTTCCAAGTTGACCCCAAAGTCATACTTTTAGTAAAATACGTGGGCATATCTAAAAAATGTTATTGTAAAAATTGAAGCAAAAAAGTTTCCATTTGCAAAAGTCATCGTAATAGGAGAAGCAAAAAATAAAAATGACAGTTTTAATAATGGAATCAAACAATTTTGTGGAGAAATGTACGAGGTCGGATCAATAAGTCCGTGACTTTTTGACTAAAACGCATTTTTTTTGCAAAAAAAAAAAGAATTATTTTTCAACATAATCTCCTTTTAGCTCAATACTCTTAGTACAACGTTCTCCAATTTTTGTATCCCTTCCAAAAAATAGGATTTTTCGAGGTCCATAAAATACGCATTTCTTGGCCACATGGGGTCGTTTTTTTAAAATCCTCTTTAAATCAGTCCAATAAGTTGGCATAATATTCGCCGTTTATTGTTTTTCCCTTTTGAAGGTAATCGATGTGGATTATCCCGCGTGCATCCCAAAAAACTGTTGACATCACCTTATTGGCCACGATTACGTTTATGGTCAATTGACAGACAGCTTTCTTAAACCCAACTCATCATTTAAAATCGAAAACAAACTGTGATTTGAAATGCCGATGGCATCAACAATCTCACGCATTTTAACTCTTCGATCGGCGTACACCATATCGTGGATTTTTTTGACATTTTCAGGTGTACTGACCTCAATTTCTAGACGTCCAATTGAGGTCAGTAAGGTCAGTAAGGTCAGTAACGTTAAGCGTCATTTGTACTTGTGCGACCATAACGAAAGTCATTAAACCACTTCTTTACCATTGAAATCGATGATGCACAGTCTCCATAGTATTTATCAAGTTTTTCCTTGGATTGATTGGAATAATGTTTAATGAGCACTAGAAATTCACTTTTTTCCACTTTTAAAAAAATCCACGAGGAACAGCTGTTAAACGCAAAGTAAATGACGGAACAGGTGATAAAGTCAAGGACTTATTGATCCGCCCTTGTAGTTCGATGCATTGCTTCACAATCACTCAACCCTACTTCAATATTTTACAGGGCAACAAAAAAAAGCACGAAAACAAAAACATATGAGATTTGAACTTTATTTAAAAAAGCGCCGTTTTTTATCGTAGAAGTCCAAAATTGTGTGTAGGTATGTTGTTTAGCCAATGAATTATAATCATGAATAAAACTGGTTTTGAAAACTTTGTTAGTTACGCCCTTTTTAATTTTCGGTGGCGATATGTATAATGGTAAGGTAAAATTAAATTTTCACTTATGCCAAAATATTCAGGACTCAAATCTAGTTAAATCAATTAGGCTGGTTAAATCCATGACTAGTATATAAAAAAAAACTATCAGCCATATTCATAAATTAAAGTTAGCAGTTACTTATACATCGCAAACAACGAGCTGCTTACTAGAATGCATTTTTTGCTTAGAAGCTTGTTATCATAGAGTTTATTCATAATAATCGAAAAAAAAAAAACATCTTAAAAAAGGGTAAAAGCGGAAAAATCTGATAAAAAGTTATAAAAAGATCAGTTAACTGGACACAAGATGAAAAGGTAATATTAGATATTTATTTTTCATCATTCTTTTATATTTATGTTATTTTTAACATGTATTTACAGGATTTGTTAAATAGACTAGTTATGCCAGCTGTAGTTGGCATTTCCTGGCTTTTTTAGTAAATGCCCTGGCTACCTTTTCACAAATTCAGCTCATTGAAGGTTGAAATTCACCACAATATTCTTGTACGTTGTTGCGTTCCCAACACCTTGACGCTTGTAGAACTTGAAGATTCGGTGGAATGTTTCCATCTTGACCAAATCAATTATTTTTTTTTTTTGGCAATTTCCTTTGTAAATCTACAATTTTTACTAAATTCACTGTCAGTATAAACAAAAAATGGGGTTTTTCTTTTTTTATAATATTTAACTGCACTGATTCTAAAAAACTGCAATTTAGCTGCATTACATTCGAGGCCGTACTTGGGTGTGATCGCTAAACGGTCATGACTTGGTAGTGTTACGTTTGTAATGTAAGAAGAGCGCAGGTTTGATTCTTACAGCCGCAGGTTGTAGAAGAATTTATCATATAGAGACAACCTGACAATTATAAATACACAAATAATAATACAATTTAAATGGAAAATCACTGATGACGCCTGTACATAAAAAGAGGCAGAAACTAGTCTCGTCTGATTTGAAAATAATAGTGTTTATAATTTTTAGAGAAAAACGTTTATTCTTCTTCTTAACCTCAACATTTCTAAATCGTTCCCATAATTTAGATATTAAAAAATATTTTTTGGACACAAAAATGTATATTTATTTTTTATAATTCTTCGTAGTCACTTTGACAGAAAACAGCTGTTTTTTAAACTATTTACAACAGTTTAGAAGCTTGTTAACATAAACTTAACAAGATTATAACAAGTGTATTATGAATAGCATATATGTTAACTCCTCGCTAACTTTTACTTATGAATATGGGTGTATGTAATTATAAGTAAAATGTTACATGTTTTAAAAAATTTTAAAAATTTGTAATGAAAATTTCATTGCTTTTGATACAGGAACTTTTTAACGATCGCGAAAAAGTAAGATCATGGTTCTTACAAAAAAAAAATGCAAAAAGTTATAACCCTATTATATAGCCTTATTAATATAATACCTTTAATAAGAAAGCGTAAAAATTATTTTTTTTTTTCGAAAACTGTATGTAGCTCATCCCAAAGTCGTTGTTCATTAGTAAATATTAAAAGTATACTAAACAATTGTTTGTATACTAAATAGTTGTACCGGCAATGTGTGCCACAAAATAATTATCTCAGTTTTGTTTAAAATAACTAAATGCTATAAACCATGCACAAAAATAGGTTTTGCACATTTACTATTTTTAAATTTTAAACTTAAAATTAATATAAAAATTCTAAGAACTGTGGTATTTAACACTTGCCAATATTTTATTAGCGATTTCTATATATTTATATTTAATTTAAGTGGCATTTATCAATTGTCATGCATTATCTTAAACTTATTTGAACCTCAATCGCAGAAAATTGTATTTGGTAGACGCCACACAAAAAAAAAAAAAAAATCATGGTTGGTAATCGATTCAATGCTGGTATCGGTAATTTCGTTTATTTCGGTAAAGGTATTTTAGGAGTAACGATACTTAAGTTATTTCGGTAACGTTTTTTTAGCGTTAATGGTATTTTACTTATTTCGGTATCGGTATTTTAGCGGTAATTGTTAACGTTATTATAGGGATAACGGGTTTTCATTTATTTTGGTAACGGTATTTTAGGGATAACGTTATTTCATTAAATTCAGTTAATGTCAATCCACATCGATAATTTTAGCTCCATTATCCCCGAATTCTAATGACTAGCTACTTTATGATCAAGCTTTGAGAAAATATATATATATTTACAGCGATTATTTTTTCTGATTACTTACTTACTTCGGTAACGGTATTTTAAGGATAACGCTATTTTAGTTATTTCGGTAATGATATTTTAAGGATATTGGCATTATAGTTATATCGGTAACGGTATTTTACGGGTAACGATATTTTAATTATATCGGTAACGGTATTTTAGGGATAACAATAGTCAGTTGAAAGGATTTTGAATCGATGGCGGTATATTAGCGTTATTGCCTGCCATCCCTGAAAAAAAATACATTTCAATACATTTAGTCACTTTTTTTATATGGTTTGAAGTCTTTTCCTCTATTCTACAAATTTTTTAAAAATGATCTTAGAATTTTTTGTTTTTGCACTTAAATACTACACAAAACATGATTTCATTTGATCATACTCGTAATTAAAAATTAAATTAAATTTTTTAAATTAATTTAAGTTTTTTTTTTCATATATCAGAGGTTATGTGCGCAGGTCACCAAGGGTTAAGTAATCCGATTTTTCTTTAATTTCGCACCACAAAACTATTGGACCTAGTGCTAGGTTAGGTTAGGAAGGGTTATGTGCCCAAGGGCACATCTCCACTCGGAGACCAATACGGTCCATTGTGAATCCCTTCAGTGAAAAAAAAATAGTAAGAAAGAATAGAAATAGACAGCAAGATAGATTGAAAGATAGATATAAAGGAAGATAGAAAGGATATATACTCCCCAGAACCAGCTCCTATCGTCCACTTGCTAGAAACAGCCGTCCTATTTCCCTGACAAATCTCAGCAAATCTACTGGATTGCATCCAGTGACACACCCAAGTTCGTCGTGAAATCTATCTCCTAGCCGTTTCTGTCTGAGACCCTGCAACCTAGGACAGTGGCACATTATATGCTCAACTGTCTCCAGTTCCTCAACGTCCTCGCACAACCTACAAAAATCCGGTATGTCCATGTCCCATCTGCTTGTGAAAGCCCTGACAGAACAATGACCGGTCAGGAACCCCGTAAGGGTCCTGAGACCCTCCCTGTCCAGTCCGAAAAGAACCTTGGTTGCCCCTGCGTCCAATGCGTTCCATAACGCCCTAGACACCCTGCAATCCATTCTGTCCCTCCATGACTGGTTAACGGTTTCGCGGAATCCCTTCCGTATAACCTCAAAGTAGTAAGATAGGGGGGATTTACCCCCCGTCCCTTACCGCTAAGTCCAGATTCAAACCCTTCCTTGCAAGTTCGTCCGCCAACTCATTGCCATCCACCTTGCAGTGTCCGGGTACCCAACACAGCCTCACTGTGAATGCCTCCATGAGCTCCCTCAGAGCACAACTACATCGTGCGACCAGGCGCGAGCGCACCGTGTAGTTTGTCAGTGCTCTGAGCGCTTCCTGACTATCGACATAAATTGTCACCCTAGATCCCCCAACGATGTGACCCAGTATCACTTCCGTCGCCCTCCAGATCGCTAGGATCTCAGCTTGGAAGACACTGCACTCCTCTTGGAGTCTGTATGACCTTTTCACGTCAGTGTCAGCAATATAAACACCGGCAGCCGTGCCCGTGTCCATTTTGGACCCGTCCGTGAATACTGCCCACCCCTCGAACAGCACCTTGGATCCACGCCAGACTTACCGGATCTAGTGCTACAACAGTCAAAACAGTAATTAATGAAAATCAAAAGTTAAAGTACAGATTCCTTAAATAATCATGCCCGATTAAAAAAGTTTATATGTATGCTAGATATAAGAATATCTCTGTTTATATAATTTCATCTGCAAAATCGCTTTATCACATTATATAAGTTTGTATCAGATTCTATTTGGCATTATACAATTTAATCTAATAATATCTAATTCGATGCTCTCTGATGTAATTGTATCCCAAAATTGGGTACATATAATTATATCACATGTTATATATCAAATCAAATTAGAAAGAATTTGATATATTAAAAAAAAAGTTTATATGTATATATACAAATTTAGTATATACCCTAGGGTGACCGGATCTCATAGAGGGGGAAATAAATGATTGTCTGGACCCCACAAAACGATTCCCCTTTCCAGATATTGAGATAGCCGAAATTTGAGCCCGATTAAACGACGTTAACCCGTGCCGCTCGTCGCTCAAAGTTTGAAAAAAAATCCAAATTTTTGGTCAAAAAACTGACATATGGAACCATAACTCCAAAACGGTAAATAATAAAAACACGCTTAATATCTCAAAAGAAAGGTAATGTTGTTCTTCAAAATTTCTTGTTGTTATTTTAAGTGAAACAGAGTTACAACAGCCTTTAGCCCCAAAAACGTGACCATGGGACAATATATAATTATATCAAGTTGTATATGAGTATATAGAAACGATTTTAATCGGGTATTCAAGTTTTTTTGTATTAAGAAAAAAAAGATTACTCATACCACTTTCAAATTAAAATTTTTAGTCAAATCGTTAACTCGCTAAAATTCAATAATCAATATCTCAGTTGTTTTAGAAATTTTTTAATTTTTTCTTTTACATATAAAAAGATCCCCTTCCATTGTACCTAATTCCACTCTTAACTAATTTTTTTTTTCGAAAATGGACTCATACCACTTTCAAAATAAATGGTTCATATAGTTTATGGGGTTTCAGGCATATATTTCGATGGCTTACGAACGGAATGGCAAACTTATTTATACCTTATACATCACAGTGTAGAGGGTATACAAAATTGTAATTGTTGTTATGTTTGATTTGATTTTACAAAATTACATCATTCAAAATGAAAATGTTGCATTGAATTGATATAGTGTTTGACAAAATTCACATGGTGCATGTTTTTTTTTCAATACTATGTGATTTCATTTTACAAAATTCGTTTAAAAATTAACCTTGAAAATGCCGGTTTACAACGAGATGTATAACAAATACGGTATCCCAAGTGGAATAGTTCACGATTAAATTAAAATTTTTACTAAAAACAAGTTTAGGAAAACAATAAGATTCTTCGAACAATATCCAATAGAAAAACCCTAAGATTTAGAAATTTGTTCCTATAAAAACACAATTTATAAAAACTTTATCCTATAGGAAACTTGAAATTTAAAAGAATTTTGCAAATAAAAAACTACTTAAATTCTGTTGACTTTTTTCAATAGAATAATTCACAGACTTTTAGCACTAGGACCTTCAAACTTTATGACAAAAATTCCACAGAATCTTCAGGGTTTTTCTTTGATTCTCAGCATCTGATTAAACTACACAATGGTGAACTGACAGCTTTAAATGAAACTTGGAATTCTTGTAGAGGAAAAAGAATTATTAGACACTTATTTTTTTTATTTTTTGGTGCACAATCTCACGTTTAAAGATTAAAAATTAAAAAAAAAAGTTACCCAATTTTACGTTTATTTAAATATATTTATCAATAAAATATATGTAAATTGCGTATCAACTGAAAGGTATTTTAAAGACACATTAGCCGATAAATAAAGCATTTCCGATAACAAAAATTATTGAAAAAAAAAATTTTTTTTTCAACACCACATTTATATGGGCAATTGTTATTGGTTTGACTTCAAATTAATTTATTAATGCTAGATACAAGAATATAAAAAATCACATCTCTGTAATATAATTTTATCCGCAAAATGGGACTAATATCATATTATATAAGGTTGTATCAGATTCTATTTGGTTTTATACAATTTAATCTAATACTAAAGGGTCCGCCGTCTAACGTTTTTTTTTTTTTCAACTAGTGCTTATTTTGTGAATGGTAACATTTAGCTCATGTCTGATTTGACAGATAATTAGTTGTATCCTTCCGCTGAACGAATATGGTCCGTATGTTCGTTATCTTGTGAAAAAAGTGAAAGAAACTGGCATCCTCATCGATAAACCAAAGCGTGAAAAGCCAAAAACACTGCGTACACCCGAAAATATTGCTGCTGTGGCATAAAGCGTGCGTGAAGCGCCATCAACATCAATTTACCGTCGTTCTCAACAATTGAACATTTCGGAGACATCATTGAGACGAATTTTGCATAAAGACCTTGGTATGACGCCATGCAAAGTCCAATTGGTTCAGGAGTTCAAAAAAAAAAAGTTATTTGGCGGATGCTCTCTCATTTAATTGCATCCCAAAATTGGGCACATCTAATTGTATCTAAATGTATCTATCTTATTTATATCTAGCTATCTAAATTTATAAAATTAGATATTTTAAAATTTTTTTACTTTTATTTTGTAAGATGTTTTAAGCAATTCCCTGGAGTGCAAATATATTTTTTTTCGCTTTTGTTAAAGAAAACATTTTAAACTTTGAAATTAGAGATTTGAAAAGCACCCCAAAAATTTTGTCCGTTTTTGACATTACCTTAAGACAAGTTAACGACATCCAAAAAAACGTCTTCCATATCTCACCATTTTGAGTCTTTTGAATAAAAAATTCTATTGTAGTAATCAATTTCAAAAATTTTTAAGATGTGTGCTCGAATTTTTCGGTCAATTAATAATTGACACAATAGTGGTCTGGCGCAGTATTTATTACTGGGCTAGCTATTAACCGATTTCAGATTTGTATACCTTTTTAAATACATAATATTATGATTACATCAAATAATTTATCATTTAGAATAAAAACTTTTACAACATTTAAAAAAATTAGCAAACTTTGAAAAATGAATTTTTCACCATAAAAACGCATGTTTTGCTCTTTAAGGCCTAGTCGCTTAGGAAAGGCGTGGCCGTAGAGGCCTTAAACTACACATGAGCTATATTCAAGTCAAATATTAAACAATTAGAGGGTACCGTATCAACATTTCCAACATTTATACTTAAGGGACACTCTAATGATTACATATATACCTATGTCGGAACTCTACTTAAGACGCAAAGAATTTTACTGTTATCTTTTAATCATAAAAAAAATATGCATGTGGTGCGAAAAATTAAAATATTATTATACAAAAGAAATTATTACTTTAAAAATTTTTTAACCCATTTTAACACGGACTCTATTTACTTTATATTAAACGTACTTTCAAAAAAAAAAAATTAAAAATAGATTTTCAGAAAAAGTATTAGAAAATAAAGGCGTCAAAGTTGAAAAAATTATAAAAAAAAAAAGTTAAATATTTTGGATAATATTGTTAAAGTATAACGATATATATTTTTGGAATGCCTAGCTTTACTCTTTTTCTAAAACCGTTCAAAATCGGTTTAAAACTGAAAAAAGTTTTTTATCGATAACTACAGATTTTGAGGGTGTATTCAAAATTCTGAAAATTGAAATGTAATTTACTCAACCAGGACACTAGGTAATTCTAAAAGTGTATTAATTTTTTTATATTTTATAACACCGTGTTATCTAAAAAACGTTTGTTGGAATACCTTCCCTATTCTACGTTATTTATTTCGTCTGTACGTACATCTCTTTTAAGTTTAAAACAAAAAACACATTTTTTTGCATATACCTAAAGCATTTTGTTTAAACAATATGATTGTTGTTGTGTTTGAGTGAATTTACGTACATTTTGTAGGTACATTTTATTATTTGCTGAGAAATATTAAATGCCAGTAAATAGCAAATTGTTATAAATGACTTCAGACATTTGGATGACACACATTTAATTTTTGCAAAAATTTGCACAAAAAATAAACTGGAGGGGAGGGAAAAGTAATTAGGTAAAATTTATTATGGTTGTTTTAACGGCCAGCCGGAAAGGTGATGGATAACAATAACAAAATGTTTATATAATACGCCTGTTCGATGTAGGTTACTGTGGGTAAAGTGTTGTTGTTTCTTGTAAATTGGGCTCCTACGGGAACCCGCCGTAATGACGGCGAGCAGACCTAATGTGAAAGATACTGAAATTAACATTTCAATTTATTTTTTTTTTTACTACTTTCAGTTAAAATGTTTGCCTTGTGGTATTTATCATTGGCCGTCGATGAGATGCGGTAAGTAATATACATACTAGTTTTGTAGTTTAAGATAAATATACAGAGAGGAATTTATTGAATTAAATGAATTTATGTATATCAAGAGAAAATTTTAATTAATAGATAATAATAATAGAAATAATAAAAGAAAGTTCTACAAATTACATATTTTTAAGATTTTTTAAAACTTCACATGTGCAGTAAAAAAGAGGTCCCATCACTGTTGTTTAACAAAAAATCATATTTGAAACAATCTGTATTGATACAAAGCTTTTATTTGAAAAGCTCTCATAAAGAGAATTAAACAAATAAATGTTGCATAGTTCTAGGGTATATACAATAATTTAATTTAAAACTCCCTACACAAGGTAGTTTTCAACATGATTTTAAATTATAAAAACAGACAATTTTTTAATAGATATGTTAACAAACAGTCCCTTAATATCAACATGCATGGGACTATTTAATTGAATTTACTAATTATTTGACAATTTAACTGGCATTGTTACATTTGCTTAAAAACAATGCCAATGAAATTTGTGTTTGTTTTAATTGGCATTGGTCAATTCCAATGCCTTCTACAGACAATTATAATTAATTGTTATAATTGTTTGTTACAATTGTCTATCGAAAAATTTATTTGCAAATTATGTTAAAAATCTTATATTTGCATACACACAGAAAAAAATGGGGGAATTTTATCGAAGTGCTTGGAAATTATACAACTACATAAGTTTCAAGTTTTTATTACAAAGTTCTTGCAATATATAAAAATTTTTTTAAGAAATTTTTTACTAGGCTTGCAAAGAGTGTTTTTTTTCATAGAGGTATAGAACTTTGAAATGGAATAAAACAAAGATGAATTTTTTAAATTGACATGAAATTTACTTTATTCGAAAGATAATCTTCTGGCATATGCCCGGCACGGTTGGCTCGTACGTAGTCTATGAAGATCCAGTTTTCGATGACTTTTTCCAACATTTGTGGCAGTATATTGGCAATAACGCGGCGAATGTTGTCCTCCAAGCGGTCAATCGTTTCAGGCTTATCGTCGTAGACTAGCGACTTCACTTATCCCCACAGAAAATAGTCCAGCGTCCAATTCACGGGCCCTTAACGTGAAACTATGCGGTTACCAAACGATCCCTTCAATAAATCAATTGTGGCACGAGCTGTGTGACATGTTGCGCCGTTTTGTTCAAACCACAGCTCCTGCACATCATGGTTGTTCAATTGATGAACGAAATAGTCAGTAATCATGGCTATATAGCGGTCACCATTGACTGTAATGTACTGTAATGTACAGCATCGTTTTCAAAGAAGTACGGACCAATGATTCCACCAGCCCATAAAGCACACCAAACAGTCAGTTTTTCTGGATGTAACGGTGTCTCAACATACACTTGAGGATTATCATCGCTCCAAATACGGCAGTTTTGTTTATTGACGTATCCATTTAGCCAAAAGTGAGCTTCATCGCTAAACAAAATTCGCGTATTTCGAACAGGACCATGATTTTCAAAATAAATTTGCACAATTTGGAAGCGTTGTTCAGGCTTCAATCTATACATATAGAAATTCCAAACCAAACTAAACATAAATCACTTGACAGCTGACAAAATGCCAACTTAAAGTTCTATGCCTGTATAAAAAACACCTTTTATATATTATTGGTACACACAGAAAAATAAAGTCACAACCGAATTGAAAAGCGTATTTTGGTGGCGACAACAAAGAATATTGTTCAGTACAACCATATCTAAATGTGATTTCATAAAATTATTGGTGTTTCAACCATAACTCAGTTGTTCTAGCAAAATTATATGGTTAAAACTAATATTCAGTTGAACCAACGAATTTCAGTTGTAGAAACCGAATTTTAGTTGGCAAATGGCTAAATTCTGTGTGTATGTATTTTCCATAATCAATAAATATTTGTTGCAATTCTGCTATGAAATTTTTGGTAAAAAATTTTATAAAATTTTTAATTTGTATATGAAAAAGTTGGTAAAAATTTTTAATTTGTATATGAAAAAGTTGGTACAAAAAAATTCTTTCTGTGTACCTAAGTTTGAAGAGTTCTATAAATACACTTTTAATTTTAACTGATGATACTTTGTCTACCTCTTTTAAGTAAAAAAGTGTAGAATAAAACTTTATTTGGAATTTGCATCATAATTTTTTTAGTTATGACTTCATTTTAAGCAAATTCATGCAATTATAAAATTGAATGGCAGTTTTTAGCAAACAATTGTATTAGTCAAATGTGTTTTTCAAATGTATTATGTATATTGTTAATGTACTTATAATCACTAATTGACTACAAAATTAAAAAAAAAAAAATTATTGTGGGTTAATTATTAGATACAGAAATAAATACATACGATACATTATAGATAATTAGCTTAAAAGTCTTTGCTACAATATTTAGCGATTTCTGAATATGAGGAATTGCACAGTGAAAATACATTTTAATGAACTCTCGAAACTCTTTACTTTTATCAGTTAGTTATCACTACACACAGTTTTTAATTAATTTTTTTTTATAAGTATTTGGAAAAGCTGTGAAAATAAAAAATAATTTTATTTTTTGTTTTTAACAATAATAGATTAATTTTAAAATAAGTTGTCTATGAGAGTGAACATTTTAAAGCTATAACTTTTAAAATCGTTCTATTCGCTAACTATTACACTAAAAAAAGTTAGTAAAATCAGTAAAATTTTAGTCATGAGGATACTTGCAAAAAAAATTGCTAATTTCAGAAAAATCTTTTGCTGAAAATCAGCGAATTAATGTTTAGCAACAAAATAAGTAGATTCAGCAAAAGTTTTGCTAACACTGAGCCTATTAGAAATTAAAAAACTCTTGCTAAAAATTAATAAAACTTTTGCTGAATATTAGTAGACCGAAAAAAACTAAAAAAATTTGTATAAAAATTATACTTTAGTTAATTTATTTACTGAAAATGATAAAACATATTTTTGTGATTCTTTTAAAAATAATTTACAATACGTCACAAAATATAAAAATGTTCATAGTCCCACATTGACGACAAGAATTAATGCAATATCTACAAAAAAAATAGAAATAATTATATAAAGGGTCCGCCAAATAACTTTTTTTTTCTTACCTCCTGAACCAATTGGACTTTGTATGGCGTCATACCAAGGTCTTTATGCAAAATTCGTCTCAATGATGTCACCGAAATGTTCAATTGTTGAGAACGACGGTGAATTGATGTTGATGGCGCTTCACGCACACTTTCTGCCACAGCAGCAATATTCTCGGGTGTACGCAGTGTTTTTGGCTTTTCACGCTTTGGTTTATCGATGAGGATGCCAGTTTCTTTCACTTTTTTCACAAGATAACGAACATACGGACCATATTTGTTCAGCGGAAGGATAAAACTAATTATCTGTCAAATCAGATATGAGCTAAGTGTTACCATTCACGAAATAAGCACTAGTTGAAAAAAAACATTAGATGGCGGACCCTTTAGAACGTACACAAAATTGTCCTTCAACTACTTACATAAATGGTTGTCTAAATGATGCTATCTTTTAAAGAAACGCATATGCCGCAGACAAATAATAAAAACGAAACGAAAAAATAACAAAATATGACATATACAACCTTTTTTGCAATAAGAAAAAGGAAACATAAAAATCTTCCTACGAAGTGTGTTTTTGTTTTTCACTTTAGTCTGTCTACCTGTCTGGATTATTGGTTGCAATTTGACCACACTTGATTATTAATCACTATAAACAATATGTTTATTCAATTTTTATTTTTTTTTATGTGTTTTATTTAATTAATAGACAATTAGTTTCACAAGCCGGTTGAATCGCAAAATTTAAGTTGTTTTAATTTACAATTTTGTTTTATGTATGAAAAACAGATAAAAAAATTTTCCATGGTTGATTTTGTTTTGTCTTGCTAGAGTTGTACGTTTTAGTATCATTTTCATCGTCACTACTTCATCTTGACATGCCGCCACATCTAATTCATTCTGCGTATATCTTTCAATCTGGTTGTTGTCAACACTATTAATGTGCTAATCAGCTCAATTTTTTTTTAGCAAAATAAATTAGTAATACATTAGTAAAATATTAGTAAAACATTAGTTCAAAACAATCAAGTGCTGAATAAGTATAACTAAAATTTTAGCTGAAAACATAATTTAAGCAAAAAATTAGCTGAAAAATAGTATACCTAATTTACAAGCCGTTTTACTAACTTTTCTACCAACTTTTTATTTTGAGTGTAGAAGCGACAACTTTTTGAAAACACGTTTTTTTTTAACATAATACGACATTTTACAAATAAATATATCATTCTGTAATATTGCTAAAATTTTTAATGCATTTTCCACCGTGAATTTTCGGAAAGTGTAGTTTTTCGGGTCAACAAATTTATTAAATTAAAACATTAAAATATTTTTTGTATATTACACATGAGTAATTTTAATTAATACCCTTTTAGAATCGGGTATAGATCATTCGGGTAACTAAAACGCAATAACAAATATTGTCAAATTCGTGCAATTTTGTCACATTGAAATGCAAAATTCAACTACTTACATGTACAATATTTGAATGAAATTTTGAGGAGGTAAAAATAGACTTGAGGTATCGAACTGTGATCAAAAACAATAAAAAAAATTATTGTATAAGAGTTTCTACAGTTTTTCTCTTCTCCTGCAAAGTTCTGACAATGGATTATATACCCTTATTCGAGCGAGGCATTCAATTGATAATACTGAAATACAATTTATGGTTTCTGAAATTCAATTGATAATTATAATTTGAAACTCAATTAATAATTTCCGAAATGCAATTACTAAATCTGAAATACAATTTATAATGGTGTATTTATCTTCCGAAATACTTCACTCAGAAAATTCTTTCCGTAACTACATGTCAGTCATTCGTGTAGTAATAATCATTTTATTTTTTCAACTTCGCAAAAGTTTCAAGCATTTTTATTTTTATATTTATTTTTTGATTCCAGAAAATAGTAAAAAAATTAAAAAAAAAACCTCAGAACTATTAATTATATTAAAAAAACTGGTCAAACATTTTATGAAAAATGTATATGTAAGTGACAACGCCTTCCATATAGTATATTGAATACTTTTTAACTTTTCGAAATCGACTCTAATATAACAATTATTAATATATGTAGTAATATTTTGTTAGTTGTTTTTTATAGTTTTGACAGTTATTTTTACTACATTTATAACTACAATTTTTAGTAATTTTAATGAGAAATTGCCTTTTTGATTTAATTTGTAGTTGTTTTTAGTGTAATTTTTAGTCGTTTCTACATTTTTGCACCATACATAATAATGTATGGATATATTTTGTAATATTTAAAACTTGTGGTATCTTAATTTCTTAAAAACGTTTTCTGATTATTAATCGTAGTTCTTTTTTGATAATTTTTAAATTTGATTTAGAAATTTTTAGAAAAAAAATTTATCATAATCGGTTTAAATAACACATTTTTGTATCGATGATAAATATTTAAAACTCTAATAATTTCTTTAACAGAATCGTTGCTAGTGTTCTAATAAAATAGATTTTTTTTAATAATTAAAAAAATCCGCGTGCCCCCCAAAATGGGTCCGTGTTTGATAGTGTCATAGTTTTTCCAGCTCTGATTTATAGGATAAGATAAAAGAAACCAGCAAAAAAAACCGATCAACTCATGTGATTTAATAACAAGTGCATGCCTTAAAATTGGTTTTACCAATTATTTTTATACCCTCCACCGTATATAAGTATGTATGTATGTTATATGAAAAAAAAAAATTACAGAGGTAAACAATTTTTTTTTTTGTGAGGGAAACACTTTTGTGAATGTAAAAAAATATGTTTGCGGTGAAAAACCATTTTTGAGGAGAAAAACTCTTTTTGTGGTGCAAAAAAAAAAGTTGAGGTGAAATACAAATTTGAGGTGAGTTTTAAATATTATTCACCTCTTAACGCCTGGTGGAAAAAATAAAACGTTATATTTTATACACCAGACGCTTCTATGAAATTGTACTAATATACAGTGTACCAATTTGTATGGAAAATTTAGAGGTACCTTAACATTTTCACTTATAACTTTTGAACCACTAGACCGACTTAGCTCATTTTCCATACCAAACTTTTCACGAAAATGTTTATTACTCTAAGTAAAAATAAGCAGCCTATATTGCGTTTTCGCGCTTTGATCGCCATTTCAACAGACAGACGGACATCATTAAATCGGCTTATAATTTCATAAGAATCGATAATATATATACATACTTTATGGGATCTTAGACCGATATTTCGACATATTACAAACGGATTGACAAACTGATATATACACTCATCACATATGGTGGAGGGTATAATAAAAACTTTTTTTAAATTTAGTTTTGACTTAAATCGGAAGACAACACAAAATTAACCTAGAACAATTGAATATTTTTTTTTGCAAAGTACAGATAAAAAAAAATTGCAACAATTATTAATGTATAAACAGTATATTGATTTAGACTGATTGTGAGTCAGTTGGTAATAGCATAAACAAATATTAAACATTTTATTAATAAGCAAATAATAGTCATTATTAATTCAAATTAAGAGTGTTTTTTTTTACATTTACCACAATACCCAGCATATATTCTTATTACATCTTGGTTATAAAAGATGTTTTAAATAAACAAAAACTACGATAAATTTAATACTATTTTGAAATCAAATAAGGATTCCTTTATTTAAACATTTTTACACTCATAGAAAAAAATTAGTAGAAAAATTAGAAAAGCTGTTAGTAATCCAACTTTGCAAGATTTAAGCAAATTTTTTGTTAATATTTTGAGATTTTAGTTAAAAATTATGCGATTTTAACTTGATGAAATACAAAGTTTTTAAATAATTTTCTTTGCTGAATTTGCTAAAGTCTAAAAATATCATTTTGAGAACACACCGTTACAAAATGAGAAAATGTTGATATGGTCTGAACAACGAAACATATTTTTAATAGATTTTGCCTCACTGAATCCAAATCTGTTTTCCAAATTTTTCCAGCACGTCACAATTTTGAGAAAACAGCGATTAAAAATGCGAAATATAGCGCTTTTTTTTGCCATTTTTGAAGTTGTTTACGCACCACATCTGAACAGCTTAAGCATTTCTATTACGATGGTAGAACTATTTAACATTTTTTTCTCTATAATAAGTTACTAATCTTTTAAAATTTGTGTATATTAAAGGAAAAATTGTATTTGAAAAATACTCTATCAAAAAAATTACTAAATACTGAATTTTTTAAAGTAACCTCTGACCTTTTCTATTTTTAATGTATGCGAAAAATGTTTAAATTATTACACCAACTTTGTTTAAATTGCATTTCAAATATAAGCTATTTTTAAAATTTTACGAAATATATTGATTTTTTTTTGTATAAGGCATTTGATAAATGTATCTGATAAATGTATATATTTTTTCTGAATTGAAGGACTATAATAAGTGGTTTTTGTGTTTATAAAGTACTAATTTATAATGTTTAAAAAATTAATAAGATAATATAAAAAAATATGTTTCCTTTAACAGTGAAGGCTTTTAAAAAAGCAGTGCTTATTTAATTACATTGTTACTCATTTTTCCAGGGTAAGGGAAAATGGAGCATTTCCTTCCCCAAAATAAAAACGTTCAATACAAAAAAATCAAAAAGAATAGAAAATTTATCAAAAATACTCTAACTTCCCTTCCCAAAATATTTTCCTGGATACGCGCCTACGCTTCAGTCATGGCATTCCAATGTAGATAGAAAAGGAAATAATAAAAACAAATAATAAAAGATACAACTCTGTATTTTATTTATCTTGTTATTTATAAAATAGATAATATAATATTTAGCAAACAGATTCTGTTAATTTTACTGGTTTTTTTCTGCAATGTAATTTTTAACTAAATTTTAGTAGCTTTTTCTGCTGTTTTTACAGACTTTTTTTTTTTTTTAATAATCATATAATTACAAATTATATACTATTAACCTAACCGAGCACTAGCTACTAGTGCCTCAGGTGGGAATCGAACCCACGACCCCAGCACTGATAAGCCAGCACGCTACCAACTATCCTACAGACTTATTTGTATAAGTGTGTACGTATTTCTCAAATGCGGAAACATAATCTTAGCACTGGCTTTTACAAGACGTTCGCCGCTACACGAATGAGTGACTACATGTATTTTGTTTTTGTATTGCATGTATTTTGTTATTGTTTAATTTTATTAAAAGTAAGTGTTGATATTACGACGTGTTTGTAACAAAAATAAAAGTACTTATCTGCGTTTAAATAATATCTTATTTATCAGAGAATAAGTACTTCTACAAAAAATGTTTGCTGGGTATTTATGACTCGTTGTTATATATTGACAATGAGTTTATATACACTCAAAAAAATAAGTTAGTAGAAAAGTTAGTAAAACGTCATGTAAATCAGGTATACTATTTTTTAGCAAAATTTTTTGCTAAAATCGTGTTTTCAGCTAAAATTTTTGTTATACTTATTCAGCACTTAACTGTTTTATACTAATGCTTTACTAATATACTAATGTTTTACTAATTAATTTTGCTAAAAAAAAATATGCTGATAAGCACATTAATAGTGTGGACGACAACCAGATTGAAAGATATACGCAC
Source organism: Delia radicum (assembly GCA_021234595.1). Classification (NCBI taxonomy): domain Eukaryota; kingdom Metazoa; phylum Arthropoda; class Insecta; order Diptera; family Anthomyiidae; genus Delia; species Delia radicum. The sequence goes on from CM037853.1 coordinate 96,197,378, forward strand.
AATGAAGCAGATGTCGCGGCATGTCATGATGTAGTAGAGAAGAGGAAAATGATACTAAAAAGTACAACTCTAATAAGACATATAAAAAAATCAACCATGGAAGACTTTTGTATCTCTTTTTCATGCATAAAACAAAATTGAGAATTAAAACAACTTAAATTTTGCGTTGTCACCGGCTTATGAAAATAACTGTCTATTAATAAAATAAAACACAAAAGAAAATATTTAAATTTAATATGTATTTCTATAATAAATGTTAATAGATTAATAATCTAGTGTGGTCAAATTGCAAACAAACATATACAGACAGAGTAAAGCGAAAGACAAAGACACACATCATAGGTAGATTTGTATTTTTCCTTTTTCTTATTGCAAAAAAAGGGTTGTTTTTTCGTTTCGTTTGTTTTTGTTTATTTTTTCGTTTCGTTTCTATAATTATCTTCGGCAGTTGCGTTCTTTAAAAGAAAGCATCATTTAGACAACGATTGATGTAAGTACTTGAAAGAAAATTTTTGTTATGTTATATATATTTATTTCTATATATTTTCAGATTATAAATTAATTAATGTCGTCAATGTGGGAAAATGAAAATTTGTATATTTCGTAATTATTGTAAATTATTTTTAAAAGAATCACAAAAATATGTTTTATGATTTTCAGCAAATAAATTAACTAAATTACAATTTTTTTACAATTTTTTTGCGTTTTTTTTCAGTCTACTAAAATTCAGCAAAAAATTTATTAATTTTTACCTAGGCTTTTTTATTTCTAATCTACTAAGTGTTAGCAAAACTTTTGCTGAATCTACTAATTTTGTTGCTAAAAATCAGCTCGCTGATTTTCAGCAAAAGATTTTGCTGACGTTAGCAATTTTACTTGTCACTGTAATTTTCCATAAAACGTCATATTTAATTGTATCTTACAATATGTTATGTCAGACGTTATTAGACGGGCAATATATAATTGGATCGGCAGCTTTAAATTAATATGTGAGATTCAACAAAACAGTGTATCGCCCCATGTAAAAAAAAATATTTTTTTAAGTTGTGGAAAAAAGACGTTTTTGTTTTGAAATCCATAACCATTCTACTCAAAATTTTTGTATCAGCTCAAATATTTTCATTGAAAATATCTATTGAAATTTTCTTAAATAAACATCACAATTTAATATATAAAACTCCAAAAATTTTAGTTTCACATATAAATTTTTGATTTTTTTGTTAAGCATATAAAATTTAAAGTTAAATTTAAATTGGACTCTTAATAATCGGAGCACAATAAATGTATTCAATTTAACAATTTTACCCCCCGTTCGAAAATATAGAAAAAACAAGCAAAATTTTGATTATGAATTCACTATTGCCAATTATTCCAAATTCTAATATATACAGGGAAAAATGTTGTTGTAAAACTTTTTTATTTAAAAAATTCATGTCATTTGTTAATTTTTTATATAAATATGCTGACAATCAGTAGAAAACGTTTTTGTTTTTTTCATTTTGACGTCTAACTTGTCTCAAGTGCCAGAAATTCACTGCCTTAAAAATATCGTTATTAGTTGAGTCGCAAGTGACAAAAGTGTAATCGTTTTAGTAAAAGTGTAGAAGTAATTGTATTAGTAAGAGTGTATTGAGTTTTTGAACTAGTACTTGCATGTGGCAACGGTGGATTATATTCACTACACTGAGAGTATTATATTCATTTTAGTAATGAATTTCTTCATAGCTTTAATGAAAATTGTCACTGGAACTCATAAATTTAAACTTTTCATAGAATCTATGAAACAGGTTTCATTAAAGTCGATGTTTATGAAATTATTTAGAATTAATGAAAATCTTCATAAAACTAATGAATCATTCCGTCAATGAAGCGTTTATAGAATTTATGAAACTGTTTCATCAAATTTTTTAATATTAATAAGTTTCCTTGAATTAATAAAACTCTTCATGAATGTCTTAAAAATGAATTGGAACTAAGCCAATGAAAAGCTTCATATGATTTTTTAAACAATTTCATTGAAGTCCAAAATTAAAGGATACATTGAAATAATTTATAAAATATGTTGAACACTTGAGAATTAAATTTTATAACTTAAGTCTGAAATGTATGAAAATTAATGAAATTATAAAATTTTATGAAAGAAAATTTTCTTTAAATTTATGATGAGATAATTTATGAAATCGAATGAATTTTTTTTTATGAAACTATGAAATTTTATGAAAAAAAATTTATGAAAAATGTTTTAATATTAATAAAATTTGTTGGATATAATGAAATTCTTCATTGAATCTACGAAAAAATGTTTATGAAATTGTTTCATTAATATCATGAAGTATAATTCTTTCAATGTATACTGAATCGTATTAAATGATATCATACTCAATGTAATATAATCCATTTATATACAATACGATCCACTATTTTTCGGATCAAATTGTATTTCAATTAGATATAAAGCTATATCAAATTTGATACATTTCTTTGTTGCATCATATTATTTTTTTTTTATCGGGTAAGTACACATGGGAATACAAAAATATATATTTTATATTAAAACGTTCGACTACAATCCATTAAAACTTACGGTGATTTTTTGGCTCTTCACAACGACTAAATTATTTGACATTTATGTATATATGGAGTACCATGAAAATAGTTAAAAATTATGTTTTAGAAACAACTGCTTAAATTAACAGATATTTTTTGCTAGATATTAGTAAGATAAAAATAGAAAAAATAAAACTTCTAAATGTAAAAAATTTAAATTTAAGTTATATGATAGCCTTACTCTGCCAAAATCAGCAAAAACTTTTGCTGAATATTTGTAAACAAAAAAAATCTGTAATATCTACAGAATTTTTGTTATATATTCCAATCTGTAATATCTACAGAATTTTTGTTATATTTTACAATAACTAAATATTTGCTAAGAAAATTGTAGACTGCTGATTTTAGAATGGCAGATTTTTATTCGCATAAGAAAAAATAAAAAAAAAAAAAATATTGAAAATTTCAAATTTTTTTGTGAATTTGTTATCTACTAATATTTACTTTTTTTTTTGCTGGTTTTAGCAGATTTATTTGTAACTTTCAATTGACTTAAATTTAGCTTAAATATAACATAAATTTTATAGACTTTTCAGATTTATTTTTTTTATTTTTTGTTTAACTAATATTTTAGGTCAGGTATTGGTACATAAATAAATAGAAATAAACCTGTGAAAATAGCTAAAAAGGCTACTACGAATTAGTTAATAATGTCCTTGCAGAAAAAAGCTGCTCAAATTAGCAGTTTTTTTTTACTAAATATTAGTAGTATAAGAATAGCAATAATAAATCTGTTGAATTTACAAATAGTTAGTTATATTTAAGCTAAATTTTAGCTAATTGAAAGTAACAAAATAATCTGCTAAAATCAGCAAAACAATTTACTAAATATTAGTAGACAAAAAAATCATAAAAAAATGTTAAAGTCTGCCCTTTTGAAATCAGCAATCTACAATTTTTTATCAAAAATTTCTGTTGAATTTTGCATTCTACTAAATTTGTGGTAAATATATTAAAAATTTTGTTAATATTACAGTTTTTGTTTGCTATTTTGAGTCTACAAATATTTAGTAAACGTTTTTGCTACTTTTACAAAGTAAAATCCTATTTTTAATTAACTAAAATTCACATCGAATTTTAGTTAATGGACTGGGCTGACACCATGCATAGGACCATCTGGGAAAATGCGGGTGTTGGCAGGACTACAAATATTCTCTGGGGCAACCCGGACAAGGACAAGACGAGGGAAATTCTGAATCTCAGTAGGAAGGAACTGAGTCTTTTGATGGAAATCCTCTCGGGACACTCGACACTTAGGGCCCATCTCCACCGTATTGATAGGGCGGACTCGGAAGTGTGCAGGGCCTGTGGGGAGGACGAGGAGACCTTGGAACACTATCTCTGTGAATGCCCGGCATTTGCCGGGATCCGGGTCGAAATACTATCCAGTGACCCAATATCCACATTGGGGGATCTTAGGAGCATAGGATGGAAGAAGTTGAGGAGTTTCGTCAGTGCGACGGAGTTCCTGGGGTAGAAAGGTGACATAGAACCGATTGTTTAGAGCGCACAACAAGCCGACATTCTGGCTTAAGTGTAAGTCCTCAGGGACTTGAGTCGGATTAGGGAAGTATTTCCCTTTCTTCGAATCCTCTTTTCGACCTAACCTAACCCTAAAATTTAAATTTTGTAAAGTTAACAGATTTATTTTTGCTGTTCTTATTTTATTACTATTTAGCAAAAAAAATTTGCTAAATTTAGCAGTTTTTGCTGCAAGGTCATTTGTAACTAATTTTTAGTAGCTTTTCCTGATATTTTTACAGGTTTATTTCTATGAGTGTAATTGTAGTGAAAGGGTTAACTAAAAAAATTATTTCCTTTCATAATTTAAAATTCGATTTGAGGAATTTAAGATCCGAGTAAAATTATTGTGCGGAAAAATAGTTTGGTAATACTATTGATATATTTCCTGTGCGTACCTACCCAGGCAGAAAAGTACAATCGGCACAGTGTTGTCAAAGCGTCGGCGAGTGGTACTGCGGGTGGTACTGGCAAGACACATGCGTTGCAAACAAAATACTATTTTCCTAGTACAATATTAGTTTTACCTTTGGTAATTTTTAACACGGTGTGCTTTACAATAATAGCAGTAGTTTGCCAGTACTTTTTTTTTATTTGGTACGGTTGGTAATTTCTACCTGTGTACTTACTTAAGTGTACATCAACCATTATTGAAAATAATTATAATAAAGGTGTTAATTGAGCTTGAAAGTTTGTTTTCCACATGTACACTTAAAAAAAAATATTCTAAAAAGTTGTTTTATTTTCATGTAATGTTCAAAAAATTGTAAATTCAGATTTTACTCACATTCATGTGAATCATGCGAATTCACAAAAGAAATGTTCACCGGAAAAAATTAAATGTAAAAATTGTAAATTGTAAATCTTTAACTCAAAATTGCTCTATTGCTATTTTGTGAGAATCAAGAAAAATTTTGCTCGCGTGCCCATCTGTAGTTGAAACCTTGTCTTTAATCTTTGCCACTTAGTGACAAATGTATCCGCCATAAAAGTTGTTATCTAAACGCGTTTTCTACTTTGGCGAAGTACAATTTTTATTACACTACACGCTGAAAAAACGCCCTGATGGAAATATATGTAAATGTTGGTACTTTTGTATGGAAATCATTTCCGTTTTCCATGCTCCTAATATAACATGTTTGCTTGCAAATATAATTATGTTTGCCTAAAAATATATATTGTTTGGAAAAAGTGAAATACGCCTACCGCCAAACATATATATGTTTTAATGTAAGTATATGTTTATTATATGTATGTTTGCATGTCCCAAATATAATATCTAAAAAAATTTAAATTGCAAATATATCTTTGTTTAGGTTTAAACATTTGAATCATTGTAAACATATAAATAATTGAAAGCAAACATATTCAAAAGTGTCTTATTTATGCGTGTATGTAAAGAATTTTCATTCAGCTAATGAAATTCTCCATTAAATCAATGAATCCATTTTAATGAAATCGATTCATTAATGCTGTAAAGGAAAGTTATATCAGTGTACAAGGGAATTATATTTCTTTCATTAATAAAAATGTTCTTGACATTGAACCGAATGAAAAACATAACATATAAAATACCTTATTTTTTGAACCTAAATTTTCAAATTGATCGAAAGTGTTGTCGCAAATGAAAGACATTTTAAAATACATAAAACATTTTTTAGGGGCAGCTTCTAATTATTGACTTTGTCATTGCACGCTTACACAGAGAGAATTTTCTTGGACGAGTTCTGATGAAAATTTTCACTACCGTAATGAATTTTTCTTCAAAAAGTGAATGGAAAATTTCTTAAAACTTTATGGAAAAGCTTATTTTTTAATAAAAATTTTTCATTAGGCGCATGAAATTTTTAATAAATAATTTTTAACATTTTATGAATTACTGCGTTAATTTAATGCAAAGTTTCAATGGACGAATTCAAGTGATTCATTGATAAACAAAAAAAATTACCCGGCTTAAAAAATATATATATTGAATATAAATAACATATTTAAATAACATGTTTAAAGCGAACATTTGTATGTAATTTTTGATTATATACTAAAAGCGATATAAGCGAAAATTTTGTTTAAAAAATCTCTTGATTTGGAAAAAATTGTATTTAGACAACTTGTTAAAAGCGAAGCAGGCGAACATTTTTTTTTTAAAAATTGCGTAATTTAAAAAAACAATCATTTTAGACAATATACTGAAAGCGATATAAAAATATCATCCGATTTGATAAAAAAAAATAATTTAGATAAGATGTCGAAAGCGTCGCAGATGTTGACCGTTTTGTTAACGGTCATATTTCCAACTTTTGGTTTGGGGACTATGACCGAAAACCATTCGGGCTTAATCCCGATTTCCATTCAAGGGATTGTGTCCGTTGGGTAAACAGCCCCAGCCCCAGCACCAAATACCCTTTTGACGATTTTGCCGTTCAAAATTACGATTTTTTAAATATGAAATGCATCCAGAAGTAGTCAAAAACATAGTATTTTCTAAAAAAACATTCCCAAATCGACTTATTTCTTTATCATATAGATTGGACTGTGAAAATATGTGTTCGTTAATTTTAGAGACTAAAGCTGCCTTTACATTACCCTTGAATTCGATCTGAAACTATATTTCGATCACATGGTTGATACAAGAACAAGATTTCGAAATCAAGTGTAGAAACAGAATAAGAACTTGTCGTGAATTTCCATACTAATTGACATTTAAAAAGCGTCGAGCGATGTTGTGAAATAGAATCTATTTTAATTCCATAGCGTTTGTTTTTAAGGCCCCATTAGTCCCACCGTTTCGTTCATGGTTTATGAAAAACGCACTATCCATAAACCAAAAGCAAAACAGCTGATTCGTTACGGCACGGAACAGCCTTGAGCCTTTATTCTCTCATTTTTTGTTTCTCATACTCTTAACAGTGTTGCCGCGTTTTAATAACTACCCAGCGGTAAAAATACCCATTACTTAATCGCTGATGTCAGTAATATTTAGTAGCAATCAGTACTGATGCTGTCGCTTATATTTCTGGTTACATTTACACACGAGTGTCATAGGCTGCTTAATTACTGCGTTCTCGCTTAAAATGTAAGCGGCGATGTCATTAAGTGTCATTTCAATTTCACTTACATTATAAGTGGTGTTCTAAGCGAGCTTGATGGCACGTCAATAAATTCAGGCAAATTGAACTGTAATGTACGTCGTTTATAGTCGGATTTGCAATTGTAAGGCTAGAATATGAGGTGGTACCACTAATCCTGATGATTTTGTAATTGAAAGTCTAATGCAAGTTTATTTAAAAGAATGTTTTATTTCAAAAAAAAAATTAAAAATAAATAAAAAAATTTCATTTTAGGTATTAAGGCACATAAAAAAACTTAAACTAAGTATTACCTAAATTTGTATTATAAATTAATTTTTTTCTTATCTCTGCATTTTTTGGCAAAATGTCTGTTTTTGTACATCTTAAAGCAATGCTGCATATTTTTTTAAATTTCTCAATTGTTGAGCCCTCTTCCTTGACAGCATCTGGAAATAAACAAAGTGAAATTTTTAGTATAAATAAAATATAAAAAGTCTAAACAAATCTTACCAAAAACTGCATCATGAAGCGATTTAAATTCCTTGAACCCTCTTTTTCCATTAACGCCATCATAATTTAGGGCCACGTAAACTTCTGTGCCCAATATGTGCATATATTTATATGTATATATATGCATGCATATATTTATTTATAAACTAATTTTATATAACTATTATTTATTTTTATGAAAATGAAATATATTATTATTTATTTCTTAACAAACTTTATGTAACCTTCCTGTTGCACTATAAACTTTAAAGTAACATCAATATAGTGATACACATTTCTTGTTTTTTTATATTTTTCTAAAGCCGCTATAACGGTATTTTTTAAACACACTAACTCGTCACTTACATTGTAATCTGAGTTTTAATTAGTAGAAATATAATTCATACATTTTTTTACCATAAACCCACTTACTAACACTCCGCTTATATTGTAATCGAAGTTATAATTAGTAGGTGATATTTATTAGATTACACATATATAACATTCTAAGTACTTAAATCGCTCGCTTAGAATGTTATACTGATGTCATCGATTATAATCTAGGTACTTCGTTCCATTTACCGCTGGGTATTTTGTAAACGAGCAACATATGATGAGTGAAACTAACAGAGATATTCTAAGGCTTAGATATTCTCTTATACGACACGTGTTTTGCCAAAACGAGTGGAAAAGAATGAAGAACCTTTGGAATAGAATAAAGAGCTTAAAACGTGTTTTGGTATCTAGTGTGAATGTGGCTTTAGTGAAGTAGCATATGTACAGTGTAATATAAAGCAACTTAATATGTATTATTTTTAAGAGATTAATGTGTAAAAACTAAAAAATATTGTATTGTTAATAAGCGAAAGAGATGCAGTAGTCTTTACACTAAAATAAATATGACAGGTTTTGCAGTCACTGTCGAATGTCGTTATTTTTGGCTCATTTTCGTTCGCAACGACAATCGTTGTACGCTATGCTTGTATTCTGGGCCGACTAACATGCAGATTTAAATTATGATTTTTCTCTTTAATTTGAGATTTTTCTCTTATAAAGTTGACATAAAATAATTTGTCTTTTTAGCAACACTAATTAATCATGCCAAATAATAAATATAATGGATAGCAATTACTTTTCAGCTGCAATATTCACCCAACAATTTTTAACGTGTATTTATTGGCATACATACATATACATACATGTACAAATATATGATCAGTTAAACATTGAAAGTTAACATTCTTGGGAAAAAGAGTTAACAGGGTTAAAGAGGCGTTTTTTCAGATAATTATGAATAGCAAAAAATATAATTAAGTGCAGTGCAACAAACAAATGTGTTATATTTATATTTTTTGGGTATACGTGACAGCTGAAAAGTTTTTTTTTTGTATTCTATTATGCCAATTTATATAGAGTATAGGGAGTTCGTTAGAAAAGTATAAAGTTTCTTTGTTTTTGGGATATCAACACTTTTTTAAAATGTGTTGGCATGAATAACAAAAATGGCGTTATTTTTTTTTTTAAATTCCAACACCTACCATTGGCGTTCGGAGGTCAAAAATGTTGATTTAAGGCCGCTTTTCCTGCAGAGCAAAAAGAGCAGTTTTTATATGAGACTTGAATTCACCTTTCGATTCTACACAAAAAATTATTGGAAAAAAACTTTTCTCCCCCTTTTTAAAGTGCACCAGTTAAAAAATCAAAAAGCATATTTGGAAGAAAAAATGTGAGACTAGTGACTAAACGGTGCACTTTAAAAACCAGGAAAAAAGTTATTTTTCAATAATTTTTGGCGTAGAATCGAATTTTCAAATTTCATATAAATTATACCCTTTTTGCTCCGTATTAAAAGGGACCCTGAATTAGCGTTTTTCGCCTGTGGAAGGAGTTGAAATTCAAAAAATATAATAACGTAATTTTTTTTATTGTTGCAAAACTAGTTAAAAAAGTGATTATATCCTAAAATCGAATTTTTGTGACGAACTCTAATATATATATACATATATATATTAGGCGGGTCGATTTGTAGGGAGGCAAAAAAATCGCTCAACGTACAAGGAAAATCGTATTCTAGGGATCAAAATAAGAAACTTCGCCGAAAGAACCAAACCTCTAAAACAAATTCTGATGTCCAGACTTTTGACCCATAGGGTCAAATTTTGAAAAAACCCATTTTGATATTTCAGAACGTAGGAGGAATCTCTCCAAGATTATGGGAGCTACTTCTTCTCCGGGAGACGCGCTAGCAGATTAATGCATAAATCGTCGTTCTAGGTGACCGTTAAGGGGTTAAAATTTAAGTTGAAAGAGAGCCTTTTTAACCGTGTTTTTATAGCAAAATGTACAAATCTCGGGATAGAGATATTTTAGAAAGTAGGAGGAGTCTTTCCAAGATTAGGGTATCTATTTCTTCTCCGGAAGACGCTATAGCAGATGAATGTATAAATTATATTCGATTGGGTTGAATTCGATTGGGGCACTCTAAATGGGTCAAAGTGGGATTTTTCAAAATGTAAACCTATGGGTCAAAAGTCGGGACATCAGAATTCGTTTGAGAGGTATGATTCTTTCGGCAAAGTTTCTTATTTAGAATACGATTTTCTTTGTACGTTGAGCGATTTTTAAATCGACCCGCCCTAATATATATACATATATAATTTTTAGCAAATTTTTATAAAGTAGATAGCATTTAGTATTTTTCCATTTAATTTATATACTTTGACTGTTGAAATGAAATTTTTTATTTTGTTGGCAAAAAGTAAATGCGACGTCACAATTCTTTCGTTTTCTTTTAGAATTATTTTTGTAATGTAGGTATTGATTTTTGTTTGTTAATGGAAACAATTATCGGACTACACTTATACAAATAAATAAGTCTGTGAAAATAGTAGAAAATGTTACTAAAAATTCGTTAAAAATTATGTTGCAGGAAAACGCAGGAAAATTAGCAGAATCTTCTTGCTAAATATTAGTAAAATAAAAACAGCAAAAAAAAAACTGAAACTCTACTAAATTTTAGTTCAATTTTTACACCAACAAATTTTCCCAGTTACTATTAACTTAAATTTCTACTGAGTCTCAGGTGAAATGACCCTCACTGAATCTGAGTTATTTAAATTAAATAAAATTAACTAAAAAACAATTATAGCTCACTCAAAAATAACGAATGTGTTAAACATTTTGAAACAACCGTTTTATTTAGTTAATAATAACCGATTTGGACAGCAAATAAAAATCAATGACATTTTAATCTCCATTTTTTCAATATTTTTAAGACTTTATTTTTATAATTTATTCGACATTCAGACTAGATAGCAAAACACGTATTTGGCCAAAACGAGTGGAAAAGAATAAAGAACTGTTGGAATAGAATAAACAGCATAAATACGTGTTTTTAGAAAAACACGTGTTTTGCTATCTAGTGTGAATGTGGCTTTAGTATTAGCACGTTCGCAACAAAATTAGAACTCCACTTTATAGTTTTGATGAAGTTCTTTTTCCGTTCTTCAGTCACATATATTTATGCCTAATCATAAATCTTGAGCAATTTGTTAAAATGTCCACATAATTGTACTTAAGAAAAATTTTGAACACCACGTTCTAAATCTAAAAAAAAATAATGAATACATATAACAATTTTTTTGGGAATTTAAATTAAAATATCTTACCGTAACAAAATAAATATATAAATTATTTTGAAAATTCTTATAAATGTTTCTGTCTCTTATTTTGATTTGAAAGTTGTTTTTTAAAAATATTTGACATTTTAAATTTGTTGATTTGTTTCCAGGATAACAAAAACAAATTATTAAACTAAAAATCAGTTGAGTTAAATTTTTTTCCGGGTTTAACTGACAGATTGCATGGATTTCAAACTCGTCTTCTTCATTTATCAACAAACACATTTGTTCAAACACATTCAATTATTTTTTGTATAGGTGTACCACGTACATCCAACACATTTTCTTGAGTTAGGGAACTGACACCTAATGTCAAAGAGTTTAAGATCTAATGTAAGAAACTGAAAAATTTTATCGGTGTACTTTTTTGAGTTATTAAAGTTTTTATACCATTTTAGAACCACAGGCTGACTCATAAATAGTTTTTATCATTCAAATGTTAGTTGCTCATTAATTTTAAATCAACTGAGGTTTTAAAAAACTGTTAAGTTTTCTTTGATTGTTAAGTTTTTTTTTTCTGGAAAGTGAGCTCAAAGAGTACATACTTTATTGAGAAACTTTGCTACTCACAGGTTTCTCGATAATTAGCAAATTCGCACTCTACTCTCACTAAAAGGGATATGCATTAAAAAATCTATTAATAAAAAACGTGACCAAATAAATAGAGAAAGTGTCGAGAGAGCGATATGTATTTATAACTATTATTTTTTCTGATCTTGTCAGATTATTTCGGTAACCGTATTTTAAGGATGGAGCTATTTAAATTATTTCGGTAACGGTATTTTTGCTATAACGCTATTTTAGTTATTTCGGTAACGGCATTTTAGGGATATTGATATGTCAGTTATATCGGTAACGGTATTTTACGGATAACTGTATTTCAATTATTTTGTAAGCGGTATTTTAAGATAGCGATAGTCAGTTGATAGGGGTTTAAATTGATAAATGTATTTCAGTGGAATTGCCTGCCATCCCTGAAAAAATCGATTCCTACATTTCTTTTTACATGATATCGGCTACGTAAGTTTTTTTTTCTCAACAATGATACCCTTATTAACTCATTAATAACACGTCAAAGATCCGCTGGATATATTTCAACCAAACTTTCTAAATATATAGAATCATGTTTCATTAAGAAATGTTTGTACTTTTTTTTGCCTTAAAGCGCCCTCTAGTGGAAATATTGGCAACCGAAGTTGAAACTTTGCCAGCATATAAATCCTAGACGGTTGAAGATATTTTAGAAATTTAAATTTTATATGATTTTTTTGAACAAATCTTCATTTAAATATATAGGAAATATATATATTTTTAAGTTAACAATTTTTAAAATTGTTTGGAAAAAGGTCATGGTTTTTGACAATTTTTAAAAACTGCCATATGGCAAACCTAACAATATAATTTGTATAAGATTAGTAATTAATATCATCCATTATTTACGTTTTGAGTAAAAACGGAATAAATTTTGGAATATTATAGACCTTGTGTATTTGAAAAGTTCATCGTTCGATCGGTTATACATATACAATCTATGAAATAAATTTTCATATTTTTTCATCAACATAACAATAAAAACTTTAAAAGACTCGACTTTTTTATATTTTTAAATAATTTTTGAAAAAAGTTCCATCAAAAAAGGTTCAAACATTTATTTTTACAAATAATTCGTTGGCAACTCTGGACAACAACTTTTCACAATTTTTTTATTCACGATTATAGTAAATATGTTAAATAATTTTCAGGTTTTTAAAAGACTTAACCCTTAAATTCCTTCTGTATCTTTAAAGAAACAACCATTAAAAAAATTTCTACGACTTTATTTTGAGCTTAATTCAAATTAAAACTTCACTAGTGTGTTAAGAAACCCCAAGAACTCTTTAATAAAAAAAACATTTTTTAATAAATACTTAGAATTTCGCTTTTTATTAATCAGGAAAGTCGAAAAGATTAAAATGTGCGAAATTAATTAAAAACTCAAAAAATGCGTTTCAAATCATATCTTTTTTTTTCTGCCTACACTCTTATAAAAAATCTAAAATTTCATCCAACCGAATCGATTCGGTTGCTGCAACCTCGTAAATTCAGTTGTCACAACTGAATTCAGTAGTCACAACCGAATTTGGTTGTCGCAATCCCCAATTCGGTTACAAAAACCGAATTCAGTTGTGATACCCGAATTTACAAGGTTGCATCAACCGAATCAATTCGGTTGGATGAAATTCTGTTGAGACATCCAAATTTGTGCCTACACTCTTATAAAATATCTAAAATTTCATCCAACCGAATCGATTCGGTTGCTGATACCTCGTAAATTCGGTTGTCACAACCGAATTTGGTTGTCGCAATCCCTAATTCGGTTACAAAAACCGAATTCAGTTGTGACACCAGAATTTACAAGGTTGCAGCAACCAAATCAAGTCGATTGGATGAAATTCTGTTGAGACAACCAAATTTGTTAAGTGAGTGTAAGTCACTTCATTTTTGTGTAACGGGCAATTCAAAATTTTGAAATTTTTGGTTTTTTGGTAATAAAAGGCGTAAAAAAAGTTATTTTAGAAATCGTGGTACTCAGTTTTTGTTTCTTTAGCATTTCACAACATGAAAACACCTTTTTGATTGAAATCGACGCTGTTGGACATTTAAGGGTTAATTATCGTTTTCCAGAAAAAAAAAAGAAAAAAAAACCGTTTAAATGTGCTGGGTCGAACAAGGAACACTGTGTCAAAAATGAGTTAAGACATTATCCAACAAATGTTGTACCATCACTAATCACAGATTATCCAAACGAAAGTGTTATACAAAAATAACAGTAAAATTAAATTAAATGCAGAACTATTATATTTGTGTTAAGAGTAGTCTAATTAGAGCTGGGCTCCTAAATCAGCGTATTTTAAAAAGAAGGGGAATTTAATTGAATTTTAAATACTTTTAATTATAAATTAAAGGTATCTAAACTAAACTTTTTGTCGTTGTAATACAAACAATTTTTAAATCATTTGAATATTTAAGATCACAGTGAAATATATCAATATTTAATCTAACCATTAGTTTAAATTTGAAAAGTAAATGTACATTTGTTCGTTCTCTGACATAAAAAATTTAAAATGAAAAATTTGCACATGTCAAGTTTTGGTCATCGAAAAGGCTGGCAAATAAATGCAAGTGAGATTTGTTTGTTCAACAACGTTTTTTTTTTTTTTTTTGAAGACTGCACCTCTTTTGCAAATGTTCTGCCTCAGTAGCTTTCAATTTAATTAAACAAAATTCGTTTTATGCATAATAGGGTGGATCGATGTCGTAAATTTATGGGTGAATAAGTTGTGAATTGATATAAAAACATTTTTTGGAAAATTGAATAGAAGAAACTGGATATTAAAGGTGAAATAGGAAAAAATTATTAAGTTCCGCTTTGAATTCAAACTAAAAATTTTCGAACAAAGCAGAACCAAATTTTTCAAATTTGAAATTTTTAAGCGAAATTTTTAAGAAAATTTTTAGCAAATGACACTTTTCCAAGTGAGAATTTAAATTAAATATAGTCGGCTAGCATGCACCTAGGGCCATGTGTTAATTTGAATTTTTTTTTTTTATTGAACCATTGAGAAGCTCCAGTGGTCATACATGGTTATATCTACCAAGCGATATTGCCATATCTTAATGGGTTTAGAACGTAGCAAAATGTGCTATGTGTAACTTATATAACAAAAAAAAACTAAACTTTTTGTGTATGAACAATAAGTGTGATGTGTACAAACTAGTATGAACATATTTGGAAACAAGGCTCCTTCAAAGGGTGTTATATGTAGTTTTTCTTAAACACCACCCACCGCTCTGTAAAAGACATTAAATCCGGATTTCTATTAATGCATTATTTTAGTAAATGAGGTAGTGAATTAATGTCAATAAAATATCTTAAAAGGATAATATGCATCAGTTTCTTCGCTCTCCTGAACACATTCTGAAAAGCACATAGCACTACTCGCGGGCAAAGCCGACTATATGTTATAGAGCAGGGGTGGGTAAGTGATGGCATGGAATTTCACCATCTTACAGAGAGCCGCACTATATTAAACTAATCAACAAAAATCCGAAAAGCAGTTTATTTTTTTCAAAGAAGTTTGCTCTCCTAAAATCATAAATTATTTTTCCTTGCGGGAAGTTGGTCTAAATATCAAGAGTGTTGAAAAGACCCAGTTTTTGTAATTTGTAATTTTAAAACTTAAATTTTCTTAAAACTTTTCACACACAAAATCTGTATTCATACAACATTAGGATGATCGATTTTTCGAAAACCGCTTTTCGGTTTTTCCGAATAGTTGAAATTTTAAAAAACCGGTTTCGGTTTTCGGATTTTGAAAAACCGGTTAACCGGTCTTTAAATGTTATACAATTATGCTCAAAACTAACTAGTGAATATAAGTGTAAACCCGAAAACATGTATTATAAAACTTACAAGTGAATTAATTGTGTTTAATTAAAATTTTTTATTCAATAAACCCCTTTTATAACGTTGAGCTGAAATTCTTGTGTTGTTTTATTTGGTGGGCCTTTTACCCTATACCCTTGACTCGAAATTAAGCAGCAATTTTAAAATTTTTGGATATTATGTTTGGGACATGCAAACATATATATATAATAAGCATATATATATGCCGCCAAACATATATATATTTTCCGGTAGGAGTTTTTCACTAGTTCCAAGCATATATATGTTTACAGGCAAACATAATTATATTTGCAAGCAAACATATTATATTAGCAACAATGGAAAACGGAAATGTTTTCTAAACAAACGTATATTACCAGCATTTATATTTCCAGCAGGGCGATTTTTTTCAGCGTGTAGTATTGATCCACCCTATTTTTAAATTGTTGTAATAGATGAAAGGAAAAACTGAAACCTATAAATAAAATTCTTCTTTGAAGGTGCAGTCAAATGCTTTTAATAACATATTTTACACTGTGGGAGAAACATAAATCTCAACGTTCTAAAAAAAAAACAGATTACAAAATGTTTTTAGGTTTTTAAATTAAAAAAGGAAATTTTCATATTACAAATTTTTTTTATGAAGAAAAAGGCAAGAAGATATTTAACTCATTATGGACCAACTTTTCCGTTTTCAACCCAGCACTTTTAAACGGCTATACTTTTTACTGACTATGCATTATTGAAACAATTTCACCCTCTAACCGACAAGCGCGCCTCCAGGATGGGTATCTTAAATTGGCCTTAAATGTGCCAAATGAGTGTTTTGTAATAAGAAATTAAGCTACTTCGATAGGAAACCAAATACACAAAATATTTTGTGAAGTTATATATTGTGCGTAGAGTACGGCTTGGAAGCAAGAAATTGTTAAAATTAAAATTTCGTAAAATTTAAAAAATTAAATATTCCCGATTAAAAAATATTGATATGGAGCTTTATGTAGTCATATCAATTTGTATGTGACGCTATATGTTATCTTATAAAATTTTATCCGAAATATGGGTCCATATAATTGTATCTGGTTGTATGGCTTTAGGTCAAATCTGATGCAATTAGATAAATATCTAGTACAATTTTGTCCGAATTATGGCCGGATAGAATTGTATTTGATTGTATCAGTTGTGTACATAATTGCATCAGTTTATGTCTAAACTAATACAAATACATATAATTATATAAAACCAGATATTATTGTATCCGGATTTTGATCTGATATAATTGTATATGATTTTATGTAAACTGGTACATCTAAATATAATTAGATCCGAGTTTTAGTCTGACATATGCGTTAAGTCATTAAAAAATTATTCAGAAACATATTACTTTTGTTGCGATTTTTAGAAAAGTTACGGCATAAATCTTTTTAAGTTTTAATGCACATTGGGGTGTCCCAGAAGGGTACAATTTTACGTAATAGTTCTCAAAATATGGAAATATATTTATATAAAATTTTCATTGAGTAATTTTGATACACTACATCTTTCAATTTTAAACAAGTAATAAATAAAATTACTTGATTGAAACTTAATGATGTTATGGTGGACCAAAATTAATCTACGGAAATTTTATAAATGTTTTTCTCATAATATGTTCAGTATTGCCAAACTTTTAAGCTCTTCTTTGTCCAAAAATTAAAAAAATACACTACGAAGGCCGCGGATAGCTCCTATAAGTATGTACCTTTTGGTTTTTTATCCATAAACAGCTCAAGAATACCTAACGTTTAAGTACGTGACGAAATTCGCCTATGAATAGGTCAAGATGTCGAATATTACACTAGGGCACATTACATATTACACTAGGGCAACCAAAAAACAGCTCTGAAAACAATATTTTAAGCGCTAACAAGAAAACAAGCAGTTTAAATATAAAAATAAGCTGTCTAATTTAAAAAAAATAGACCTTAACGGTTCATATCTTTTTATTAAAATTGTTACTACAAATAACATTTTGTGTAAAATTTCTTCTTTGGAACTCCGTCAGTCAAACAAAGGTGCAATACAGAAATTGGTTTCTTAATCATCAAAGTTCAAATTGATTTAGCAAGAAGAATTTATGACTAAACTTATTGATTTTTATGAATTAGTTTTTGAGATTCGCTCTAAACCTGTTTTGGCCAATATAGAAGTAGTTGGCCAATATAGTAAAAGTGTTTATTTTTAGTGCTGAACACGTGATATAAATTCCATTGCCGAAAAACGAAGTCCGATTTGAGAGTTAAAGTATTAATTTGAAAAAATCCAGTTTTTATTAAAACACAACTGCACTTATAAAAATTATAATGTCGTGGTGGCCATATGACAAATTTTAAAACAGCCGAAGTAAAAAAAAAATGATATGGGGCAACATCAAATTATATATAAATTAGATATGCGATGATATCAAATTTTATCCGAAAAATGAGAACATATAATTGTATCTAAAATTTATCGAATTCGATACAATCGTATCGAATTAGACTGAATTCGATGCAATTAGATACAAATTTGTACAATTTGATGTTTATTAGATAAAATTTCTTCCAAATTTTTTCCCCATTCAAATTTTTGGCTATTTTATATAATTGTATCGAATTAGATATAATTTAATATTTTTAAATGAGCTTATAACAGTACCTAGTTTTTCTCAACAATTGTATCAAATCATATATAACTACATAAAATTTTAAAAATGATTATAAGAATTTTAGAATTTTTATACCCTGTAGAGATGTTACAAATAGTGTATTCGAATACAGAATCTTTCCCGAATAGTTCTTTAATTCATTTTCATATAAATTTTATACAAAAATACACTGTACTTTAGATATAGACGAAATTAAACTGAAACGTAATACTTTTTAGGTTGAAACACGGCGTTTGACATTTTAAAGAAAAGTATGAAAATGAGAATTAATGGCCTGTTTCTCGATTTCGAAAGAATGCTTTCTTTCGCTTTCTAAGCGAAAGAAAATTGATTTGGGTTTCTCTAACTAAATTTCTATGCGAACGATGACTTGAAGTACAAGTCGAATGAAAACGTAACAGTTTTCATACAAAATTTGGTTTCTCTATTTCGAACGAGTTGTCAACAGTGCGAACGTAAATGTCAAAACCAGTCACTTGCTTTTTTGATTTCGAGTAACAAAATATTTTCAAAAAAATATATCATTCATTCCATTAGAAAACGCAAAAAATCTGAACACGGGACCTCTGATTTTGTTTATTTTCTGTACATGAATACTCTATGGTCCCATTTGTACATTTCCTTTTTCAGATCTCCAAATTTGTAAAAACTCGTGATTTTATGCACGTTTTTAGTTCTCATAAATATCAAAATGATGTTAAAAGCACTTCACTTTGAAGTGGCATTACTTTTTAATTGTATATCGCATATTATTAATTTAAACAATATTTGGAAGATGCTCTTGTCTACTTTATAACTGGATTTTTTAAACAAAATCATTACAAATAGAAGACATGTTATGTTTGTCCCATAAAAATCAGTATTTGGATATTTAGGTAAGATTCCATATTTTAGTAAACTGTACTTTTTTTTTGAAAATCGTAGGGGGGAGAAAGTTTTGAAAAATACATTAGAAAACTGCATTTGCATTTCGTATGCACTTTTTTAACAATAACTTTGTTTAAAAACATCCAGTTGTAAAGAAGACAAGTGCATATTCCAAATATCGTTTAAATTAATAACATGCGATATACAATTAAAAAGTTATGGCACCTCAAAGTGAAGCACTTTTAGCATTTTTATCAAATTTATGAAAATTAAAAACGTCCATAAAATCGCGAGTTTTTACAAATTTCGAGATCTGAAAAATTATATGTGCAAGTGGGACTATAGAGTATTCATGTACAAAATATAAAAAATCGGAGAATCTAAAAAATAAATCCTCATTTTTCAATGTTCTTTGCTGGAATGAATAATATAATAAAAAATTATAAATATTTAAAAAAAAGAATGGATAACAAAAGGTAAGAATAAAATAACACGAATATTAGTAGTTTTTTAAGAACTTAAAATTTCAGCTTAATGAAATCCACAATGGAACAGCTGAAAACGCTGGTGTACCTTTTTGATTTTGTTCTTTTGATTTATTAATTTTTCTTTTGTTTTATTTATTTGTTTTATTTATTTATTTGTCATATACAGCTGATCACTGTTAAGTAATGTTGTATTTATCTTCAAACAATTTAGTAGTATGTATTTTTGGTATTTTTAAAGGAAATTGTAATAGAAGTTTAAAATATTCGGTCTGGCACCACTATGATTTGTAAATTCGTAAAACACAAAACTTGACACACGTAAGTATAGGTGAACGATAGCTTTCGAAATAGAGAAACCCAAACTGATTCGAATTCCAGTAAATAGCTTGCGTTCGCCTAGGTTTTCGTTCGAGATCGTGAAACAGGTCATAAATGTTTTTTTAAAATACAGATTTTTAAGCTATTTTTTTTTTACCGAATAATTCTGCCAAATAGTGCTATTATTCGCTATTCTTTTTTGCAAAACATGCAAAATATGAAGAATATCGAATATTCGTGACATATGTAGTAATAATTGCATATTTAACGTATTTTGTGTAGAATGCGTATCATTGTTGACAAATATTAACCGGATTCGTGTAATGTCGTACATAGTGTAAACAACATATTTTTACAACATTAGTGTCATAAATGTTTTTCCGGAAATTTTACGGAAATTAGCAGTGCCACATTTTAAATAGAATTCGTTCATCTTTTCTCAAATTTCGTGATTATTTCGTACGAAACATATTCCCATATTTATAAAATAGAATTTTTTATTATAAACAACGAAAACGAATATCTATGTTCCTTTTTTTAAATGTTTGAAACATTGAAATAAAAACACAAAAGAAAATTTATAATAAATTGTCCAGGGTTGGCAAAACATTTATGAGACTAATGTTAAAAAAATACGATGTTTACACTATATACGACATTACATGAATACGGCTAATGTTTCAAACATTAAAAAAAAATGTAAATAAATATTTCTTTGGATTGTTTATAATAAATATTCTATTTTATAATTATAGGACAATTTTTCGAAAGAAATAATAGTGGAATTTGAGAAGAAACGAACGAATCACATTTAAAATGGGGCAAAAATTGCTAATTTCCGCTCCTGTAAATACTCCTAGTGAACTTGTATACCAAATACGAAACGTATTATGAATCCAACCATTATTTTAACAGTATTTTTACTAGGCTCTATTTTAACAATATCGAAGAGTTTAATAAACTAACATAATGTATAATATTTTTCCGTTTTGTAGAAAATTAACGTTTCTCCGATTTTTTGACTATAAATTTTTTCTTACGATTTTTTAAAGAGCGCTTTCTACATAATTTTTTGATTTGTTGGAGCCACCTGGATCAAAGTGGCTTTTTACAATTTTCTCTTAAAGTACATATCTAAAACTGTTGCGAAAGTGTTTACCCGTGCGAGGTAAAAATCTGAACAAAATCGAAATTTTTAAATTAACTCCGAAATGTTAACTTCAGATATTATATAATTATATCTAAAATCACTTAGAAAATAATGTGGATATGACAGCACATATAATTGAATATGGTTTTATAATGAACTACACTCAGGTCTTTTTTTATGCGGTGATGCGTTCCAAAAAAAACCGCATAAACGAAATCCGCATAAAAAAGACTCCATTTTCACACAAATTAATGATTCGTTCGGAAAAGTTGGAAAACCGCATAACTTCAAATTTAGGTGTAAAAGTTAGATCAAAATCGCATAAAAAAGTCACAAGATAAAAAATAACCAAAAACAATTCATTTATTTTTTTATAAAAAACACATTAAAAAGGGGGAAAACAGTTCATTTTTCACATTTATTGGTTAAACCAGTTTTATAAGAGTTAAAAAATAAATAAGTACGAACAAAAAATTAAAAAATTCATTTATAAAATATAAAATTTGATACATAAAAGTGAGACATTACATATTATCGGAATCACTAATTGGTAAGGGTCTGATCCGCTTTTGAATTGGTGGAAAATTACCCTCATCGCTAGAGGAACTAATCAAATCATCATCGCTAGATGAAATAAGATAAACATTAGCAGTTGATATGGTCGGACCATGAATACAATCTATATTTGGAATATTTTGATCTGTTTTCTCAAAATAATTTGTCATTAACTTTTGAGTTGTATTTTTTTTTAACTGATTGTGTTGTTCACGATATCCTGACATAAGGTTACAAATTTCTCTGTTGAGTTTTAAGGCTTTTTCAGTATCTGGTTCGTTCAGAAGGATTTGATTTTGTAACTTAGTTGCTATCTGAAGAATTTTTCCAACCGTTTGACCATTGAGAGGTGCTATAATGTCTTCGTCACATTCACTTTCTGGATTTTCATTATTTTCTGTAGTGATGCTATTAACAATTTCATCGTCAATTAAAGGAATATCCTCGAGCAATTCTTCCAAATCATTGAGATTTAGTTCGTCGAATCCCTCCCCTCCGATTTGGTGCGCCAATGCTGTGATGTCTTCAGATATTGTTAATGTTTCAGTTTCTGCATTACTTTCAACACACTCAGTCCAGGTCGCTTTCCAGCAAGCATTTAAAGTGTGTGGTCTTATGTCTGAGACAGCTGATGAAGCATGAATTATGCAGTCAAAAATTGTAAATTTTTTCCATACCTCATTTAGCGGTAATGATTTGATTTCAATTTTGTTGACTATAAATTTATACGTACGTTTAATATAATATTTTTTAAATGTAGAAATAATTCCTTGGTCTAATGGTTGGAGAATACTTGTGGTATTGGGTGGAAAAAATACTACCTTCACATTGTTATGTTCGATGTGTGGATGCCCAGGAGCATTATCCACAATAAGCAAAACTTTAAATTGCAAACCTTTTTGCTTCATATAAAGTTCTACTTCGGGAACAAAGCAATTAATAAACCATTCAGTAAAAATTGCGGTTGTTACCCAGGCTTTGGAATTAGCCATCCAATGTACGGGTAATCGCTTTAAATCCTTGCCTTTTAAAGCTCGTGGTCTTAAAAATTTGTTTACTACCAGTGGTTTTAACATTCGATCACTGAAGCATTACTGCATAGTAAAAAAGTTATTCGATCTTTGCTGGCCTTAAACCCACTAGCTTTTTTTTCGGATTTTGCTATGTATGTACGATTAGGCATTTTTTTCCAGAACAAACCAGTTTCATCTGCATTAAAAACCTGATGTGCGCAATAACCACCATCTTCGATAATCGTTTTTAGTTTTCGGGATAGTTTCTGGCACTGTCTTCATCAGCTGATGCAGTTTCGCCTCTAATTTGAATGTTATGAAGTGCATTCCTCTTTAAAAATCCGGTAAGCCACCCTTTGCTTGCCGAAAATTCTTTAGATGTGGAAGGTTCCGATTCTTTAATTTTTTTTTACAAAATAAGAGCTTTTTCTACAATTATGTAACTACTAATAGGTATTTTTTTATTGGTTAGATCCTCAATCCATATTATTAGAGCTCGCTCCATTTTTTCCAAAACGGAATCTCGAGAATAGGATGCTAATTTTGAACTAAGTTCTGGTCCAGAACTAACCGATTTTCTTATTTGAGCTTCATTTTTTTAACTGCTCTTACTGAAGACTCACCAAAATGTCTTCCAGTAGAAGCATATCTTTCACCTTTTTCTATACGCTTAAGTATTTCCATCTTAGTTTCTAAAGAAATAGATTGTCTCTTCTTAGTTGTATCCATTTTCTAGAAGAAAAACACTAAAAAATATAAAAAATTACATTTCAGTCGTTTAAGCAGACATATGTAGTAGCACTTACATTTACACTTAATATTTTTAAAAATAATTTTAAAATGTGTACAATACAAATTATAACAGAAGCCTTCTACTTTTCATGTAACAATATCAATGACTCAATTACACTCAGGTTGAATGGCCAAAAAATAATACACGAAATTAGGTAATTTAAAACGGGGATTCCTAAATTCTGTATGCTTTCGTTGCTTACACACATACATACACACAAATCGCGAACATATCATTAAAGTACAAATTCAAATTGCTTTTAAATATTGAAAGTTACTATGCAGTAGAGATACCAACGTTGAAAAACGTTTAAAATTAAAAAAAAATGATAATTGAAATGTGTAATACATTAAAAATAAGATAACAAAATTAAGTAAAAATTTCGTGTCAATGATATATTTTTTTTATAATAAAAAGCTGAGCCCGGTGTGCTTCGCTGCCCCCATCATTATGAAATGAAATAAAAAGTGTTTGTATAGTTAAATAAATGCAAGGCATGCAAGCAAAGCTCCCGCTTGCTAAAATAGAATAATTTTTCTTTAACCTGCCAATCAGAATCGTTGTTGTAATTAGTCAAATAGACGCGATCAAAGTTAAAACTTGAATGGCTGCAAACATAGCTTCCGTTTGGTGAAATAGTATTTATTCTTAAGACAGCCAATCATAACCGTTCTTAATTAGTGAAATGAATTGCCATATACATTATTTGAAAAAAAATCCGTTGAAAGGAATACATTTGTACAGAGGACAAAAAGATTAAAACTTTTAAACAATATGGGGCGTGAGAGGGGCGTGGCGTATGAAACGTTTATATCTACCTTGGCTGGAGTATATAATGTGTATACAATTTGAATTAATTTTGTTAAAAACTATATTGAAGCAATTACATAATTCAAAAAAAGTGGGCGTAAAATTGGGCGTGTAATAGGCATGATTTCGCCTATTAATCATGCCAGAGTTCCAGTTAAATGCTGTGAAAATTTCAGGAAGATCGGTGCAGGGCTCTGGTCTAATATAAGGTACAAACAAACAAACAAAAAAATAAACAAACACACATTCCATTTTATATATATAGATAGATTGAAAGCAGATTAATTATAATTTTAGGTAAAATGGGGCGAAAAAGGGGGATTTGGTAATAAAAAAATGAATGGCCTGTAGATAAAAAGTGTATAAAACTTTGGGTAAATACATATTACAAAAAAAGTATTTTGTATAGCAAACATTGTTAGTGGTATAAGTAAGTATCTGAATTAAAAAAGGGGGCGGTGAAGTGGGCGTGGTTCATAGTTATATGGCGACGTTAACAGTATTAAGAGCAATATACTACCAAATAAAAAAAAAATCCGTTGGAAGGAACAAATTTGTACAGAGAACAAAAAGTTTAAAACTTTCAAACAAAATTTGGCGTGAAAAGGGGCGTGAAAGGGGGCGTGGCGTAAGAAATGTTTATTTCTACCTCGCCTGGAGTATAATGTGTATACAATTTGAAGCAAATCTGTTAAAAACTATATGGGAGCAATTACATAATTTTAAAAAAGTAGGCGTGGTCGAAAAAAAAGTACCCTATTAATCATGCCAGAGTCCCAGTTAAATGCGGTGCAAACTTCAGGAAGATCGGTCCAGAGGTTTGGTCTCCTATAAGGTACAAACAAACAAACAAATAAACAAACACACATTCCATTATATATATATAGATATAGTAACATATAATTATGTATATTAAGTACAATTATATACAGGACCATATAAAATAATATGTATTGCTATATGTACCCACATAAACAAATTTTTGAAACAACACAAAGCTATATACAATTATTTGCGAATATTTATGCTATAACATAAATGTTTATATGGCTATGTAAATGTCTATATTGATACATTTAATTGTATATAGTTGTATCTGAATATATAAAACTTTTTTTTTACTTGAAAGGGTTAAAAACCACAATCAAAATTTTAAATTTGGTTAACTTACAAAAATAAAAAATTCCAATGTGCTCGAATCAAGATTTGTTTAAAGTTAAAGTTTTTAAAATATCTTCAATCGTTTTATCAAACCTATTTTATCAAAGTTTTAACTTTGGTTGGTAATATTTTCAATAGAGAGCACTTTAAGGCCTTGTACTATATATCTGCAAAGTTTAGTTGAAAAATGTCCTTCGGAACGATGATGTGCCCTTAATAAGTTAAAATATCAAAAAATTAAATTAAGAAAATTACAAAATTTTTTAATTTTTTATCAAAAATGCTGTCATTTCAAATTTGCGACAACTGTTTTATTTATTTAAAATTTTAGTTTATTATTTAGTTAGTTTAATTATTTACTTTTTAATATTAATTTTTGTATATATTTTTTATAATTTTTATTTTCCTTTCAATCTTATTTTTTTTTTTGTTTTGTAGTAAACGTTTTGGTTGGACTTTTTTTGATATTTTTTATAAGAATACCCCGGCTGTTACACCAAATAACGCCTTAGATAATAAACCAGCTGTTTCAACACCAAAACCAATTGAGCCTTCCGCACCAAGTGCATCGAAATCAGTTCCTGCATCCGTGCCGAAACCAAGGATTATTCAATCATCCTTGCCAGAAGTTACTAAGCCTGTTATTCCTCCAAAACCTGTTACCCCACCTGCTGTAGCACCACCACTTCCTGTTACTCCTACACCTGTTTTACCAAAACCTGCTGACAAAATGCCTGTATCTGAAACTGTTACCAACCCTACACCAGTAGAGGCTAAACCCGCAATGCCCACTAGTCCGCTTAAAATTGTTGATCAAAATATACGTTCTGCTCCCAGCACTGGTACAAATGGTTCCTTAAATGATTCTTTGGATAAAAAGCTAATGGAGGCATCCAAACTCAAGCAAAACGGTGAAAATATAAGAAATAATTTGAAAAATGCTACTTCAGATTTCTTAAACAGCGAAGCCATGGTACAATCACCACCCAAAATGAGTAAAATGATGACCGAAAGGTAGGTTAAATGGACAGTTTTTTAAATTTTTATTTTTATTAATAATTCATGTCAGAAGTTTTGGTCTTGGAAAAATGCAAACACAATGAAAACTATTTCCCACAAATGTTGCAAAATTGTCTGGATTAAAGCGATTGCGAAATTGTCAGGATAAAAATTGCTCAAAACATATGTTTTGTAAAATATTTTATAGCATTGCCAACATTGACAAATTTTACTAAAAGTACTAAAAAATGCAACTCTAAATAAAAAAATACAGTAAAAATTTATTCTAAAACTAAAAATGTTAAAAAAAAGAAGTAAAAAATTTAAATAATAGGAAAAACATATCCAAAAAGTGTATTAATGCTGAAGTACTCTGATAATTCTTCATTTTTTGTCTAATAATCAAGAGGGCGTGACAAAATATGTATTTTCTTGGAAAACCAATATTGAATTGAGTATTTTTCTAAGTATCTTTCAGCTCAAAACTATTACATATAAATTTTTTTTAAAGAAACAAAGCTAGATCTTATCTGGGTTATTGTGAAATGGATGTGTTATCTTAAAACTTGATTTGGAAATACAGAAATTGGAGATCTGCTTGCATTCTCGCAATCATAATTGATAAAAAGAGGCGCTTACGCCAGCAATAGTGAAATTTCGCAATTTTCCATTTTCACAGGAGGAAAACCTTTGACATGATATTATGTTTTTTTATAATTTTTTTTTCTTAGTTATTTTTTGTTGTTTTATTATTAATTTTAGTGTCTCTCTGCCATGAATGCCCTTAATGTTTTTTTATAATTTTTTTTCTTTAGTTATTTTTTGTTGTTTTATTATTAATTTTAGTGTCTCTGACATGAATGCCCTTAATGTTTTTTTATAATTTTTTTTCTTTAGTTATTTTTTGTTGTTTTATTATTAATTTTAGTGTCTCTGACATGAATTCCCTTAATGTTTTTTATAATTTTTTTTCTTTAGTTATTTTTTGTTGTTTTATTATTAATTTCAGTGTCTCTGACATGAATGCCCTTAATGTTTTTTTATAATTTTTTTTTTTCTTTAGTTATTTTTTGTTGGTTTATTTATAATTTTAGTGTCGATTCATTTTGTTTACATCTTTAACTAATAAAATTCAACAAAGAAATATAGTAAAAATATGAAATGTGAGTAGTACACTCATAGAAATAAACCTGTAAAAATAGCAGAAAAATAGTAAAAAATTAGGTAAAAATTACGTTGCAGATAATATTGCTGAAATTAGCAGATTTTGTTTTGCTAAATATTAATGAAATAAGAACAATCAAAATAAAACTGTTAATTTTACCAAAGTTTAGTTTTATTTTAGATGACTTTTAGTTAATTGAAAATAGCAATTAACTCAGCTAAAACTAGCAAAAACTTTTACTAAATATTTTTCACTAAAAACAGCAAACAAAAAACTGTAATGTCAACAAAATTTTGCTATTAAGGTCATCTCCTTTTTTGTTTATGGGCCGCCAAAGATTTGGTGCCTCGGTATCATTTTCGCAAAAAAGTGATCATTTTCTCATTCTCATATCTTGCAAACCGTTCAGAATTTCGATTTACTCTCTATGGCAAAGTTGTAGCTCTTGTCATAAAGAACAAAAATTGCGAACATATAAAATCAAAAAAACTTCACCTTCCAGATCAAAATCGCAAAAAACTTAAAAAAATTCGATTTTTTTTTACCTTTTTTCCCATGTTCAGGTCCATAGGTAGCAAACCGTTCAAAATTCAAGGAAACAATCAACTACAAAAATTTACCTAAGATCTCAATAAACAAATTTCTAGAACATATAAACTTCCTAGAGATGATTCTTAACACTGTTTAGGTAGCGCGCAAAAGTGAAAAATTTTTTAATTTCATTTTTTTTTTCCCTTTTTTCTCCCGTTCAGGTGCATAGGTAGCCAACCCAATTCCCAGGAAGTTTATATATTCTTGAAATTTGTTTATTGAGATCTTAGGTAAATTTTTGTAGTTGATTGTTTCCTTGAATTTTGAACGGTTTGCTACCTATGGACCTGAACACGGGAAAAAAGGTAAAAAAATCGAATTTTTTTAAGTTTTTTTGCGATTTTGATATGGAAGGTGAAGTTTTTTTGATTTTAAATGTTCCCAATTTTTGTTCTTTATGACAAGAGCTACAACTTTGCCATAGAGAGTAAATCGAAATTCTGAACGGTTTGCAAGATATGAGCCTGAGAAAATTATCACTTTTTTGCGAAAATGATACCGAGGCCCCAAATCTTTGGCGGCCCATAAACAAAAAAGGAGATGACTTTGGGAAAAATTGGGAGACACGGGTCTTTTTTTTTAGTCTTTTATCACGTAGTGGTGTCCGTATATGGTTATTTTTTTCGTGTTGCACTGTGTAATTTAAGCCAAATGTGTCTGTTATTAGAAGTAAAGTGAAAGTAGTGGGAAAAATTAGTTAATTTTTAGTAAACCCTTAATGGAAATCGATTTGCTAAAATTAGTCAATTTTTTTACTAAAAATTGGTAGATTTTTCTAAGTAAAAATTATTTTTGTCGTCTATTGGCCCTTTCATTATATTTTAGATTATAAACACATTTTATAAAAAAAAAATTTGTTCTCAACTATAAAAATACAAATTAGTTAAAATTCAAATCGAGCTTATAAATTTAATAAAATATTTTGCTAAAATCAGCAACAAAAATTAGTAAAAAAAATTTGTAGTTTGTAAATAGAGAATAGGAAATTTTTTACAAAAAAATTTAAAAAAAAATTCATATTTTACCAATTTTAAAAAGAAAATATTATCATAAAAATATTTTATTTTAAAAATTAAAAAAAAACCTTTAAATTTTTTTTATTACATCTCAGCTTCTCAGAAAAAAATATTTAGTTTTTATAAGATAGGGTTAACACATACATTTAAATAAAAAATTCTGTAAAAGTTACTAGAGTTGTCAAACCCGATTATGGAATTATTCAACTTTTTCTCCGGCTTTTAACCCGGTTTTTAAAAAGGTCGGTTTTAAAGTTATTCGAGAAACAGGTTTTTTCGTCTCGAATAATTCGGCATTTTCGATTACTTTTCTATTTAAGAAATTTAGAGAAATAAAGATTTTTTGACATAATATTCAAGGGTTCTTTCAATTTAAAATACAATCAAATATAAAATCCTGATAAATCAACTAAGATTTGTATCCTGTTTTGCCTTTTTACGCTCCAATTCTTTGAGCTTAATTGCTTTTTCAAATATTTTCTGACTTAAAATGGTTTTACTCATAAAATACTATTTTTTGTATTAACTTTGAATCGTTTTTTTTACAATATAATTTTGCTTTAAAAAGATTGAATTTTGCTCTTTTGCCTTCTTTGCCTTCTTTGCCTTCTTTGCTATAATAATGATAATAACTTTTAGAGTTGGTCATAATAGTTCACAGCTCGTTTAGTTCACTTTCATTATTGAACTAGTTCGTTCCTCTAGTTCACTCTCCCGTTCGCCAAATTGTTTCAATTGTTCAAACCATTATATTAATCATAGTTTAGTCATTTGAAACTGAACTAGTTCATAACGAAATGAACAAAAATGCCCATCTCTAAAATTGGAAAATTAGCGGTTTTTTTCACATGATTAGTTCATATATTATTAGTCTGTTAATTATCAAACTTGCTGAAAAAATGTATTTCAAAAAGTAAAGAAATTGCCAATTTCGCAAAAATGGTACGTGATGGAAAAATTCGAAGAGCAGTTTGGGAAGCTGGAGATTAACGTTTATAAGACCTAGACAATAATTTAATGTTGAAAATATCCGTGTTAATGAAGAGAACTTACAAGAAAAGAATTCCGCTAAAATCTCCGCGATCTGGTACATGAAGACATTGAATACTATGGAATCATATCACTATCTACATTTTTTTGAAAATGGACTCATACCACTTTCAAAATAAGTGGTTTATATATAATGCATATATAATTTTTCTTACATATACTAAATATTAATCCTAAATTTGTATACACATTTAAAAATTTATATAAAAATATCTTTAGATATATATTTTTCCACATAAATGTGGTATTAATTTAGCACAAAAAGTGAATAATGGGTTGTGAAGACTTTAATATGTGTTGGTTGGAGCCAAGCATGACAACGCTGCATTGTGTAAGATTTCGCCAAACTAACTCGACAAAAGTCGGTTTTTACACTATCAATTTTAATAAATAATTTAATCAAATATGAAAGATTAATAGTGAGCAGGAAAATGTAAAAAGTTTCTAAAATTTTTCAACGGTAATAAAATAACGGTACTCTGAACTTGAACATTTATGAGTGAAATAAAAATAACAATAACACTTAAAATTTGACATCTTTAAAAGTGTGAAACTTTTTATTCGAACCGCCATTTTAAAAAAATATTTTTTTCTTTACAAGTTCTGACTCCTCCCTGCTATTATCGCATTAATTGGTTTCTGGAACCTGAAAAGTATTTTTGGTATTATTTAATTTAAGAAATAACTTTTTTCGTGATATTCAAAAATAAAATATATGTAAGTTCTCTAAGAGAACTTTAAGGGAACATAACGGATCAGCACCATATATGCTTTTAACAAACAATTAAATTATCTACTTTAAGGGACCAGTTAAATTATCTGCCGAAACTAACCGACTTATAAAAATTCAGCAATGAGTGATAACAACTCATACAACGAAATTTTTGATATATGGCTAACAACATCCGAAAACAAAAGACTTGACCGTCTGTTGACTATATTTATGGAAAAATAGGCAATGGATCTTCTGCCTTTGTTGATTATGAACAATTGAAATGTTTCCTTAAAAATATTTTTAAGACATTTAATAGAAAGCGGGACGCTGTAAACAGGACGAAAAGGACTTTTGTGGCTCAATATGATGACTGGTTAAGCACTAAATTCAGATTAGGATTGCAATTGGTTCATTAGAAAACCGATTTTGTTTAATATTACTACAATTTTGTTAAATAAAAAAATAGGTATAGAGTTTTTTAATAGTTTATAAATCACTGTATTTTTAAATTATTTTTTTAACATTTTTATTCTTCAATTTATTTTCTTTTTTAAGTTTTTAAGTTTTGGAAATTTGTGTTGGTTTAAATTTTGATATTGTTTATAGGACATATTGATCAATCTGCAAACAAAAACTTAAAAAACAAAAAATTGGTGCATTTTGAGATATTCGCGAATCAAGGATATTTTAAAGTTTTTGTATCCTTTTTTAAAAACCTCTCACACCAAATAAGATTTAAAATGAGATATACATTTTTAAAATCGGTCTATGCATTCAATAATTTGAACAGTGTATTTATTTCTCATATATTTTTTTAAAAATTAAGACTTTAAGCAGCTGTTAAACGCGAACAACGAAATTTGAAAAAAAAAGATTACTGTTTTGCCATTCTAATTAGGAGAATACATACCAAGTTTCATGCAAATCGGATGGGGTGGAGTCGATGACGTTGCTTTTGTAACGACTCAAGTACACAGAAAAAAATTATGGGCAAAAAATATTGAATTAATCGATTGTATAAATAGTGCTTTAAACAATTTTTTAATTGATTCAATTAAAATATTTATTAAATTTTCTTCTAAAACTAACCAGTGTAGACAACACATTACCATTATTATTAAAAAGTTTCCCAACATTTTTTTTTATTACTTTATTGTGATTAAAATGTCAAACGATGAGTCTATTATTTTATTTGTAAATAAAAAGAACAAAATGCAAATGATTTACTTTTAATTAGTAGAATAGTTTAACGATTTTGTATGCACGCAAAATCGGAATTATTTCGGTAGAGTTTGCAACACTCTTTTTTTTTGAAGTCAATGCTCGTGTACACACGATAACTATACACGAAAATAGTTTTAGCTGATTTTCGTGTTACTTAGAGGCGATAAAGAAAAGTGCGCTGTGAATTAAAAAAAAATATTATTGAAAAAAATCATTTAACTATTACACAGTGCAGCATTTTTAAGGTCATCGTTTGGTTCCTCCTTCATACCCGTTTTTTTTTTAAGTGTATATCGAAACTAAAAAAAATCCGCAAAGGACTTGGCCAGATTACATCGACATTTTTTTTTTTGGACCCCCTAAGTTTTTGCACCCAAACATGATTTTTTTTAAAAAAGGAAAATTTTTATGGAATCCATATATCATAAACCGTTCGGAATTTTGTTTTTATGTCTTTGGCAAAGTTCTAGATCCAAACCAAAGCAAAAAAATTCTCATATGGACCGACCCAAAAAAATTCCATCCACTGCATCAAAATTGCAAAAAATTGGGAAAAAAATGCTATTTTTTTATGATTTTTTCATGATTTTGTCCTGAAATGGCTTAAATACTGGGAATTTAAGAAATTTTTCTTCAGCTAAATTATATCTAACAACAATATAAACAACTCTCTAGTACATGTCATCTTAATACGAACATTCCTTAACCCTAGAAAGCACATCTTTTTGTTCACACTTATTTTGCATAGCCAATGTTTGTCGTTTCGACAAAGAAAGACTATATAGGTTAATGCCGTTTTTGGTGTTACTTGTTTTCAAATTTACTATTTAAACATTTTATTGTTGTAATGCTGATATGTTTTTGAAAAAATGAATATATTTATTTTATTAATAAAAAGTAATTATTTTATAACGCAATTAACAATTTCATAATTTTTTTTTTACCTAATCTTCACCGCTGGGATCAACCTCATCGAAATAAGATGCATAGGCTAGCTTAAATTCCGGAGTAGACCTTTTCCTTTGCACACTTGTAGGCACCATATGACCACAAACTAAACAAAAATAATCAATGTTTGGACACCGGCTATTTTCCATATTGCGCAATAGTTGAATTGTAAAATTTTGCACAAAACACGGATATAATTAGACTTTTCACTTTCGAATACACTTGTTGAATGACAATGAAACGATACCTGAACTGTTATTTATACTGCGTGCTAGTCTGATTGTCAAGTGTATTTTATCTTCGTGTTGCACTTTGCAGGTAGAACTGGGTTTTTACAACACCCTTTTTTAAAAACTTCTTAAAAAATGTTTCTGAATGGGTGTAATTGTCAAGTGTATTTTATCTTCGTGTTGCACTTTGCAGGTAGAACTGGGTTTTTACAACACCCTTTTTAAAAACTTCTTAAAAAATGTTTCTGAGTGGGTGTGATTGTCATGTGTGTTTTATCGTCGTGTTGCGGTTTTTAGGTGGAACTGGGTTTTTACAACACCTCATCTTCCTAAACAGGATTTTAAAATTGGATTTTAAAGTTTGGCTATTTCCATATTATCATAAAAAAATAGCATTTTTTCCCAATTTTTTGCAATTTTGATGCAGTGGATGGAATTTTTTTGGGTCGGTCCATATGAGAATTTTTTTGCTTTGGTTTGGATCTACAACTTTGCTAAAGACATAAAAACAAAATTCGGAACGGTTTATGATATATGGATTCCATAAAAATTTTCCTATTTTAAAAAAATCATGTTTGGGTGCAAAAACTTAGGGTGTCCAAAAAAAAAAATTTCGATGTAATCTGGCCAAGTCCTTTGCGGATTTTTTTTAGTTTCGATATACACTTAAAAAAAAAACGGGTATGAAGGAGGAACCAATTTATGTGTTGCACTGTGTTATTTATGTAAATAATTTAACTTTCAATAACTAATAGTATTTTACAATTATAATTTTAAAGTTTTGTTAGATTTTTTTTATTAATTAAAAAATAAAAGTAAAAGAAAAAAGTTCAAGTAAAGACAAGGACAACGAAATGTTTGTTCTTTACTTTTAATTATTTCATTATGATAAATTATTAAATCATAAAGCTTTTAAAAAGTTTATTGTATAACACAAAACGTTATAAAAATTTAATTCTTAGAAATATTAGTTAAACGCTTCTTTTTTTTATTGACAAACTTAAAATGTGAATTGTTGTTTCGTTGTTTACAATAATACCTCATTTATACAACCAAAAGCTAGTAGCTTTTGAAAACAGCTAGTTTTTATTAAAAAATATGTATGAAATTTATAGTTTATTATATATATTATTTTTATTATTCCTAAAATATCTTGTAAAGGCACTTGAAATGGGATTTATTTTTTGTTTATTTAAAATAATTTTTTTTTTTTGAAAAATATGTTTACAAATAAAAATGTAAATTTAATTTACAAACCTACAATGTTTTTTTATTTACAGGGGGGCATGTAACAAAAATATAATAATTATTATTTTCAATTAAAACTACCATTGTTTTCTTTCTAAGTTTCAATTAAAGTTTTAATCAATTTAATTAAACTTTTAATTTAAGTTGTAAAAAAAACCAATTACTTTTTTAATTGATGTTATTATTATTTTAATTGAATGTGTTTTAATAAACGGTCTGCAACTTTTCTTAGTTAATACTATCATTTCAGTGGTAGGTGCAAAATCAATTAAAATATTAATTGATTCAATAATTTTTTTTAATTAAACCCCATTTCTAGTTTTTTCTGTGTATTCATTTTAAACCTTCCTATGCATATTTAAGTTTTAAAGCAGAATTTTTTTTGTGGGCCTAGACATGCCCATTTTCAAGCGTATTAAAAGTTTTTAGTTTATCTTTAATTATTCAAAGTTTTTAAACTAGAATCATAAGTGAATTTTTCCATTTATATGGGATGTGGGCGTGGCAGTTTTTTTTTTTTTTTTTAAGAGAAGCAACACTCATGGAATTCTTTTCTATTTATTAATGTGTAGATTTCTTTGGAAACGTTATAGTGGAGAGATGAAAGGTGGGGAAAGATGAAGGGCATCAAACATGACAACTCTGTAATTGCGTGATATGACAAGTTTTAGAGCAGTTGTTGCTCGCCACCTGATAGAGAGCTGGCGAACTTATTGAAGCATTTTCGATTCATAGCCCTGATTCATTATTTGACTTCGGTGGGGTTAAATGCTATGGGAACACCGAAGGCTGGCGCTGCGATAAATATGTGGGATAGAAAACACACATATATATTTGTCTAAATTGATGTTGTCGTCACCGGGAATTGGACCCGGGACCTTCTGTGTAACAGTCCATCGCGCTAACCATTATACCACAACGCCACACAATTTTGTCTCCCTAAAATGGTGAAATCTTACACTGTGCGCTGTATCATCCATAAAGTAAGAAAAATTAATTTTAGAATTTTTACACATTGCAATGCATGATGAGATTGTAAATGTCGAGCCGGTTGCCGGTGGTGTAATATTTTGCTGACTCTGCCGGTTGATGTACTCAAAAATATTCAAATGTACAGAAATATACATTTATTTTTTGTCATTTTTAACATCTTCCACAGAGGTTATTGCACCCAAAGTGTGGCTACGCATTGTAGTCACACTCACTTAGATGCGACAAGTCTCTGCGGATACATATAGAAAACCATTTTTTTTTTTTTTTTTTTGGGACCTGTCAACTGTGGGTTGGTAACATGTAAAACAAATTAAATGAATTAAAATAGTTTAAACAAACATTAAATTAAAAATAAAATTGTTGCACTGCATTTGTTCATTGTATACATATACCAGGGGTGGGCACGTAAATGGATTGATGGGCCAAGTTTGAGATTTTACAATTTTACGGAGTACCGCGCTATATTAAACTAATCAACAAAAACTTGCAGTGAAAAGCTGTTAACATTTTTTTTTGGATTTGGCTTTCTAAAACCCGTATTTCAAGTCAAAAAAGTTCTGATGTATTTACTTATTCTTATCTTTCCTAGTCCCTGATTTATTGGAAAATATTTTATGTGTCCGTTTTTAGGAGAAGTATATCAAAATCTTTTACGTTTTTTAGGATATAAAATAAACAAAAATTGCCTTGTCGCTATTACTCAAGCGCGTTTCAAAATTTAGTTTTCTGGACTTTAAAAACCTTTTAGAACTTGAATTTCTTTTAAAAATTTTAATATTTAAAATGTTGTATTCATACATCAATAAAAAAAAAATTCCGGGGAAAAACTTGTAAGTCCATAGAGTAGATCCAGAAATATTTAAAAAAGCAATTCTAAATTTTGAACCAAATTCGTTTGACCAAAAATGTTTGATTACTACTTTTTACAAAGCAGTGCAATAAACGACTTTTTGCCTTTAATTAAACAAATTACTTAAATTGAAAATTTGGATTACACAAGCATACAAGATTTTGGCCCAGAAAAGTATTATATGTATTACCTTTTCAAAGTATTATGGCCTTTATAATACACTGCGTTGCAAAACAATAATTACACATTAATTTCCGTAAATTTCTTAAGTTAAAAAAAAAGTAAAAGAGTTTAGCCGATCGAATACCGACCAATGCATTTTCTGGTCGAACTGTTCGGTCGGACATTAATAATGTGGCTAAGAATCCGTTGAACAAATTTTATTAACATTTTATGCGAAAAAAATAATTTGTTCTTGCACTATTTTTGAAAAAAAAAAAACATAGGATTCCTTTTTTCACTTTTTTAGCAGAACTTACAGGATTCTAAATTGTTCACTAACAATATTTGACTAATTTGTCGTCACGGTTGAGATGAACAACTTTTGTGAACATATCAATAAAACCTGAACGTGTCTAGGCATCCTAAATAGCTCATAAGACCAGTTTGTACCTTAAAAATTGTCGTTTTTAATCAGACTATAGAGCATTTCCATTTTACTCCAACAACAAATTTTTCAATGGTCTCCGATTTTGATCAGAAATTTGATAAGTGGCAGCACTGAAGCTTTGAAATATTTAAAATGAGGCGCTGGGAAATCATTCAAAAGGCCATAACTTTTCTTGTGTGAAAGATATTGAAAAATTTTTTTTTTTGCATAGTAAAAAAAGTTGGAGTTTAGAAATTTTATCAAAAAATTAAAAAATAATTTTAAAATATTTGTATAAAAAAAAAATAAAGAATTCAAAATGATTATTTGAAAAAAAACAAAGTTTAATTTTTTTTTTATATTTTTTTATACAATTAGCAAACTCCAGGTTCTGAACACCAACATTTTCATTATTCTTATAGAAAAAGAATTGTTTCAATATCTTTCACACAACAAAAGTGAGGGCCTTTTGAATGATGTACTAAACCTTCATTTTTCGATATTTCAAAGCCTCAGGATTGCTACAGTTTTCAAAATAAAAAAAATAAAAAAATCGGTTTAGAAATACTCGTTCAATGACAATCATACTCACCATATTTTATCGAAATTCGTTAGGGGCCGCCTTTTCCCATAACTGGTATATATGTACATATTTACCAATTTGTTTTAGTTTCTTTGTAAATTAAATGGACTTGGCATGAGATCTGAAATTTGAAAATAAGAGAAGAAAACAAGGGGTAAACTAAGTTTTAACCTACGCCATTAAAATTTGCATTAAGGTAAATAGAAATCTGCAGTAGTTAACTGCAATAATATATAAACATATTTTTACAGATTCCTTTGAGTGTAGTAACCAAATTTCAGTTGGCAAATAGCTAAATTTTTCTCTAAAAATTCATTAATATTGGTAATGTTCTCATAGTTTTTTTATGATTTTTTCATAGTTTCAATATAAAAATCCATTAAATCAATGAAAATTTTTCGAATTCTTTTTAACAAAATGTTTAACTTTTTATACACAGAAAAAATTTTGTTCATAACTAGAACGAATTGCTTTCATTGATTTCAATTCTTAATATGTATGAACAAGTTCATGCTACGTATGAACTTTTTTTTTTTTTTAATTTTAAAAACCTAGAAAGCCAGAAGAAAATTGTTTTAATTGTGCGCCCCCGGTAGGCTAGTTGGTAGCGTGCTGGCTTATCAGTGCGGGGGTCGTGGATTCGATTCCCACCAGAGGCACTGGTCTGTTTTCGCTACAACGCGCCGAAGGCCATAGTAGCTAGTGCTCGGTTAGGGTAATAGTATATAATTTGTAATTATATGATTATTAATTAATAAAATAAAAAAAAATAAAAAAAATTGTTTTAATTCTAATTTATTTATTTTTTTGTGAAATAAAAATGATTCAAATTTTTCTTTTATAATAAAAAATTGTTATTTATTCTTAATTCTTGTTGTTAAACAAGTGCTTTGTGAAAGAAAATAAGAGCTATTAACAATTAGGTAATTTAAAAAGATAAAAAAATTAAGTGTTTTATGTGCAAAGAAATTTGCACAACAGCGAATAATTTAATAGTGCACCTAAAAAGTGTGCACAAATCGAAAACCAATGGTGAATTTTATTGTACTCATGGAAAATGGAAATTTTGTGGAAACGCTAGCTTTATTGCTGATATAATCCATGATTTTTGTTCACGATGTCCTACTTAAAACCTCTCTTTAGTGCTTCTAAATCAAAAAAAAATATATTAAGTCGTCATTACGATATCTCATCCTCGAGGCAGCATTTCAGTAAAGCGTTTCAAAAAACTCATCTAATTATGATCCGAAATCATGAGTATTTTCTCCTGGGATATAGCGGTATTGTTCTATTTAACAAATTTGTAATTTATGTACATTATTTAATTTATTTATTCTCAACTTTTTGTATTTAAAAACAATAATAATAAAAATGCAGTTATTATGCATATAAAATCTAAAAAAAAACCTTATTTTTTAATGGGAAAATAGATAAAAAATATTTTTTATTATGAAAATTTCATAATATAGATAAATTTGGTACATACATATTATAAACATGTTTCATAATATGTATGAACAAATTCATAACTCGAATGAATAGTTGTTTGGAAACTAATTAAGGTTCGGTTTCATATTATGTATGAACAAGTTCATACTATAAATGAAAAAGTTTTGGGAAAAAAAAATCATGTTCGATTCATACAGTTTATGAAAAAATTCATTCTGTGAATGATTTTTTTTTTTTGTGTATGCAGAAGAAAAATTAGTTTACTGTAATTTATTTACTTGTTTCCTATATAGTCCATTTTCGATTAAAACAAATAATCACCAAAGGTAAACGCCTAGTGTTACAAATTATATAATTTTTTTTTTCTTAACAGAACTAGCCAAAACTTTAATATTAATTTGATTTGAGGCGGTCTCATATCATTTATTGTGTAAAGTGTTGATGTGGAATGACCAAAAAATTTTTAGAAAACGTTCTTAAGTCGACATATGTGTTTTTGTTGAAAGTCAACATATTGTTTTTACTTTAAAAAAAAAATTGTTTTTGGCTAATATCTCAAGCTCTTTAAAAAGTGTATTATACTATGTTTCCACTTACGTGTTTTGAGCAAACTATGTGTTTTGGGTGAAAAACAAAAATATGGGAAAACATGTAAAAAACATGTTTTATTTCAAAACACGTCCAAAACACGTTCAGTGTAAACGTAGTATTCTGTATAAAGTAAAAAAACGTTGTTTTATAATAAAAACTAATGACAATCTTTCATACAAACTATCAGTTTTCTTCATTAAATACATGAAACTTTTATAACGTTTATGCTAGATTTAATGAAAAAAAATTCATATACTTTATGAAATTTGCATAGGGCCAAAGAAGCCATTCATTCAAATTGATTTAATGAAACACGTTTCATTGATTCAATGAAACATTTCTTTTTGTTTTTTTTTATGAAAAAATATATTGTATTAATGAAATAATTCATTAATACTACGCACAAATTTCTATCAGTGTACCAACAAACTTTTTTAAGTGTAGCATTATACTCTCTCATGTGTAAGAATTGATATTCAATATAAATATATTAAGGACTCAAAGCTAAACTTTTTTTGTAAGATCTTTTGATGTAGACAGAAAAAAATTAGTTTTGATTTACCTTGGTTTTTTTTTCATTTCAAAGATTTAACCAAAAAACAAACAAAAACTGTTAAAAAATCAACCCATTTTTTAAATTATATTTAAAAAAACCATGTAAGTTGGTAGTATAAATAAAAAATGGAACATGTTTATGAAAATTCTTTGAATTAAATTCTGTAAGAACATCAAAAGCGTTTCCAGTGCATTTACGAGGGCAATCACCAAATTAGCCGACCTGACGTATAGATGGCGGCAGTAGTTTGAAAAAAATTACTTTGGTGAAAATGACAACCTTATAAAACATATGTTTTAAGTTTCAAGGCGCCACGTTGTTTAGTATTTTTTTTTTTTTTTGAGCCATCAAAAATAAACGATCTCAGTGAATTTGTAAACTTGGAACAAATTGGTCACCGTTATATAATTCAATACATACTTTCATTTGAAAGGTCTCAGTCCAACGAATATTAAAGCCAATAGAACCAAAACAGCGTCGTGAAGATGTTTCAATAGAGTGTTTGGCAATGTTTCAGCGTCTTCCAAAGAAGGCGAAGACAGTGTCATCGGCAGGCAAGGTCATGGCGTTTGTTTTTTTTTTTGGATTCGCTTGGGATAATTTTTATTGAGTGTCTTCAGATAGGACAAATAACCAACGGCGAGTATTATGCTAACTTTTTTGCAGCGTTTAAGTGATGAAATTAAGGAAAAACGGACGCATTTGGCGAAATAAAGGGTCCGCCAAATAACTTTTTTTTAACTCCTGAACCAAATGGACTTTGTATGGCGTCATACCAAGGTCTTTATGCAAAATTCGTCTCAATGATGTCTCCGAAATGTTCAATTGTTGAGAACGACGGTGAATTGATGTTGATGGCGCTTCACGCACACTTTCTGCCACAGCAGCAATATTCTCCGGTGTACGCACTGTTTTTGGCTTTTCACGCTTTGGTTTATCGATGAGGATGCCATTTTCTTTCACTTTTGTCACAAGATAACGAACATACGGACCATATTCGTTCAGCGGAAGGATAAAACTAATTATCTGTCAAATCAGACATGAGCTAAGTGTTACCATTCACGAAATAAGCACTAGTTGAAAAAAAAACGTTAGATGGTGGACCCTTTAGAAAATGTTGTTTTATCAAAACAATGTACCAGTTCATTCACTATATCTTCATCACGCACCTTATTCACCAGATTTAGCTCCCTCGGATTATTTTCTATTTCCAAATTCGAAAAAATGGCTCGGTGCACAGAGAGAACTCCTTGGTTTTAATGAAATGTTTTCACTAAACTAATGAAGTTTTCTTCACAATGTGAATGAAAAATTTCTTAAACTTAATGAAAAAGCTTCAGAGTTTTAATGAAACTATTTTTAATAAAACTTTTTGATTAGTCGTATGAAAATTTTTAATAAATAATATAAAATTTTTCATTAAATTTTATGAACAACTGTATAAATTTAATAAAAAGTTTTTAATGCAAAAATTCATTGATATCATGCAGATAATTCACTCAGTGTGGTAAAAGATTTGCCAACAATAAAGAGGTGGAGTCTGCTGTTGATGGCTATTTTAAGGAGCTAGACAGTTCTTACTATAAACAGGGTATCGAAGCTATTGAATATCGCTGGGAAAAGTGTATCGAGCTAAAAGGAGACTATGTTGTGAAATAAAGAACATTTTTCACAAATTTGTTGTGTTTTCTTTGTTAGGTCGGCTAATTTTGGAACAGCCCTCGTAGTTTTAAAATAACTAGGGAAACAGAATATATCTTTATATATTAAATACACTTGGATGATTTTATTTTGACTTTCGATATTTAAGCAAGCATATT
This sequence comes from Delia radicum, assembly GCA_021234595.1. Classification (NCBI taxonomy): domain Eukaryota; kingdom Metazoa; phylum Arthropoda; class Insecta; order Diptera; family Anthomyiidae; genus Delia; species Delia radicum. The sequence goes on from CM037853.1 coordinate 96,239,627, forward strand.
GACTTTATCGACAAACTAGAGATGGGCACGGGAGCAGAATTTTGTGTGATAATTGCGTGAAATTCTCGTGAGTGATTGTGCGTGAGTGGAATTTTTCTTTTGTGAATGTGAGTATGTGTGAGTCAAAATCCACTCATGTGCCCATCTCTAATACAAACATATCGTTACCTAAAATTCAAAAGGGCGTAACTAAGAAAGTTTCCAAAATCGGTTTTATTGATGATTATGATTTATTTGGCTAAACTAAAATATGTTGCTAGGTGCTTATTATGATCTACTATAATTGCAAAAATGTTGACGTGTGGCCAAAAATTTACCACTTGTTTAGACAACAATATACAGTTCAATTTATTTTTTTTGGCAAATTTTCAAAAACATTGCCAAAAAATAAGTTTAAATTTATTCTAAAATATTAAAAAAGAAATTAGAAAAACAAATAAAACGACAGTAAAAACAAACTAAATTAACAAGAAAATTTTAAAAAAATGGCTACACTCATAGAAGTAAACCTGTAAAAAAAGCTTCTAAAAATTAGCTAAAACTGACGTTGCAGAAAAAACTGTAGTAAGATAAGAATAACAAATATAAAACTGTTGAATTAACAAAGATTTAGTTATATTTGAGTTAAATTTTATTTAATTGAAAGTAAAAAATTAATCTGCTAAAATCAGCAAAAAAGTTGCTAAATATTAGTAGACAAAAAAATGTGATAGTTTTGAAGTTTTTTTTTAGTTTTTTTTTTTAATGCGAATAAAAATCTGTCCTTCTGAAATCAGCAATCTATGATTTTTTAGCAAAAATGTATGTATAATTTAGCAAAATATACTGTTATTTGCATTCTACTAAATTTGAGGTAAATATTAATATAGCAAAAATTTGGTTGATATTAAAGTTGATATTGTTATTTTTAATTAACTAAAATTCTTCTAGAATATAACTTAAATTTTGTAAAGTTAACAGAATTTTATTTCTGCTGTTCATATTTTATTAATTATAGTTGAGAAAACTAGTTTCCCAACTATTCGATAAACCGGTTTTTTCTATTTTTTTCCGTTTTTTTAAAATCGAATTTTCAAGAAGGGCGGTTTTCGATTTATTCGAGAAACCAGTTTTTTCGTCTCGAATTATTCGGCATTTTCGATTGTTTTGCAATCTAGCATTTTTTGAAACACTCAGGGAACTTCTGCTTTAAAAATATGTTGTTGTGTAGATTGTAATACAGTTTCTTTGTTTTTAATGTTAATGTCAGTCATTTGTAGAATAAATTTAAAAAAACAAACCATATTAAATGACTGTTTTATGATTTTACATTAACTTTTTAGTTGTTTTTTGTTATTCAAAAAAATAAAAAAGTAAATGTTTGTTTATTTTTTAATTTTACAAAAATCGCCAGATGTAAAATGTAGATTTTTTGAAAGCCCAGGATATACCCTATCATTTAAAAATAAAAAAAATATTTTTTTTTTTGAAAAATTACAAGATATATAAGGGTATATATAGTCTTATCTATTTTGTAATTTTTCAAAAAAAAATATATATTTTTTTTTATTTTTAAATGATAGGGAATATCATGGGCTTTCAAAAAATCTACATTTTACATCTTACTTTTGTATGGTTTTTGAGAAAATTAAAAAAATGTAAATTTAAAAAATTGTAAATTGTTAAAAAATGCCTATTTTCAAATTAAAAATTAAACCCTTAAACGTTTTTGTATTAATCTGCTAGAGAATCTTCCAAAGAAGAGATTGATACCATAATCTTGGATAAGCTCCTCCTACTTCCTGAGATATGTCCATCCGGGACAGGGTTAATTTTACAAAAACCGCCAAGTTAAAAAGTGCAAAATGCAAATGAAATCGTGAGTTTTCAAAATTTTTAAGTTCTAAAAACGGGAATTGCTCCATAGAGCCTTTCTGTTCACAATATAAAGAAAGTCAGATGACATGAGGTCAAAAAAAGCCAATTTTTCAATGTTCTTTCATAAATGATATGTATGTTTGTATGTTTGTACATATGAAGTTTTCAAAATGGTGTCTTTACTTTACAAATTATGTCTAAAGACTATCAAGTATTTTTGTCATTCAAAAAAATTTAATGACATTAAATCTGGCGTTTTATTACGGAATTTTAGTTGATTAAGCTAAAAATAATGCAAAGTAATGCCTACTTAATTTAGTCGAGGTGGTGTCTGAACTTTTTTCGATATTTGAAATCATTCGGTTTTTATTCGACTTTTTCCGAAGAGCCTTTTTCACCTATTTTTCAAATAATTCAAAAATATGGCAACTACGAGTATATAGGCAATATGGGTATCAAAATTTTTGTTTTCTTGAGTTCTTTAACCCTGTGTACAAATATAACAAGGTTTCATAAATTAAAAACAAGTTTTCATACAAAAATAAATGAATTTTTAACTCCACTTTTTAACCCTTAAATGTGAGTTTGGACGGCTAAAAAAATGTACGTGTCCCTAAGCAACATATCCAAAATTCATTAAAATCTGCGAGTTCGGGTCGGAATACCTCCTATGTCAGTTGGTAATACATTTTTATTGTATGTGATTAAAAAAATTATTTTTAAAAGTTTTTGAAAAACAGAGTTTTCTGTCCACTCCATTACCTAAACGGTGCATTTTAAACATATTAAGTTTGTTTTAATAAATTCTGTCGTAGAATCGAATTTCGAGTTAAAATTTCATATAAATACATCTCTTTTACTCTGTAGTAAAAGGGACCCTATCAGCGTTTTTGGCCACCGCCGGCATGTGGAAGGAGTTGAAATTTTAAAGAAAATAACTACGCCATTTTTTTATTAATGTAAAACCGGTAAAAAGTGGTGATATCCCAAAATGAAAATTTGGTGACCAACTCTAGTATTTATGATTTACAAAATATACCCTTATTATCTTTTTTTGATAATTTTAAAAGAATGATGTTTTTGAGAAAAAAAAAATATGTATTTCGTTAGGATATTTTATGGTTAACGGTATTTTAGAATTATTAGAATTATTTCGTTATTTTAAGGTTAACGCTATTTTAGGTATTTCGTTAGGGTATTTTAAGTTATTTCGTTAGTGTTATTTTATGGTTAAAAATAGTTCCTGGTTAAAAAAAAGTTCCTTGAAACGGTATTGAATCGTTATCGGTATTTTAGGGTTAGTCTTTGCCAACCATGCTGTGAAGGCACCCACTAATTCCAATCGAAGGGGTGGGAATTTTTAGATTTTGTTTGTGATTTAGACAAGTAAGTTTTTAATTTCACAATTCCACAGTTAATCCAAATCTGTGGGTGTCTCGGTAGACAATCCTCCATGTTAACTTAACATGATTTTACTACTTTAATTCTGTTAAACATAAGTTTAGGCGAAAGGGTCTTATACTTTCGCTATCTTGTAAATTTAAATAACTTAAATTTTAAGACCTATGTACATCGCAAGACGTTATGCATTTTTTTTTCTCACTCTCTTATTTTACAATTTTTTTTAATTTACGACTAATGTTATTTACTGTATACTTGAAGGAGAAGCTTCATCATATTTATGGCATGTTTCATTATATTTATGAAATGTTTCACTCTATATATGAAGGATATTTCGTACACTGATAGAAATTTGTGCGTAGTATTAATGAATTCCTTCATTATTCCAATGAATTTTTTCATAAAAAAGTCCCCAAAGAAACTTTTCATTGAGTCAATGAAAGGTGTTTCATTATATCAATTTTAATGAATGGTTTCATTGACCCAATGAAAATTTCATAAAGTATATATCATAAAGTATATGAATAAATAATTAACAGGCATTAAAATATTAAAAGCTGAACTAAAAAAACCAATTTTAATTTATTTCTGTTTTTATTGTTTTATTTTTACAAAATTGTTCAACCTTTCTTTACATTTTTTATATTTTGTGTTTAAAGATGATATTTTCTTATATGTCGGTACAAAATATGTAATTTTTTATCGATCTGGCTTGGAATTCTGTAGAACGATCGACGATGATAGTCCACTTTTTGTAGTTAGTTACGACCATATTAGATAAAAATGTTAAATATTGTTAACAATGTTGTTAAAAAACATAAAATTATTATCGTTTAGCATAACGTTTTTGTGTAACATCGTCAAAACGATAACAATTTAGGTCTCGTTTTGAATAAAACTATAGTTTTTCTTGGATAATCTGTTCCCTGGAATTTAGGGACCAACTATTCAAATTCGTCAAAAACTGTTAGCTCTAAGCAAGTTTAATAAAAAAAATTATTTATATCAAAGTTTTGGTTAATTCTGTTTAAAAGAAATTTTTCAGTTTTTTTTTGTTTCAAAATGATAGTACAAAAAAAAAATTTTTTTTTCTTATTACAAGTCAAAATTTTTATTGAAAAAAATTTGAAAAGTTTTCATTGATTTAATGAATTTTTTTTATGAAATTATGAAAAAATCATAAAAAATGTTAATGAAAAAAATACCAATATTAATGAATTTTCATTCAGTTAATGAAGTTTTTCATTAAACCAATGAATCGAGTTTAATGAAATCGTTTCATTAATACTATGAAGGAAAATTCTATCAGTGTATTAGCCAGTATTTCAAAATTTTTGTTTAGAAAAAGTTCATAGAGACCATGATATGGTGATTCTTATTTTTGTTGTTTATAAAATGTTTCATAAATATTAATGGAATTGTTACATTGGACGAACATTTATGAAACTTATTCCACGTTTTCTCTGGGTGTAACTTTAAATGTCGACATGTAAAGAGCCTTTTGACTGTAGTTTTAAATTTCGACATTTGAAATTTTAGTAATATTTTAAAGTTTGATAAAGAGAATATAAGTGAATACAAGTGAACTAAATTATTAAATTTTTAAGTTAAAAAGTATGAATTTTTATGATACTAGTTGTAATATATTAAATGACAGTTTTCATTAAATTTTGTGAAAACTTGCATTAACTTAATGAAAATTTCAATGGACTTGTTCTAGTGCAAATTCATTGCATTAATGCAAAAATTCATTAATATAAAACAGATAATTCTTTTTGTGTAAAAACACTTTCAGATATCAGCAATACAAAGCCATTTATAAAAACCGGAAAACCGGTTATTTAAACCGGGTTTTAAGGTAAAAAACCGAAAGCTTTTTAACTATTCGAAACCCGGTTTTATAAATAGTTCAAATATTTGACAACTCTATTGTTAATATTTAGCAAAAAAAAATCTGCTATTTTTAGCAGTTTTTCTGCAACGTAATTTTTAACTAATTTTTAGTATTTTGTTTGCCATTTTTAAAGGTTTATTTCTATGAGTGTATCTTAAATTCAGTTACCATAATGCGGTGGCACTTATTTCATGAAAAAACGTTGGGCGCCAAAAAAAACTATATTTCAAATGAAAATGTATTTCATAGAAACTCCGGTTCTAAACGATTTATCTGAATATTTTTTTTTTTTGGAAATCTGATTTTGAAAAAATCGTTGTTTCCCTATTATGCCGATTTTTTTCAAACAAAAAATTTAACAAGAATTTTACATTGTATTCCTAAACAGACAACTAATTAAAAGAATATTATATTAATTTTTTTCTTATTTAATAAACTGACATGAAAAGGAAACCAATACTTTCACACAAATTTATATAATTTTATGATAAACTTAAAAATTTCTTAAATCTTTCGTCATATAAATATTTATTTTATAAATAAATATTGTTCCCTTTTATTAAAAACTTTAGCTAACAAAGAAAGTACGCTAAAGACTAAAAAATTTTAAAATATATTTAGAATCAAAGCAGGAGTCTCACATTTTCTTAATCATTTTAAATAAAATGTGTATGTTTTTTTTGTTAAAAACCCAACATTAAAATGAATTATAACATTGCACAGTGGAGCAGTTTATAAAATATTCTAAGTTTAATTTAACCATTTCTTATTGACTGATCGAATTATCATAAAATTTACCTCGAGCGTTTTTAAAATGGTGGTATTTCTTTTCTCATAGTTTGAACCGGATTTTGATGAAAACCTAGTTATGAAACGTAACGAGGTTTTCGGACAATCTGGTTTGAAATTACGTTAAAAATTAGGTTGTAGCGAGAAAACACTGTGTTTTCCCCTATTTGACGTCAGAAATTCGTAAAATGTGTTATCACCTTGTGAAAAAAATGTAAAGAAAGAAAAAAAAATGAATTTAAGAAAACTAAATAATATGACTGTTAAACCCAATAAAATTGAATTTTTTATTAAAATAAAAATTAAATTCAGCATCCAGCTACTTATTATTGATTCTGGCCAAGAAAATCTGTGCAAACAGTATTGATATGTTGATGGGAAGAACAAAGAGGAATATAATGCGCTCCAAGTAGTCATCCGCAATATAAAAAACCTTTTTTATCTAAATAAATGTAGTTTCTTTCATATTAGCTGCAAAATTTTGTATTCGCTAGTAAATTAATAACTTTTAAGAAAAATTTTCAATTTGAGGTTATTTTTTATTTTGTTTTCAAAATGTTGTCGAAATTAAGTTTGCCTGCCAATTCATAATGTAAACGCGGGTAATTTGTAATTTGATTTAACTTAATTTTAACCTAGATTCCGTGGAAGTGTAAATTCAACTTTAGGTTAAAGAGATATACCATACATATAGGAAAACACCCCCTTTTAAGGAGAGAAATTTTCAGAATGTGGCATCACCTTGCTGAGAAAAATGTAAACAAAAAAATAATATGACTGTTAAACCTAATAAAATGGCATTTTTATATAAAAAAAAATTAAATCCAGCATCCCATTAGTTATTTTTGTTTCCGGCGAAGAAAATTTGTGCAAACAAAAAGAAATATCATGCTTCCAAGTAGTCCTCCCAAAAAAAAAAACAATTTTTTCAACAAAAATAATATTGTTTCTTTTATAATGGCTTCAAATTTTGTCTTCCGCTAGTAAATTAATAACATTTTAGACAAATTTTCAGTTTAAGGTTATTTTTTTTTTATTTGTTTACAAAATTTTGTTGTTGCTAAAACGACATCCAGTTTGCGTGCCGCATTTCAGATTTTGTAAACGCGGGTAATTTGTAACTGGAATTAAATTCTTTTTTAAAGCGTAAATTCAACTGTTAGTCAAAAATTTTATATTCATTAACAAATCATACTGTCATAAAATTTTAATTAAACGTTTGATTTAAAACTCACTTTCCATTAAAAGTTTAATAATTTAATGACAATTATTCAAGTTCGAGGCCATACTCTATATTTCTTTATTAGGATATTGTCCTAACAAATAATCTATAGAGTTTTTGTTTTCAAATTTATTAATTGACCCCTATTTATTAATTGACCACTCTATCTATTTCGGGAATTTTCTAGGTTCCCATCATCAGAACCCGTTTTGAAAAAAGTGACAATCCCATGCAAAACATCAAGCATTCATATAAACTAGTTTTCTCACTAAATGAGAACTAATATATGAGCTCGAAGTTAAAGATTATCACCATTGATCAAAAATAAATTGAAAACTTGTTCGTTATGTGCAAGCTCTACCTTTGGTAGATATACAATACAAGCTTTTTGTTTTTAATCTCACTTTTATTGTCACACGAAAAAATCGAAAAAACATAATTTTTATTTTTAATTAAAATTATATCAAACTTGTTTAATAATTTATATTAAATGTTTAATTGAAAATTACAAGCAAATTAAAATAACAGCAAATTAAAATAATCACAAAATTTAAAAAAAATCACCACAATTGGAAAAAATTTACAAAAATTGGGAAAAAAAAGAATCGCAAAAACATCGACAAAATAAAAAATAAACGGAAAAATTTAATATAATCGTTAAAAATAGTTTTTTTTTTTAATTTGGCATTTTCCAAATATTAACATACACATTTTAAATTCTTGGCTGATTTTTTCTAAATTTTTTAACCAATTTTATCGTTATTAAGGCGATTTTTTAATTTTGAAGATTTTTTAAATTTTAGCGATTTATTCCAAATTTTTGAAATTTTTTGCATTTTAAATTAAGTATCTACCAAAAATTTGTTTTACATTAAAAATTCGTTATAAATTGAAAATAACATAAAAATAATCTCGATGTATATAAAAACAAAAAAACTAATATAACTATAAAAAATATTACTTGAGCCAGAGTACACACTAAAATTTTTTAAATAAATAGAACATTTTTGGTCTTCAAAGTTTAGTAACGTCATGATGCTTGTTAGGAAAAGACCTAACCACGTGCTTGATTACTAAGAAGACAAGAATGGAGCAAAATTGATTATTAATAGGTTTTTTGTTAAAGTTCTGCATATTATGGAGGCTCTTGCTTTTCTAAAACTTCGGGTTCTGATGAGATCTTTAGCCAGATCGAAATACTAGTATCAACCTAGCTAATATGTTTGATTTGCTTTATTTTTGTAAATATACGGAGGTTGAAAGCTCGTTATAAATTGAAAATAACATAAAAATAATATCGATGTATATAAAAACAAAAAACTAATATATCTGTATAATATTCAATTAAGTTTATAAGTGTAAATATTATCAACCTTTTTCTATTCAATCTTTAAAGTTTTTTAGAAATCTTTAAACAGGCTTTCAAAGTCATAGACGTTTTAAAAATAATTAAAAAAAAACTATTTATTTAATTTTTGATTTTACTCCAACGTTTCGCTAGTAGTTTTTCCAGCTTTGTCAGGTATGAATTCCTTATTAAATCTGGCAATCATACGACAATAAAAAGTAATAAATAGTCATAATATTAATAAAATTATTTTAAATTATTTACATATTAAATTTTTAATAGATACGGTTAAAATCTTAATGTAAACTCTATCAATTAAACTTTTAATTGAATTAACAAATATTTTAATTGAAACTCGATTTTAGTTTTTTCTGTGTATATTTTCTCAAAAAATTAAGCAATTTTTTTACGGATATCCGAAAATTTCAATCGGTTGAAATTGGCTATGGCTATGTAAAATTTCATAACAATCTGAACGACCCATAAAATGCCTGATTTATTTCTAAAATATTTTGAATCTACCCCACTGTGAATTGTAGGTGTCTTTTGAAACAAAAAAAAATCTAAAGAAATACACATAAATATGTACTTATGTATAAATATATATTTTCCAAATTTATAGAATATATTTTTGTTTGGATGGATACATGTGTATTAGGGTGTCCCTTACAAATTAATTTGTAATTACACCCCATTACATCCCAAAATTCGACTGAATTTATTTGGTATTTCATTTATTCATTTACTCAAAATTATTTAGATATGCAATTCTGACTTCATCGGATATCACTTTAGCCAGGCATTCCAAAATGATCCACGAAGTTTGATAAAAATGCAAAAATTGTTTTTTTTTTAATTAATTTCAAAGATTTTTTAAAAAGCCTAATTTGGATATGTCAACTGTTAGTTTTTATAACATAATAGTTGTTATTTAAGAAAAAAAAATATAAAATGGAAAAATTATAGTTCGTCCTTTTCCAGGACATTTTATTAAAATTGCTATTTTGTCAAAAATTTAACAAAATGTTAATGTTTTTATAAAAGTTTGCATAATTTTCGGGAAAATATCACTTAAATTTGATTACACAATAATTATCTTTATTTTTATCTAAAAAAAATATTTAACCCTTAGTGGCCTGGGGACAGAAAAAGAGTCATGAAACTTAATTTTAATTATGACTACAAGATTGTGAAGCCTTTATATGATAGAAATAAATCTCCACCTAATAAATATAATTATTTCATATAACTTGATCCATATAGGGTTAAATTGGAAAAATGATAATTCGAGTTTGTGTTTGAAGCAACCACTTTGCAGGACATTTTATGAAAATTGCTTATTTTGACAAAAATTGAACAAAATATAAAAATTTGTATTAAAGTATGCATAATTTTCGGAAAAATATCACTTCAATTTTATTAGACTATTGTATTTACTTTAATTCAAAAAATCTTTTAGCCTTAGGTTCCGGGGGACAAAAAATTCCTATGAAACTTAATTTAAATTGCGATCACAAGAAGTGCTTTAAAAGGATAAAAAAATGTCCACTTGTTAAAAATTATTATTTTGATTAATTTGATCCAAGGTTAATGTTTTCACTTTTAACCAAAAAAAGACCCACTACGAAATTTACAGAATAACATCTTTCAGATTTTTTTAAGTTCAGATATGTGATAGAGGGTACAAAACTAAAGAACAATTATTTATAGTCCCAATATTATTTGTAAGGGTTGCTTTTGACGCCAGCTTTTTAACCTTTAAAAATAAGATTGGGACTATAAAGAATTGCTCTTGTTCGTTAGTTAAGTACCCTTTACCTAAAGTTGGGCATTCTAGTTCATAGTTTATTTCGTTCATTTGCCTTTATTGAACTAGTTCGATCTTTTAACCTGGGGACGAAAAACACCTTTTATAATTTTCGGAACAATATTAATATTAAATAATATTTTATTAGGCTATTATTATCTTTACTTTTATTTAAAAAACCTTTCTCTGATTTTTCATTAATTTCGATAAGTGGTAGAGTTGGGCATTCCAGTTAATAGTTTATTTCGTTTATTTGCATTTTTTGAACTTTTAGCTCATAAGTTTGTTAGACAATTTTTTTTTCAATTATTCATATTGTTATATTGGTCAATGGTTTGTTTAACAAATCTGCATAATATGGGAGAAAATCTCAAATGAACGGTTAAAAATGAACTGGTTCAATTGTAATGAGCGAAAATCGACAAATCATTATTTTAAGGGACATCCTAATATGTGTATCATGTGATCTGATGTGTTTTGATTTTTATTGTGATATAAAAAGTCATACAAAATGGTTCTGAAATCTTTTTAATACATAGAACCGATTTAAAAAAAAATCTAAAAAAGTGTTTTTGAAGTCAAAATCTGACAGTTACTACTTGGCAGTTGTTTGTGCTGCTTTTAACAGAAATTACAGTTGCTTTCTATTAAATAATACAAAACAACTGATATGACAGATATTAAAAAAAAAAACTAAATAAAATTACTGTATTTTCATTACAGCTGTTTAAAGCAATTTTGTCAGTAGTTCATACAAAATTGTCAGTTATTTTTACGTCTTTGTTAGTTATTTTGACTGAATTTATTAGTTGTTTTTAAACAGTTAAAAATAACTACATTATTCGTTATTTTTAAGGTAATTACTTGTCGCCTTTTTATTCACATTTACCTTTGTTTTAACTGTAATTTTCAGTAGATTCTACCGACAAACTTTTTGAGTATATCCATTTTCAAAACTACTAAAATAAGGTCTACAATTTTTGGAATGGCTCTCGTATCTTCAAAAGAAATGTCCACTTTCATTTTTTTTTTCCTAAATAAATATTTATTTTTTGAATACTTTAACAAAAAAGTTGCATTTTGAACACCATAAAAGCTGAACTTTTTGGCAACATTTCAACTTTTTTAGAAAAATTAATTTAAAAAAAATGTTTTAATGAAAATGTATAATTTTATTTCGGATCAATTCTATAATTCAAATTACTAAAATTCTTTTGTTTTAAAGAACAGACAATAAAGTTATTAATTTATGACTAGAATAATAAATTTGTTTTTTATATTTATTTGTTTATAATTCATATACAAAATATATAGTGTTAATTTTGTAAGTATTTTTTATACGATATTAATGTAAAAATCAATTTTATTTATAATATGCACTATTTAGTTACCCAGCAAAACCACAGATTACTAAATCATGGGTAAAGTAATGTATCTCCATATGGCTTCACGCATTACATTACACTTTACTTCACTGATGAATTTTACAGGCGATGAGCCTAAAAGTAATGGGTGGACTTATTACCTTGTAGGGGGTAAAGTAACTGGTTACTTATATGGTTACATGGTGGGAAAAAGTAATGTGTCTATAAATAGATTTTCATAAAAAAAATGCATAAAAATTTTTTTTTACAGATATTTTTTTTAATTAAATAAATAACTTTTTTTGTTTTTATTAAATAAATTACGTGGTCATGCTGGGACTCGAACCTGGGGTCTCTGATATTTAACTATTAGTTAGGCGAGAACTCTACCAACTGAGCTATGGACACATATAATAGTTTATTGCTTAAAATGTAAATGAGTTGTTGTGCTTCGTGTTTTCGTTCGTGATATCAAAAATATACACCTTACCTTCATGCTTACAAAAATCACAAAGTAATGCGTCTATAAATAGATTTTCAAAAATATACACTTAGGAAATTATGTTGGTAAAGACGACAGCAATTGTAGTCAAAAACAAATGAAATATCATTTAAAAAAAGGACGACTTACATTTCATTACATTCAACTAACATTGTCATTTGTTTTTTAATGTTCAAAAAATGACTAACAATTGTAGTAAAAATGAACCACATGGTAGTAAAAAAAAAACAAACATTTATTTATTTTTATTTTTTTAAATAACAAAAAACAACTTGTAAAAAATGAATGTAAAATCATAAAACAGTCATTTGATGTGAGTTGTTTTTTTAAATGAACTACAAGGTTAGTTAAAAATTTTATTTGTTCTACAAATGACTTACATTTACATTAAAAATAATTAAACTGTATTACAACCCAAACAACTACATATTTTTAAAGCAGAAGTTCCCTGAGTGTATATCAATAATTACTTTACGTTTATAATTCATGCATTATGTAATTGATGATCGGTAAGTCATTATTTTATGTTTTGAAGTAATAGTAAAATGTAATGAGGTATCATTACTAGGTAATCCATGAGTGTTCAATTATCGGTAACTCATTACTTCTTGTTGGAAAATAATGATACAGGCAAGGAGTACACATTACAAGGTAATGCATTACTTTATCGCACCCATTACCAAAGTTTTGCTGGGTACGACTTGTTCTGGGATAATTATTTTATAAGTATCACAAAGTTATTAAAATGGTCAATGTTATATTGAATGTGTCGGCCCAGGTGTTTTTATGTCCTTAAAACAACATTAAGGAATATAATTTAATAAAATGGTTTAAAAGAAATCATTTTCAACGAAAACACGCATAAAAAGTAGGACGTTACCCAGTGTAGAAAAGCAATACCCTGTAAGTGGTTATATAAGTACATATTTGGTATTGGCAAGTACTTACAATTGTCATGACTAATCTCATTACTTGTATATGGGGATGTCTCGCAAAATAATGACATATCATTACACAAAAATAATGAGTCTAAAAATACATTTTCAAAAACAACAAAATTAAACAAAAAGAAATATTTTTTTTATTGATTTTTTTTTTAATAAAATGGGCCCACACTATGAAAACGAATTTTTGACGGGGCAACCATGGGACACATTAGATTAAGATTAATGAAACAAAACATCTCCAATTTTTTAAAAATTTTCGAAAAAGTTTTGCGGTCCGCTACCAGATCCAGCTAAATTTTTTTTTAGGCTAAGTCTGAATCTATTATAGAACAGCATTTTTTACCTACGGTTGCATGGAACCGGTTAAGAACAGGTTCCAGGTATTCAAAATTTAAGACTTCACTGCCCTAGAACCATTTCTATAACTGGTTCTAGAACCGGTTCTAAGGCAACCTGTTTTTGTTTGGAAGTAAAGAGCCTATTACAAATAGGGCAAACTCCATTTAAATAGAATAGGTTGTTGAACATAGATTAGAACCTATTCGAATACAGTACAAGTTGTTCTTCAAGCTGTGATTTGGATTTTATTATTTAACTGGGAACTTTGAAAATTTTCCAATTTGCAAAAAGGAAACCATTTTTTATTTTAAAAAATTCCCCAAATACTCAGGAGAAAAATATTAGCGGTATTCATTCTCGTTAGTAATAGCAGATATTTTTAATGGTGTACGTTTGATAAATTTATTAGAATTTACCAGAACTAGCAACAAAATGTATTGTACTAAAATTTACCACGCTGCACTGTGCGGCCGAAGACCGCATTTTGCGGCCAAAATTCGAAAAAAAGTTTCTAGATAGAGTTTTTCCATCATTGAGTTGGCTGAAGTGATCCTCTAAGAAGTGAAATCCGCTCATAGTAACGTCCTATACCTTAAGTCTCCTCTTTTCTTTCTGTCGCAACGTGGCCTTCATCCAAACATCATATTACTGTAGATACACAAGGAAAGTTATACACGTGTGAAAGTTCTTGGAGTAAAGGAAATCTAACAAAACCCTATGGAATCTACGTCTACAGGTTAATAAAATACGTAAAAACTTTAGTAAATTTCAATTCCGTAACAAAAATTTTTAGCAGTAGAAATTTGAGGATATATTTTTGTGTTTTTTTATGTAAAATTTGAGTTTACAAACCATATATTACTAAAACGCTATCGTATGCTGCCTTAAAACCTATTAGAGGTTACTCAGAAAAGTATTAGTTACTGAATAAAACAAGATTTAGATGCTACCTTCTGCTACTTCAATTTGTATACAACTTTTTGTGGAATAGAGTTTTTCAGTAAAATACATAGTATGGATTAGGTGTTTGAATACATATTACATTTGTCATACAAATTAAAAATCGAAAAATGGCAGGCACGTACGGAAAAGGAAAAAGAGTCAGTTCAAAACAAAAAAAATATTACAAGCTGCTTTTAAAAAATAAATTGACAAACCGAAAGCTGGAAGTGGAACATCGACTGATGGTAATACGGCTCGTAATTTTTTTGAAAAATACGAACAATCTGCAAAAAATAACTGGAATTGATCAGGTTTTAATATATCGCTTTTACATTATACTGCAAGCCATATCAAGTAGACATGATATTAATTTGGACAATTTTAGACAGTATGCTGTGAAGTTAGCTAGAATGATTGTAGAAAAGTATGATTGGTATTATATGCCAACTTTAGTGAATAAGCTACTAATTCATGGTCCAGAAATCATTGAAGATTCAGTTTTACCTATCGGTCAAATGTCAGAAGATGCACAAGAGGCCTGCAATAAATTTTATTCGATCTATCGCCTGAGTTTTGCTAGGAAAAACTATCGTCGAAAAACAATGGAGGATGTGTTCAATAGATTTTTAGTAGCTTCTGACCCATACATTTCTAGTTGTAGAAGACTACCAGCTAAACAGCTAAAATCTTTATCAGCAGATGCTATTAATTTATTGTCGTCTCCATCTGTTGATAAAAAAAAGAGGAGCAGGACAGTACTGATATTAGCTCTGCCTCTGAGTCAGACACAGATGTATATGCTTATGACATTGATGATTATGAAATTTTTTTTATGTAATTCTTCTTTAAAGCAGAGAACACTTTCCAATTTTATAATATTAGTGTGTACTTTTTCAAATAATTGTACAAGTTGTACTCATATTCGAAACTCTACTTTCGTGTATAACCTATAATTTTCAATTTGAATAAAAATATTTGTAAAAATTTGAAAAATGTTTGTTTTAGTTCATTTATTTTGTATAAAAGGTACACGAAGAAACTTTAGAAGGGTTTGCATGACGCCACATTGGAACTGCCATTTTGAATTCCGTAATTCTGACGATGGATTCGTTATCAGCGACTTTAAAAACCCCCGAGTGCTAGGTTTCAGGTCGATCAATTAGGTTTTTGAATTATGGCCGCTGTGGCGAAATACCACACAAAAACCCTGTGGTAAACACGCGTAATAAATTTATCAGCAAAAAACAGCTGACTGTTTTGCCGTTAAAAAAATGTATTTTGTGTTAACTATTGGAAAAACTTAAAAATTAATACAAATATCGAAAAACCCAGTTTAAAAACGAAAGCATTTTGTATTTTGCCTTGAAAAAAAATGTAATTTTGTCTTTTTCTGTAAATTTTGGCATATTTCTTATATTAAAAATTTTTGATACATACAAAAAAAAATTTTTGATACATAGGACAACAAAAATCAGCTGATTTATAAATTTACCATATATAAAAACAACACTCACGCTTTATTGTAAAAAAATCGTAGTAAATATAACACGAAAGTAAATATAACACAAAGAATCAAAACCACAATTTATTTTTTATAAGATTGTTAACCCTTAACGACACTAGACAAACAAAATTTCGTATTATTTTCAAAGCTATAATAATGATTAACAAATTAAAAATAATTAAAAGATTGCAAACAATAAAATAATTTTGGGCGCTTTTCTTTAAACATATCATGATAATTACAAAACAAATTATACTGAAAAGATACCTCAGTTTATCTAGCGTGTGGACCGATTTAACATTGGCGGATTTAAATTAACTTTTATTTTTGCTCGAAAAAGTAAAAGTCAAAAAATAACTTTTTTGGTTTGCTCAAAAAAAAATAAAACTCAAAAAACAACTTTTATTTTTGGTTAAAAAAAATTAAGTCAAAAATAACTATTATTTTTGCTCGAATAAATAAGAGTAAAAAAATTACTTTTATTTTTAGTTAAAAAAATTTAAAGTACAAAAATTGTTCGAAAAAATAAAAGTCAAAAAATTACTTTTATATATGCTCGAAAAAATAAAAATCAAAAATTTAAAAAACAGAGCATTTTATGAAATAGTTCTTCACATTGACCAATATGGTTTGAATCAATTTTCCGACATTTGCCTTTATATGCTTTTTTTGTTTAAAAATTCTAAAATAACTGTTATTTTCGGTTCCTGGAGAAAAGTAATGACATGTTATTATCGTTTCTACACTGGGTATTGGAGTTTCTTGAAGTTATTACATATGTATAAGCATATAGCGACATTTAAAAAATAATGGGCACAAAAAAACGACATTTTCAATATTACCTCTTCTGATTCTAGTAAAACTTAGTGTATACATTATCCTAGTTAATATGGTGTTTACGTATGTTTTCTTTTTCCAAAATTCGTTATAGTTCGCATTTAGTCGCTGCTCAAAGTGGGGGGTTTTTAACAAATGTGTAAGAAATACACAATATTTGAATTATCATAACTTTTGAACGCGTGAGAGAACATTAAAAGTCAGCAAATCCTTTTCTTTAGAAAGCGTTGCACAAAAACTTATTTTTGTACGGGAAGTATAACGAAATTGAAAAAAATGTACTTAATTCGGGAATATCTCAAAAAACCCATAATTGATTTTAATGAAATTTATTTTGCAATAAACGTAAAGTAGCATTTACAACATATACAAATTTAAAGGTTGGAATTTGAGGGGTTTAAAAATGTAACTTTAAATGTCCTCTTGTTAGGACATAGGATGTGATAAAGAAAATCTGAGTATGCAGTTTCACTATATGTCTCCTGTTTAATATGCATATCGATTTTTAAATGCGTTGAAAAAAATATTTACATTTTTTCAAAACACTATCATAAGTGTACCTTGAAACGATTTCGAGAGTACCTTGAAACAAATATTTTTGTAGTTACCTAAATATTTATTTATTTCAATGCTGGTACACTTTTATAACTGAACATTTTTACCAAATAAGCGGTAAACGTAAGAAAGTTCCATGTATAAGTCTAAAAAAAGTTCGAAAAATTGTTTTGTTTTTATAGGATTTTAGATACCCGGTTAAAAATCAACATATATGTATCCAATTATGGACATGTATGAACTCATTCATGTTTACATATGAATACATTCGAGTTCATAATGTGCATATGCCTGCATATGTGATTCATATAGGCTCATAGGTGTTCATATCCGATCATATATGCAAATATTATCTCAAATTTCGTTAATGTACATATATGACCATGTAGTTAAATGTATGGACATGTATGATCAATTACACAGGCCTACAATGATTTTGGTGCCGCTAAAAATAAAACAGATTTCAAGTACGTTCGGTACCCTGATAAAAAATTGATACTTACTTTTTTAATGCTACGTGTAGTTTTCGAGATTTCGCAAGGATAAATAAATTAAATAACATTTAATAAATTTATTAAAAAAACAAACTTTTTTACTACATATTCACCACAAATATAACAAAATGTATTTGGATTATTTACACAACACCTTCTCGACGACGGCATATCGATATTATCATTTAATCAAAGAAATTAATTGACTATAATGACATTAAGTATAATAAAATACATTTTTTAGGTTATGACCGATCGATACAAACCTGAACGTAGCTTCGCGATTTTGACAGCTAACCATGACGTCTTGCGGACTAATTAACCAAATTATAACATAGAATTAGCGGCACCAAACAAAAAATTTTTTTTTAGGCCTGTGTTATCATACATGTAAATATTACCTCAATTTTCATTAATCCACCCATATTCACATATATGATTCCTAATATGAACATGTATGCATTATTTTTGAAAACATATGTATCATGTATGTATGCATGTGGACATGTATGAAGCATGTGTGCTCATGTATATGATTCACATACATATGTCGATTTTTAACAGGGTATATAAAAAAATAAAGTTTTTTACATATTGGCATTTAAAAGAGACCTATATTAAGGACCTAATTCTAGTAAATATAATTGGAATAAAATTCTTATTTATTTATTCCCTTTTTAATGGAACGGATCAATAAAATATATTAAAAAATAGTCGCTTAATCCCGATATATTAAGTTTAGTATTATAAATTTAAAGTTTCATGGATGTTTTGAGAGGGGAGGTTTCTTAACATGTCCTTTATACCTTTATATCATTAAATGGTGCTATGGAACAAAGTCATTTTAAACGTAAATGTAAAAAAAAATATAATAATAGTGATCCCGCTCACTTGCAGAAATTTGTTTTCTTGGGTTTTATATGTGCAGATTTCATAGTTCGGGAATGAGGATTTGGTATTGAGGATTTTGGCAAATACCTCTCAGAGAACAGAAACATTTTGCTTTGATTTTATGGAAATTCTCTCTGAACTACAGGAAAATTTTACTAAATTTTTCTGTTTCCTCTCATTTGGGAGCCCGTTACCGAAACTCTGTTATCTGCACAATTCAAATCTCTATGTTATTCTTACTCTTTGCTCTATCCAATCAAATTATAGCACTCTTATTTATTTATTACAGACGTTTTGTCTATTTATTCTCAATTATAGTATAGTTAAATTGAATAAAAACTGATAACCGTGGTCTAAAAACAGCATGTTTTCACTATAAAAATTAGATTTTCAAGGTACACTGAAACAAAATTTCAAAAATGTAAAAATTTGCAATTATTTAACAATTTTCAAATTTTCTAAACATTTTAATGCAAACGATTTAAGTATGCTTATAGACAAATATATCTCACTTTAAACCGGGCTTTTACAGGTATTTTCTGCAGAGATATAGCTAATAATATATCAATAGTTTCATGTGTTGCACCATGAAACAATTGACCACTACTTACTAGAGTTGAAAAAATAATGAGTCTAAAAATAGATTTTCAATAAATGGTAAGATCATTACTTTATATTGAAAATATTGATAAAAATGAGTACTTATGGGTAATGTATTATTTTTTTGATTCAAATAATGTGAAAATTAACTAGTTATTAGTATGCCCTTATAATTTGTGCTAAAGTAATGTAGAGAGTAAGCTGGTGTCATAACTAGTAGTCCGAAAAGTAAGGACATGTCAAGAACATGAAGATAATTTCAATAAAACAAAACCGAAATCTTTTGCTAAATGTTTCCTATGATGCATATTTTTTTAAAAACAAGTAAAAATAAATATGTTCAAGTGTCAAAAAGTAAATTTCTTTTGAATAATGTCTGTTGTCAATAGAAATATTAATATTAATATTCAAGGTTAAAAAAGTGTTTGAATATCTAAACGCTCGTCTAAACACATGACTATGTAAATAAATAGATATATTTAAGACGACGACGATGATGCACAGTGGTTTTACGAGTAAATAAAACCAATTAAGTCATTGCGGATCTTCTAAGCGTTACGAAAATTATATTTGACGCATTTTATTAAATGACCTGTTCGCCCCGGTAGGCTAGTTGGTAGCGTGCTGGCTTATCAGTGCGGTGGTCGTGGGTTCGATTCCCACCTGAGGCACTAGTCTGTTTTTGCTACAACGAGCCGAAAGCCATAGTAGCTAGTACTAGGTTAGGGTAATAGTATATAATTTGTAAATATATGATTATTAATAAATAAAATAGAAAATTAAATGACCTTCAATTGAAATATTTTCCAAATGCATTAGTCTCCAAGAAGGTAAATTTTGTAACAATGTTACAAGAAGTTAAATGTTATTCTAATTTTATTGGTAATTTTGAGATATTTAAAAATAAATATATATTATTGACACTTTTCTAATGATTTTTATGAAATAAAATGTAAGTTTTGCCTATACATTTTTCTTTAAATTTTATGAAAATCATATCTATAAAAACTTCATAAATATTACAGTTTATTATCTATAATGTCGTCTCAAAAAACTGTTTCATAATAAAATAGGACAACCATAAATGTTGCTTTCCAAGCCAAATGCCCCGCTACATTAAAAAGCATATCGCAGCAATACCATACTAACAGTAGTTGGCTCTCCTATAAGAGACTAAGAAAAAATGGAGCAACATTTTCAATTTTACCAAAAAAAAATCAGCGAAGTAGTCGTGGTTAAATATTGACAGATTTTACTATAATTTTTAGATGTGTGTGAAGATAAATTCCATAGTTAAATTCCATTTTATTGAAATTCACCCAGGAATGATAACACTAGTAATTTCTATTCTCTCTCATTCTCAGTCAATTTTACCATCAGCTGTTACATTAAATGTTAAAAAAAATAACAAAACATTAAAAAAACAATATTTGTGTTATGTCGCGTAAATGAAATAAAAATTGTGAATTTGTAATAAAGCATATTTTAAGAGGAAACGAGATCCGACCTAGTGGATTAGGTAACTACTTGATCCTACTTTATTACTGCATTCAAAGTTTTTCAGGTCTGTGCTCAGGGGCCGAGCTATGGGCCATTTTCAATATCACATATTGAAATTTTTTAAATTCTGTTAATTTCATATGACACTGTGGCCATATTTTCAGAGGAAACGAGATCCGACCTGGTGGATTAGGTAACCACCTGATCCTACTTTATTTCTGCATTCAAAGTTTTTCAGGTCTGTGCTCAGGGGCCGAGCTATGGGCCATTTTCAATATCACATATTGAAATTTTTTAAATTCTGTTAATTTCATATGACACTGTGGCCATATTTTAAGAGGAAACGAGATCCGACCTGGTGGATTAGGTAACCACTTGATCCTACTTTATTTCTGCATTCAAAGTTTTTCAGGTCTGTGCTCAGGGGCCGAGCTATGGGCCATTTTTAATATCACATATTGAATTTTTTTAAATTCTGTTACTTTCATATGACACTGGGGCCATATTTTAAGAGGAAACGAGATCCGACCTGGTGGATTAGGTAACCACTTGATCCTACTTTATTACTGCATTCAAAGTTTTTCAGGTCTGTGCTCAGGGGCCGAGCTATGGGCCATTTTCAATATCACATATTGAAATTTTTAAATTCTGTTACTTTCATATGACACTGTGGCCATATTTTAAGAGGAAACGAGATGCGACCTAGTGGATTAGGTAACTACTTGATCCTACTTTATTACTGCATTCAAAGTTTTTCAGGTCTGTGCTCAGGGGCCGAGCTATGGGCCATTTTCAATATTACATATTGAAATTTTTAAATTCTGTTACTTTCATATGACACTGTGGCCATATTTTTTTTTTGATTTGCTTTATTTTTGTAAATATACGGAGGTTGGAAGCTCGTAATGAATTAAAAATTACAGTTTTTGTTTGCTATTTTGAGTCTACAAATAGTTAGTAAAAGTTTTTACTAATTTCACAGAGTAAAATGCTATTTTCAGGTAACTAAAATCCACATCGAATATAACTAAAATTTTGTTAAGTTAACATTATAAAATTTTGCCCTGTGGCGATGTCTCAACTGAACGTAAAATCCATACGTCAATCTGCTAACGTTGTGAAATAGAGACGGAGGAAATTAGAAAAATAAACAAAAAAATCTAAAAATATAATATTTGTGTTTGTTAGTGTTGTCACTTCTTAGTATAATATACAATAACAGAAAAAGCTAATAGGAAAGAAAACTGCAATTTAGCTGCATTACATTAGAGGCCATACATGGGTGTGATCGCTAAACGGTCATGACTTGGTATTGTTACGTTTGTAATGAAGGAAGAGCGCAGGTTTGATTCTTACAACCGCAGCTAGTTGAAAAATTTATCATATAGAGACAATCTGACAATTATAAGACACAAATAATAATACAATTTAAATGGTAAATCACTGATGACGCATGTCCATAAAAAGGCAGAAACTAGTCTAGTCTGATTTAAAAATTAATAGTGTTTATAATTCAAGTTTGATATAATTTTTATTAAAAATTAAAATTAGGGTTTTTCGACCTTTAATTGTGCAATGAAAATGAAAATTATTCAAGTTCGAGACCATACTCTATATTTCTTTATTACGATATTGTCCTTACAAATAATCTCTATAGAGTATGGCCTCGAACGTGAATATTTTTAATTTTCAGTGTTTATAATTTTTAGAGAAAAACGTTTATACTTCTTCTTAACCTCAACATTTAAAGTTAACAAATTTAGTTTTGCTGTTCTTATTTTATTAATATTTAGCAACAAAATCTGCTAAATTTAGCAGTTTTTTCTGCAAGAGCATTTTTAACTAATTTGTAGTAGCTTTTTCTGCTATTTAACAGGGATAAAATGCACTTTTCGCCGCACACATTCATTTTGGTGCAATTTTCAAAATGCAAAAATATATTAAAACATTTGTGTAAAACTGTGTGACTCTGTATTGTATACATCTGAAGCAACATTTTTTCCATTAACAAATAAACAAAAAAAAAATAATATTTAATTAGGACTGCGGCTTACGATTTTATTGTATTTTTATTTGGATTAGTTGTTGTGTTTATTTGGATTAGTGATTTAGAACATCCATTACAATTATTGTAATTTTTTTGTTTAGGGACCACTGTGCAGGTTAAAATACACAAACAAAATTATACATTATATTATGTACATTTGTAAACAGATACATATCCATTAAATGAAAAACAGTATTAGCAAAAAATATTTTTAAATAATACATATAAATATTTAAAAATAAAAAAAAAAAAACACAAATAAGAATAATAATTAATCTTTATTAAATCTTTTACTTTTAAATAAGTCGCCCTAGAATTATTTAAAAATAACCTGGTTTGAAATATGGAAAGAAAAATTGGCAATTTTTTGTTCAGAGTACATATGTCGAAAACTTACAACTCAAAACATTTTCCTATAGATTCTTATTAAGTATACAAATATATTTAAGATTAAAAACAAAATTTTGGGAAAGAAAATATTGTTTGATTTGAAAAACTTGAAAAAAATCTCATTTTCAATTCCAAAATCTACCCTGTCTGTGAAATAGTAGGTACTCTAGGACAGGATATTCCTTTGAAAGTCCAACCAGGAAATTTCGGAGCCCTCAAAATATATGACACTTAAATACCTCAAAAGAATTAAACCCTTTTGATTGAATTAAACTTAATTTAAATATAACAATTAATTAAAAAAACATGTTTCTATAATTCAAAAAAGTAGCTTTGTAGAAGAATCACTCTCATCCAAAAATTATATTTTTAGTAACACTTTTTGAACACATTGTTGATTAATTTTAGAGCCCGTTTGTTCGCTGGGAGCCCTGTTTTGCATTGTTAACTTTAAAAATGTTGATAACTTTTTCTTTCAAAAGTATTATTACTGATGTATATATTTTTTGTCTTTAGAAGTTCCCATTTCCTTAGAACCAGTTTTATTACAGATTGTTTTCCATTTAGTGCAATTTTCCGGCACCTTTTTTATTTCGCCAATTCCAAGCAGTTATCAATTTGTAATTCTAAGAAATTGTTACTGATTTTTTTTCCTGCTGTTTTTAATTTGACTCACTGAAATTTTGACACATTTGATATTGAAAATTAAATGAAGGCTAATTACAGATAGAATTTTGGTAGACGAAAAATAATGCAAATTTTCAGTAAACTAAAGAAATATTTCTTCACAAATGGTATGCAAAATTTCTTAAAGTTAATAAAGGGTGTCCCAAGAAGAGCGCAATTTTTAAATTTTAAATAAAACACAGATATTTAAAAAAAAATCGTGAAACTTTATTATATCGTAAAGTAGACAGAATGAGGTTATGTATGGAACAATATATCGTGCAGATGGCCGCCGCGGCTTTGCTGGCATGCACGCGATCTTTTAATGAAATTTTCAATGACCGTTTTGCATGAATGCTGCGGCAATTGAATTGTTTCTCTGGCTGTATGACATGTGGCGCCTTCTTGTTGGAACCACATGCCCTCCACGTTCATTTCTTCAATTCTGGGCAAGAAAAAAACTGGTTATCATTTCACGATACCGAACACCATTGACTGTTTGCGCTTGACCTGCCTCATTTTCATAAAAAAAGGTCCAATGATTCCTCCAGCCCAAAAACCGCACCACACAGTGACACGTTGAGGATGCATTTGCTTCTCGTGAATCACTCGAGGATTTTCTTCACCCCAAATGCGACAATTCTGCCTATTGACGAAGCCATCAAGATGAAAATGGGCCTCGTCACTGAAGATGATTCTATCGGCAAAATCAGCATTTTCATGTTGTCATGTTGGTAAAACAATTTCACAATGAGAATGCGTTGTTCATTCGTGTAGCGCTCCATTTTTACTAACCTCGTACCTTCTACTAGCAAACAATAACAATTGTTCAAATGTCAAACAATGACACTTCGAATGTTGCCAGATTTAAAAATTGCGTTCTTCTTGGGACACCCTTTAGAAAGCTTTATACTTTTGATGAAACTAGAATTTTAATAAGTGAATGAAGTTTTTAATAAATAAAATGAAGTTTTTCATTAAAATTATATGTATAAAAACTTTCATTACTTTAATGAAAAGTTTAAATTGACGATTGCATGTAAATTGACGAGTTCGAGTGCTTTCATAAATATCATGCAAATAATTCTCTCACTGTACTTATAATGAAATTTCAGTTGTAAAAACTACGACTTACATTTCAGTGAATTTAACTAACATTTCATTTGTTTTTTACTATTCAAAAAATTAACCACAATTACAGTAAAAATGAACAACATATGTAGTAAAAAATAAACAAACATTTATTTGTTTTTTTGTTTTAAATAAAAAAAAACTACTGTATAAAACGAATGTAAAATCATAATACAGTAATTTGATGTGGTTTGTTTTTTTAAAAGAACTAAAATTATAGTCAAAACTGAAATGACTGTTTTTTTCGTTTAAAAATAAAGATACTGTATTACAAACTCAAACAACTACAAATATTTACAGCAGAAGTTCCCTGAGTGTAATGATTAACCATAGAGGCTTCATTACTTTAGCGCATACGTTTCGTAAATGGAATGTAAGCGCTTAAAACTGTAGTTTTAGATCTGTTTTTTGGTTGCCCTAGTTATTACCTTTGTTTTTTAATTTATTTTCAATTATTATTTCACTGTACTTAGCTTGTCCAAAACCGTAACAGAAAACCGGTTTTTTATTTTCAAAACCAGAGTTTCGGTTTCGAATGTTTTGCATTTTCGAATATTCGAGAAACCGTTTTTTTTCTGCCGTTTACTTTTTTAACAGGATGTTTTACTTGAAAAAAAAACAGCAAACCTCTAAAAATGCGTTATTTTTATACGATATTAAAAATTTTACACCTTATAGAAAATTTCCCTCAATTTCGAATCGTTAGCAAAATTTGGAAAAATAATTTGATTTTGTATTTCGAAAAATAACCAATTTAAATTCATATTTTTTATGCTGCAACTTGAAAAGAAGCATTGAATTTTACAACTTTTTTATTGGGTATACAAGTTAATAATGCAAGTTAAATACAAGTTAAAAATGCATTTATTATAATAACAAAATGAATTGATACATTATTCAAAGTATTGTCCATCGTTAGCCACTACTTTTTCCCATATTTCTGGTAGCATATGGATTCCGCGCCAAAAAAAACTGCTCCGGTTTTGAGGTAAAGAATGAATCAAGCCAATTTCTGATACCCTGTTCAAGAGTGAAGCGTATTCCAGTAAGGGCTTTCTGCATCGATCGAAACAAATTGTAGTCAGAAGGGGCAAGCTCTGGGCTAAAACTTCACATCCACTGTTTTCAAAATAGTTTTTTACCGGTCTTGCAACATGTGTCCGAGCGTTGTCATGATGGAAGATTATGGCCTCGTGTCTGGTCGAATATTCTGGTTGTTTTTCGTTGATTTCTCTCTTCAAACGAATCAATTGTGTTCGGTACAGGTGATCGTCTGACCCGATTTCAAAAGCTCATAATACAAAACACTCTTCAGATCCCGAATATCCATGGTGCCATGGATTTTCGGCTTCGGCGTTGAATTGGCTGGTTGGCCGGGCTTTACATATGGCTTTTTGAGCTTGGGGTTATCGTAATGAATCCATTTTTCATCACCAGTAACAATACGATGCAAAAATTACTTCTTTTTGTAGCGTTCAAGCAGCATTAACGACATGCAAAATCGTCTTTCAACGTCTCTCAGCTTTTTGAGCTTGGGGTTATCGTAATGAATCCATTTTTCACCACCAGTAACAATACCATGCAAAAATTACTTCTTTTTGTAGCGTTCAAGCAGCATTTTCGACATGCAAAATCGTCTTTCAACGTCTCTCAGCTTCAATTCATACGGGACCCCAATTTCCTTACTTTTGAATGAATCCCAATGTTTTTAAACGTAGAGAAATGGCTTGTTGTGTAACTCCTAATGATAATGCAAGTTCTTCTTGAGTTTGACAACAATCTCCGTGGAGTAAAGCTTCCAATTCCTCATCTTCAAACTTTTCGGCTGACCAGGTCTCTCCTTGTCTTCTGTGTCGAAATCACCACTTTTGAATTGCGCACACCTCGTTCACAAGTTTTTTGAGTTGTTGCATGTTGACCGCAAGCTTCTACCAACAATCGATAACTTTCTGCAGCCGTTTTCTTCAAATGAAAGAAGGGTATCAGACTTCCCCTCAAAACATCTTTTTTAGGCACAAAATTCGGCATTATAGCAATTGATCAATTTTTTTTTTAATTTAATTCCGAAATCTTATCTCCGGATATTATATAATTATATATAAAATCACTCAGAAAATATTATTGATATCTGAATTTAATTAAAAAATATTGAAAGCATGGGACCTCATATATTTCTATAAAAAAATATTTTTCATATGAGATCACATGTTGGATTATATATGAACCCATATATAACTGCATATTGTGTATATAGTAATATATAATTAGGTATATTAAGTACAATTATATACAGGACCATTTAAAATAATATATTACTGTATATACCCCCACATACATTTGTTAGAACAACACAAAGCTTTATGCAATTCGATACAATTATGTATGCTTTAACATATATGTTTATATGACTATATAATTTTATAAATTTAAGCATTTAGGGCTAGTAATTTACCATAGTTATGAATGTCAAATTTATATGAAAATATCTGTGGTTAAAGTTAAACTCTGGTTATACATATAACCAGAGTATATGTATAACCAGAGTTTAACTTTAACCACAGATATTTTCATATAAATTTGTCATTCATAACTATGGTAAAGCCCTTAACTTTGGTTAGTTAGAGATAAGTTAGCAGGTCTTAATTGTATAAATTATATCTGAGTATATATAAACTTTTTTAATTGGGTAAATAAAAATTACTACATGGTTAATAATTTTTATGACAAATACAGTCATCGCCCTTTTAACTACATGTGTAGTCATATCAATTGTCATTTTTAGTCATTTCTACCTTCTTAATTTCCTGAGTGTAATTTCAGCGGTTTTGGGAGTCTTTCCAACAACCCACTTTTACCAAGTTCCTGAAGAAAATTCCACAAACTAACTTGGCAATAGTGTTTGACTGATTAATCGCTTCAACCAAAAATAGAAAATCCACTTATACCACCCAAAACAATTCGAAACGGACCAAACAAAAATTTCCACAATATTTTTATTAAGGTAGCTGTTTTGAGTTAAGGTAGTAAGGTATACCTTGAAACATGCCGGTCCAACTACTTTACCGCATTAACTCGTACTAAAAATTTCGAAATGTACTTTATCATTGAATTAGCTAATACTCCTGGAAACGCTTATATTTAATATCAGTTTTTTAGCCAAAAGAGTTTGAGCAGGTTTCGCAACTTTCCCTTAGGAATTTGCAAAAAAAAAAAAAAAAAAACAGTCTTAGCAGACTTCTACGTAGCAGGATCCCAGCAAAAAATTTTCAAAAAGGTAAGCGGGTTTGTAATCAAGCATTTTGGGCAGAACGCATTCCTTACTAGATTACCTACTCGATTCTTTTAACAGGGCGTGAGACTAAAATAATTGATTCTTTAGAATTGATTATTTTTTTTACCGAAGAACCATTTACTTTATATTTTTAAGAACTACATACATTTTTTAATAAAGAAATAGTTCAATTGTAAAACTACGAAGTACTTACACAAAAAAAAAATAAATAAATAGTTCCCTAGAAAAAATAAGAACTACTTAAATTTAAAAAAAAGAAGTAGTTCCATAAGTAAATTCAACTTTTACTCACACGTGATTCTCCTAGGTTACTCAAATATAACGATCAAAACTCATACGGAAATAAGTGAAACATCGAATTGTTATGATAACATGGGTTTGTCATAATTTTGGAGCTATAAACCACAAAAATATAAATTTTTCAAAAAAAAAGAACAATTCAAAATTGAAAAACAAAAATATGACTCACGCACAATCACCCTCGAAAATTTTTTTTACACTCACTCACGATAACGTCAGTAATTTCAACTTCCACTCACAATTTTCTGCTCACGTGCGCTTCCCTAATTTATACCTAACCACAGTTTAACAAAATTTAGGCAACATGCAATTTCTGTTTTTAGTATTATTTTCCTGCAAATAAAAATTTGTTTGAAAAAATATATGAGATAAATTCTTTAAAATTGTATAACTTCTTTTTTCAAAATTAGGAACTACTTCCAATAACGTCCTTTTATCAAGAAAAAGTATATGATTACATCTTGAGTACAAAAAGTTAATAACATTGTTATTTTCTTTTAAGTAAATAATTACTTTGTTATTGAGTTCATGCTTTCTGGTTTAAATTTAAAGAATTGATTACAATACTACTTGCTTTTTTGACTCTATCGTTGGAATGAGTTTGGTATTGCAGTTACTAAATTTGGCAATGAGATATGTAAGCAAGTGTGGGCATCACCTTCTGTTTGGAATGTGTAATTTTTTCCTGGGATTATCTTACCAAATTTTAACTTTCTAACTCCAGAGGTTTGGCTTAAGCAATGTTGAGTCAGTCAATGAGTCAGTGAGTACAATTACTCGTTTATATATAAGGCTTTCCAAGCTAAAGGAAAAAGTATATCGTATTAGTTGTCGTATATAAGGTGGATAAAAAATGGAACTACTTTTTAAATTTTTCCAAAAAGTGGGTGATGTAGGCGTAGTATTTTTCGTGGTGGGCGTTGTGGACTGTTACACAGATGGTCCCGGGTTCGATTCCCGGTGACGACAGCATCAATTTAGAAAAATAATATGTATGAGTTTTCTATCACTTATATGTATCGCTGCGCCCACCTTCGGTGTTCCCATAGCACTTAACCCCACCGAAGTAAAATAATGAATCAGGGCTATGAAACAAAAACCTTCAATAAATTCGCCAACTCTACATCAGGTGGCGACCAACAACTGTTCTAAGACTTATCATCTTGCGCAATTACAGTGTTGCCATGTTTGAAGCCCTTCATCTTTCACCACCTTTCATCTCTCCATTATCCCCTTTCCAAAGAAAGCAACACATTAATTAATAGGATGAATTTCCTGAGTGTTGCTTCTCTTAAAAAAAAAAAAAAAAAAAACCCAACTAGTTCTGAATATACATAAATTAATAAACTAAACTGGAAAAAGCGGCAAACAATAGTAAATTGTTTTTTACAAATGCATAAAAATTTGATATAAATAACGGCTCCGCCAAATAACTTTTTTTTTTGAAAATGCTATAAAAAAAACTACTGAATATTTCTCAAATTTCTTTTTTATTTGAAAGTACAATCCTTCCTGTTAATAATGGAAAATAATAACATTCAAATGGCTGCCTCGGCTGGCCATGCAGTAGCCTACACGATCGGTCCAATTTTTAAGCACATTATCGATTGTGTGCAGCTGTATTTCACCAATGGCTTCACGAATATTGTCCTTTAAAGCGTCAATTGTCTCTGGCTTGTTGGCGTAACACTTATCTTTGACGGCACCCCACAAATAATAGTCCAACGGTGTCAAATCGCAGCTCCGAGGTGGCCAAACGACATCAGCTCTGCGGCTGATAATGCGATCTTCAAAAACAGGGCGCAAAACATCGAGTGTAGCTTCGGCTGTGTGGCACGTAGCGCCTTCCTGTTGAAACCAAATGTTGCCAATATCCTCCTCTTCAATTTTTGTGAACAAAAATTCGTTCAAGATGGCCCGATACGCAATTTTCGCACATATTCTGCAACATTACCATGATTTTCAAAGTAATGTCGCAATATTTCCCAGCATTGTTCAAGCGTATACACAACCATATTCGTTCAGCGGAAGGATAAAACTAATTATCTGTCAAACTGACATGAGCTAAGTGTTACCATTCACGAAATAAGCACTAGTTGAAAAAAAACGTTAGATGGCGGACACTTTATTTATTTTTTTTTTTAACTTAACTGAAAACTTTTTTTTATTAAGCTACAAACATTGAACTATATAATATTCTGGGTGTATTGATACGTATGTATCTAGTATCTATGTTTTAAAACATATGTTTTTTATGTACTACATATTTTGGGAAATTTTAAAAAATGCCTTAAAACACCCACTATAATAAAAACTGCTGGCACCAGACCAATTGTCGTAAGAAATTTTCCCCAAAAAGTTCGACTGGCAGTCAAAAAGATTATTTTCCATTTATTTTACGTAATAAGTAAATATATAGTAGATACATTAATCCGCCTTAAGCCTATTATAAAATAAAAAACATTTTCGCTGTACCATCTTTCAAACGCATCTTGGCTTATTACACACAGAAAAATAAAGTGTCAACCGAATTGAAAAGCGTATTTTGGTGGCGACAACAAAGAATATTGTTTAGTACAACCATATTTAAATGTGATTTTAAAAATTATTGGTGTTTCAACTATAACTCAGTTGTACTAACAAAATTATATTGTTAAAACCAATATTCAGTTGAACCAACGGATTTCAGTTGCAGAAACCGAATTTTAGTTGGCAAATGGCTAAATTTTTTCTGTGTGTACATAGAGGATTAGAGGGTTAAAATATTCTGTAATAGGTAAGGCTGCCTCGAAACAGACCTTATAAATACGTAGAAATGATCAATTCCGATAGAAAACAACATGTTGTGAAGAGCATACAGGATTATATGAGGATACCTTTAAAGGACATCCTCTTAATATAAAAACGAATAGATTATTTTTTTTTTTTTTTTTGGCAGAAAGATACATTAAGTATAAGTAGCAAAGCGTTTAAGTTGTACTAATACTCGTATATATTCAAGCTAAGGTACGTTTTTGCCCAATTTCGCTTTTTCCAAATACGGAAATCGCCATATCTTTTAAAAAAGCACAAAAAATAAAATGTTTGGCTTGTAATTATATCTTGGTAAGGTAATATTTTTTGTCTGACTCTTATCTGTTTTATGTGTTAGTTTTCGAGATGCACCCGAAATTTTATAAATATTTTTCGTGTAAAATGTATTAGGGATTCGTGGAGTATGAAAAAGCGAGATTTTCGTGTTGAAAGCGTTATAAAAGTTCAAGGATGATGCTCTAAACTACTGCGGGACTACACTGCAAAAAGCGGGATGGCTGATCAGATTATTCATATTATTTTTAAACAAATTTTACTTTTACTGCTGTCGTTGCTAAATTAAAAAAAAAAAAACACAAAATCTGACATGATTTAGTGTTTTTTATCGTGAGGCACCTTAATAAATTTACTATTGTTGAAAGTAAATACACACAAAACAACATCAACACAACCGTCATTATTATGCAATCAAACAAATCTAAATATTCTGTTCAATATTGAGTAAAACATTCACCCAACAAGGAAAATCTCCTAGAGCGGACCACCAAACCCTTAATAAAGTTTGGCTATGTGAAAGGGGAAACTAAAGTAATAGACAATTTAGGCAGCGAAATTTACACAGAAAAGTGAATATACTTAAAAATTAAATGGATTAATCAATCACTAGACAACTAAATTAAACCATATTTAAATCATTTTGATTAGCAGTTAATCCAACTTTTTATATGGCTAGTATATTCATATTACTCTGTATTCATATTACTAATTGTAGTTATTCATACTACTGTATGTTCTGATATAATTTCGGTTGGCAACACTACAAAGCATTGATGCAAAGTCATATAAAAATTAATGTTAAACGCTGAAGCAAAAAATGTTGGTGCTGTCGACAAAATTTTTGCTAACGCCGACATTTCCTTTTTTCGCATATGCCGGATCGCTTTCGTTACCACCTTAGCATTTGCAACAGATAAAGTGAATCTTTTAGCAGTTAAGTTAAACTTTTAACTGTCAAAACATGCAAGTGTAAACGAGGGAGATTAAAAAGGTGGATTAACTTTACTCAAGTAGATTAATTTTGCTATCTAGATTTCATATAAAACAACTATGTATTCACGCTACTACACTGATAGAAATTTGTGCGTAGTATTAATGAATTCCTTCATTAATCCAATGAATTTTTTCATAAAAAAGTCCCCAAAGAAACGTTTCATTGAGTCAATGAAAGCTGTTTCATTAAATCAATTTTAATGAATGGTTTCATTGACCCAATGAAAATTTCATAAGGTATATAAAATTTTTTTCATTAATACTAGCCTAATCGTTATGAAAGTTTCATGTGTTTAATGAACAAAATTCATAAGTTGTATGAAATATTTTCGTTGATATTTAATAATTTGCACTTTTTATGATTATTTTAGCATAGCATTAATTTGGTGGTTATTGAGAAATTATCATTCGTTGATATTATTTATAAGGTCTGGTCTAGTCCAATTTTAATTTATTTCTGCTTTTATTGTTTTATTTTTACAAAATTTTTCAAATCTTTCTTACATTTTTTACAATTTGTGTTAAAAGATGACATATTTTCTTATATGTCGGTACAAAATGTGTAATTTTTTATCGATCTGGCTTGGAATTCTGTAGAACGATCGACGATTATAGTCAACTTTTTGTAGTAGAATTACGACCATATTAGATAAAAATGTTAAATATTGTTAACAATGCTGTTAAAAACAAAAATTTATTATCGTTTAGCATAACGTTTTTGTGTAACATCGTCAAAACGATAACAATTTAGGTCTCGTTTTCAACAAAACTATGTCGTTTTTCTTAGAGAATCTGTTCCCTGGAATTTCGTCAAAAACTGTTACCTCTAGGCAAATTTAATAAAAAAATTATTTATATCAAAGTTTTGGTTAATTCTGTTTAGAAGAATTTTTAAATTTTTTTTTCAAAATGATAGTACAAAAAAAATTTTTTTTCTTAGTACAAGTCAAAATTTTTATTGAAAAAAATTTTAAAATTTTTCATTGATTTAATGAATTTTTTTTATGAAGTTATTAAAAAATCATAAAAAATGTTAATGAAAAAATACCAATATTAATGAATTTTCATTCAGTTAATGAAATTTTTCATTAAACCAATGAATCGATTTTAATGAAATCGTTTCATTAATACTATGAAGGAAAATTCTATCAGTGTACTGTTTTTGGCATAATTTCGATTGGCGACACTAACAAACATTCCGTAAAAAAAGTGTTGGCGAGGTCGGCAAAATGTTTGCTAACGCCGACATTTTCTTGTTTCTCTTAGGCATGATCACTATTATGCCTGATCACTATTTTAGAGTGTCGAAGTTGATCTTTTAGCTGTCAAGCTAAACTTTTAACTGTCAAAAAATACTTTTGTAAACGAGGAAGATTAGAAAGGCTGATAAATAGGGAGTTAAAACAACGAAATTAATCAACTTGATTAAAGTTAATCCACCTTTTTAATCTTCCTCGTTTACAAATACATTTGTTTAACTAAAGGTTTAACTTGACAACTAAAAAATTAACTTTGTCAGTTTATTAGAGAGTTCAGACTGTGACTTAATCTACTTGATTAACGTTAATCTTCCTTGTTTACATACTCATTTTTGTTTCACTTGACAGGTAAAAGATTAACTCTGTCAGTTTAAAATACCAAAGTGGCGCCGATAGCGATCCGGCAGAGGAACAAGGAAAATGCCAGCGTTAGCAGAAATTTTTGTCGGCAGCGCCAAAATTTGTTTGCGGCAGCCTCTTACGGTAATTTTTATCTGACTTTGTAGGTATGTTTTGTTAGCTTTGCCAACCGTACTTATATTAAAACAGAGAGTTGAGCACAATTAGTGGCAATTCACACGTGATTCACTCATATCTACTATTTCCGTGTATTGGTGATACAAATTGTCAAATTATTGTAAATTCTCTTTTGAAAATGACATTTCATCATTCATACTGGGAAATAGTAGATATGGGTGGATACCGTGTGAATCAAACTTAATACAGAGTCGTTCAGAAATAGTAGCCAGATAAAAAGTTAGATTAACTGTTAATACTAAAGATTAAAAATGGGTTAGTTGCCTTGTTTAGTGCTTGATTAAGCAGTTAAGCCCATTTTTAGGAGATTAATTTGGTATGTGAACTCCATATTAAACAGAATGAAAACTTAAATATAAATCAATGGATTTGGATCAATAAGATGTGATTTTAATTTGACTAATATGTGATGCCATTTAAAATTATATGTAAAAGTAGTCGAACTTTTTTTTCTTGTTTTCTACCATATTATATTTAATTACACAGTGCAACAAATGAAGACTTTTGGAAAAATGCACGGACACGACAGTATAGTTTCGATTGTACTACAAAAGGTTAGTAAAGTCCTGAACTCGGTTTGGCCAGTTTGACTACCATTTTTTTTTTTTATGGACCTCAAAAGATTTTGAAAATCAGTGCACCACTCAAAAAAAGGTGTCCTCAGTTTTTGGCCAACAGCTAATTCAGACTTGATGATATTGCTTAACTATATTTGGCAATAATGTAGTGAAAATTGACGCTTCTGTGTAAATTAGGTATGAGAAACAAAAAATTTTGTTGGGCTTAAAAGTTTTGTTCGAAGTTTTTTTTGTTGGAAATCATTTCAAACTTGAAAGATCTTTGCAAGTTTTATTGCGATTTCAGGGTCCATCCCCAGGGGATTTCTCTGTAAGTATCTTTTTTAACATATAGATTTTCATACACGTTTATAATGATTTTAGACAAAAACAAAATTTTTGGCAAAAATTCAATATTTTTGTTGTTATTGCCTCAATTCCTTGCGATTAGGTTTTTTTTTTGCTATTTTGACCGAAAGGTAGTAACGTCAAGTTCAAGTTTATTGAAATATTAAAATTTGTACATATGTACAAAAACATACTCATACTAACTTAATTTTATGTCTCTCTAGTATACTAAGATTGTTTTTAAAATTTTTATAAATTATTTCGAATTTATAGTATAACGAAAAATTCAACTAACACCTTAATTTATTTATAATTTTATTTTATTTTGTTCAAAACAATTAGAGGACAAATTTAATTAAATTTAATTAATATAATTAAACAAAAATCACATCCTGCTATAGTTAGTAATCCACTTAATGTAACTTTTAATACCATATAATTCTTAAAGGGACTTACAGGAACAACAACACATATTTTTTTTTTAACAAAAAATATGAATCCATAAACAGTTTTTTTTTCAAATATTTTGAAAATTAATTTTAAAAAACACTATTTATTATTAAACAAAGATTTGATATATTTAAATAAATCCTTAACATTTTTAAAATCTACAAAAAATGTTTGATTCAAAAAATTTTTTTACCTGACTTTTTAATATCAAAGAAACATACATTTGATTAAATTTAAACTATTTTTAGTACAATATTAAACAAAAACTTTATAATTTTTAATAAAATGTACAAAAATAAATTATTGTAGGAATAATAGTTTTTTTTAAACCTTTAAAATTTAAGATAAAGTTTTTTTTGTTATAAAAAAATTGTTTTTTTTTTACAAAATTTAAGTCTTATACCCAAAGCCTTTGACATTTAAAATTCATTATAAAAAATGTATCTAAAATCCTTATTAATTTTTTAAAAAACTTCAAAGTTGCTTACAAAAATCTTTAAAAAATTTTCGGCCTTTAAGAAAATTATCCAATTTCCATTCATTTAAAAAGAAGAAAAAAAATTGTTTAAAAAAGAACAAAAACATTTAAATTTGGTTTTACCAAATTGTTAGAGGTGAAAACATTTTTTGGGTGTAAAAAGAAATTTTTTTTATAAAAAAAAAAATTTTTGAGGTGAAAAACTATTTTTGTGGTGAAATAAAAATTTGAGGTAAATTCAAAATTTGAGGTGAAATGACTATACGCCATGACTATATATTTTATACGCCAGATGCTGCTATGAAATTGTACTAATATACACCAATAAGTATGTGCAAATTAAGTAACTTCACATTTTCAGGCATAACTTTTGAACCGCTGGACTAATTTTGCTAATTTTTAATACCAAACTTCAGTCTGCCTTGGGTTTTCGCACCTCGATCGCCATTTCAACAGACAGACGGAAATCGCTAAATCCTCTTAAAATGTAATAAGAATAAATATAGGCTTATGTCAAATAATTTTAAATCCTTTGAAACTGATATTATTTCGCAATAACTTTTTGGATTGACAACACTTTAACTCATAGAAGTGAACAATTGAAGGGCCGTTGGTCTATATTTCTACATTTTTAAAAAATCGTTTGAAACAAGCTCACTTTTGTTTGTTCTTTTTATTTTTTTGTTTATTGCTTTCAACTTTTGAATTCCATTTCGTAATACAAAAATCTCACAACACTTGAGAGATAAATTTAACACTTATTGGCATGTAATCACCTAACAAATAAATACATCGTAGTCGAAATGAAATTATACTACTATGAAATTGTACTAATATACACTAATAAGTATGTGCAAATTTAGAGGTAACTTAACATTTTCACTCATAACTTTTGAACCGCTGGACTGATTTTGCTCATTTTTAATACCAAACTTTTCGTGTATATGAATATCAATCTAGGTAAAAATGAGCAGTCTGAATTGCGTTTTCGCGCCGTGATCGCCATTTCAACAGACAAACGGACATAGCTAAATCGTCTTAAAATGTAATAAGAATAAAGAATAAATATGGCCTTATGTCAAACAATTTTAAATCCTTTGAAACAGATATTATTTCGCAGTAACTTTTTGGATTGACAACACTTTTACTCATAGAAGTGTACAATTGAAGGGCGGTAGGTCTATATTTCTACTTGTTGAACATTTTAAAAAATCGTTTGAAACAAGCTCACTTTTGTTTGTTCTTTTTATTTTTGTGTTTAGGGGTTTCAACTTTTGGATTCTATTTCGTAATACAAAAATCTCACAACACTTGAGAGATAAATTTAACACGTACCTTATTGGCATGTAATCACCCAACAAATAAATATATGGTAGTCGAAAGTTGAAACCAATTTTTTTTTCAGTGTTAAAATTGTTTGTGTTTTTTGTACCGGACACTGACACCCCTTCATGGAATAAAAAATTGATAACAATGCTTCGTTAATGATGTAATTCTGCACAGTTGGAGGTATGTCACGTTGATATGCCCTTAGCAGATAAAGAGCACGACCGTTATAAAAGTTGAGAAAATGAGCATGAATTTTGTTCAAAAAGCAGTTTTTCCGAAGGCACATTCACTGTTTAGTTTAAAATAGGCCAGTTCGTGGACAGAGTTTTTTTGTTATGTTACAACACAAAATCACAGCAAAATAATAAATTTAAATGCAAAAATTATATGGACTTTTTGCAAATTGTGCAAATTGTGCAAAAATTGCATAATTTGTTTTTGTTTTTTTATCGTATATAGAAAACAATGACATTGGCAGATTTTTAAAACCTAGAAATAATAGTGGCAACGCATATAATTGATCGCCATCACAAATTTTGTTCAAAAGGGACTGTGCTAAAAATTTTACTCTTTATTCTCAACACGCTTTGCTACTGCACATCAAGAATGTAGTGCGAAAATCGTCAAAGTTAACATTATTTGTACGTTTTGTCAATACTTTAACACAAAATCAGGGGAGCATTAATAAATATTAAGAACTAAATATTTTATGGACCAAATAAAATTTAGTAAGTATTAAAAATCATCATGTTAAAAAACTTCACAAAGTTGGAATTAACTTGTAGAAAAGACATTTTCTCTTCAACTGATTACGCTAAATTCAAATATAATCTTCAAAACTAATTATAATTTTAAACACCGTGTAAACCGCGATTTTAAGACAAAAATTTAATTTTTGGAAACACGACAAAATTTGACAAAGATTTTTCGGAAAGCACAAAATGAGAGAGTAAAGTTCCATGAAGACGACAAGAAAATATTAACATGTCCAATTTTTTTTTTAATTCAAAAAATGTAATTTTAAGAATTTTTTTTTTAATTTTAACCCTCTAACCGGCAACCCGCCTCCAGGCGGGGTATTTTAAATTGGCCATAAGTGCGCCATATGATTGATTTATAATAAGAATTTAAGCTATTTTGATAGAAAACCAAATTTACTAAATAGTTTGTGAAAGAATTTTTTTGTGTGCTTGGTGTGGAAGCGAGATAGCGTTAAAGTTAAAATTTCGCAATATTTCAAAAAATAAATATTTTAAAATGAACACAATTTTCAAAAATCTTGAAAACATATTTATGTTGACAGTAAACCGTTGACACTAAACATAAAATAAGATTGAATCTTAAACTTAAAAAAAAATCGAAAATGTTGGTATAAGGACATACAGGATTTCAAAAGGATACCTGTAAAGGACATCGTCTTAACTTGAAAACATGTAGACGGATTTTTATGAAGTTTATCAGAAAGATTATATTCAGTATTATTAGCAAAGCCTTTAAATTTAATCAATATATATTGAAGTTAAGGTACGCTCAATTTCGCGTTTTACAAAAATCGCCATACCTTCTTTAATAAAATCTGAAAATGGGTTATTTTTGGACTGTAGTTTTATCTTGTTAAGATGAATAATTTTTGCCTAAAGTTATTTATTTTTATGCATTAGTTTTTGAGATTCGCTCCAAACCTATTTTGGCCCATATCGACTAAAATAGGCAGTGAAATATATTGTTTATTTTTCGTACCAAACAAGTGGTATAAATTTCATTTAAAAAAAACGCTTAGGCCAGAGTGAGGGTTAAGCTTTAAGAATAGCCCATATACTTTATGGGGTCTTAGATCTGGTATAAACCCTCATCACAGTATGTGGAGGGTGTACAAATAACTTTTATTTTTGTTCAGAAAAATAAAAGTCAAAATCCAATCCATAAAATAACTTTTTGTATCTGACTTTTATGATAAAAAGGCATAGTAATTACGGTCCCAGTTAAAGACTTGACTTCAAGAGACTTTATTTTATACACACCTGTAAAAATAGCAGAAAACCCTACTTAAAAGTAGTTAAAAATGTGCTTGCAGAAAAAACTGCTACATTTAGCATATGTTTTTGCTAAATACTAACAAAATAAGAAGAGCAAAACTTAATCTGTTAACTTTACAAAATTTTAGTTATATTCGATGTGAATTTTAGTTAATTGAAAATAGCATTTTACTCTGTAAAAATAGCAAAAGCTTTTACAAAATAGCAAACGAAAACTGTAATATTAACAAAATGTTTGCTATATTTACCTCAAATTTAGTAGAATGCAAATAACAGTTTATTTTGCTAAAATCAACAGAAATTTTTGCTAAAAAATGTTAGATTGCTGATTTTAATCGCATTAAAAAAAAAAAACTTTAAAAATTTTACATGTTTTAATGGCTTTTTTGTCTGCTAATATGTAGTAAATGTTTTTGCTGATTTTGGCAGATTATTTTGTTACTTTCAATTAACTAAAATTAAGCTCAAATATAACTAAATATTTGTAAATTAAACAGATTTTTTTTTGCTATTCTTATATTACTAATATTTAGTAAAAAAAATCTGGTAATTTTAGCAGTTTTTTCTGCAAGCTCATTTTTAACTAATTTTTAGTACCTTTTTTGCTATTTTTACAGGTTTATTTCTATGAGTGTACGGTAATACAAAATCTTAGCATTTTTTTTTTTTAAATTTTAATTCCTAAAAAATATTAGTACACAAATGAAAATCAAAGGAATCTACACTTTTTATGTAGTTTTCGTTGAACCAGTAAAAATAAAATACATTTTTTAATATAAAAATTTTTTCTTTTATTTAAATTTTTCAATTTCAGAAATTGCAAGAAATTTGCATATTTAACAAATCTATTACACCAATAAATCTTAATTTAAAAAAATTTTAAGTGCAAAAAACCAAGGCAGACAAATCAGCGACAATAGATAAAACGAAAAGAAAATCTACGAAAAAACAAAAACTTTAGGGAATAAAAACAATTGTTCTTAATGAATTAAAATGAGAAAAATAATACATAAAACAAATGAATGCAACTAATACTACAAAAGAACAACAACAACAAAAGTAAATTGCTCCCACACACCCACTTTAGCATCATACACACACGGACATAATTTGAAATAAAACTTCCGTTAATTTCAGTTTTTTTATATAGTAGGTTACTAATACATGCTTTCTGTTTTATAAATGTTTTTGAATTTTAATATGAGAAATAGGGGTTACAAAAAGGGTTACTCGAGAGTAGAGATTTTAAGAGAATAAATGGTTTTTATAGCAAAAAAGCTTTTTGAATAGAGAGTGTTAAGAGTTGTGTTGGCTTGAGCTTTTATAAGAATCGGGGATATTGAATTTTCGGGAGTCTTCAGAATTTGCCAATTAAAAAAACACAAAAACATGTCTTACCTCGACTATGCAAAGTGGGGAAAATTGGATTTTTTTTTAAACAAATTTGCATACAGCTCAACAGTTTTAAACGAATTTGAAAAAGTTTAAATTTAAAAAATACCTAAAAGAATTCCAGATCGATTCATCATCGGCAGTTTTTTAAAGCCATTCATTTTATGTCCTTAACATATTATCAAAATCAGCGAAATTTCCATTTTTTTGATATTTCTGCTATAAAGTTGTGGGATACAAATGAAATGCATCTCAAATTAAATATAATTATACTTGATACTATTTGTTAAATCCGTGGTCACAATTTCAGTTTCTTGATAATACTCAGAGCTGCTACATGTGTGCACAAAAAAGCGCTCAAAATATGCAGTAAAAATCAAAAATATAAGATTAAAATATGCTCTAAGTGCGAAATATGCACTTTTTATTTATTGCACGAAATATGCCAAAAATAAGAACTTAAAATCCAAAAACATGCACTAAAAATCAAAAAAAATCGATGCTTTCTTTTGTTTATTTTAATGAAATCCTATTTTTTAAAAAAATGCAATTAAATTGATAATAAGCAACAAAAAATTACAAAATATACATTATAGCTAAATATAAAATTATAACAAAGTGTGCAAAAATACTCGATTACAAATCGATGGCAGTTTGTTAGGCTACTGATTACAAACATACACTTGCATGAAAGTCGCTGCCCTGATAATAATCAAATAAAATTTCAAATTGATCACGCATGCAATACCAATAATGAAACACCTTCATTTTAAAATACCGGTTATCCGCAATCGTTTCCCTTAATTCTGGTACGATACAAAAATTGAATCGGTTTAAAAAAAATTATCTTTTTTGGGAAAATAAATGTTTATTATAAAACTTTCAAAATAGTTAATCAAATTCAAATTATATATATTAATAGAAATTGTATTAAAATCTTGAAGCTTTGACTAAACTGCACTTTATGGAGCGTTCCTTGTAGTAAACCAACTTGTGTTCCAAATAAACTTAAAAAAAATGTGTTTAAAAAGTGAAACTTTGAATATTAACAATTTGTTTATAAACTTATGCTCATATTTTAAAAGAATGTACATAAACTATAAGTACTTCATACAAAAATTAATGAATGTTAGTTTTCTTATTCATTTAAAACGTTAGTTTTTGGAATTTTTTCAATAATATCAGTACATACCGATATTAATGTTTCGGTAAAAATAAGGGACACGTATTTTTTTAGCTGCCCAATCTCACGTTTAATGGTTAAAAAGTGAGGTTACAAATTATTTTCTTTTTGAATGAAAACTTGTCTTTAATTTACGAAAACTAGTTTTATTTGTACACAGTACACAGTGTACACAGTACTCAAGAACACGAAAATTTTGATACAGATATTGAACGATTTCCGATTAAATGAAATAGACATTACTATGCATTAATTTTAGCTTAACACAGCTACAATTCCTTAATAAAACTCCAGATTTAATATAAAATGTTGTAATTTTTGACCCCACTTAGTGACGCATAATCATGAGATTGGGCAGCTAAAAAAACACGGTCTGCACAACATATTCGAAGTTCATTAAAATCTGCCCGTCCGGGTCCTGATACCTCCCTTGTAAGAATTCTATTCTATTAATATTTTATTTTTATATGATTCATCTACAATTCTATAATAGTCTTTGAAATTCATAAAAAGAAGGAGCTGCTAATACATAAGTTCATAAAATGAAAAATTCTAATAAAATTTAGTTTTATACACGGAAAAAAAATCTTAAAATTCGCCAAATTACTTACACATAAAAAATCGTTCCCAAAAAAAACTGGTAAAATTTCAATTTAACA
This sequence comes from Delia radicum, assembly GCA_021234595.1. Lineage (NCBI taxonomy): Eukaryota > Metazoa > Arthropoda > Insecta > Diptera > Anthomyiidae > Delia > Delia radicum. The sequence goes on from CM037853.1 coordinate 96,282,557, forward strand.
AGATATTTCGAAAAAAAATATGAAAAATTTAATAATATAAATTTGTATTCTGGTCAAATATGTCAAGTTATTAAGTAATTTATGCGAAAAATAATATTCTGTACATGCCCAGTCAGAAACTGCCAGTGGTACTCAAAATGAAGCCAAACGAGGAATTTTAAATATTTTACTGGCAAAACACTTGTTTAAGACGCTTTACCAGCGTTTGCCAGTATTTGTTTTACAATAATTTCAGTGGTCCACAAAACAAAAAAACATTGATAAAGAATTGGCTGAGAACAATGGGCCAACGTTGGCAAAAATTGTTTTCTCAGTGCTGTTCAGTCAGAAATGGCCAACGGCTCAAAAGTCTAAGAACTGGTAAAGCATTTAATTTATAAAAATTATGCTTAGTTTAAAATAGCTTATAGTCGGAAGGTTCCGAGTTCGATCACGGTTCCAGGCAAACATATTTTTGAGATTTTTTTTTTCTTTTTAATATTTTTTTAATATAAAATAGATTTTTTTTTTTGTTTCTGGAAAAGATCTTTTTGTTTGTTTTCCCAACCTTGGCAAGTTGATTCCAACAAACATTATGGTAGTGCCGACATATTTGAGCCAACTGTTACCCAGCAGTTATCATTAACTTACTTTTTAAGCTATCAAGTATTATATGTGGCGTTAGCTCAATGGGCTGTCGGCTGCCAATCTCTCGGCCAGGGTTAGTATCCCGGCGTGACCAACAAAATTATAAATCAACATTTTTTAAATTTGATTTTGGAAAATCTATTTTTAGACCAGCAAGTTCATGGTTTTACCAGCAATTTGCCAATGTTGGAAATTTTATTTTACCAGTGCTTGTCCGACACTTTTTTTAACAGACGGACCCATTGTCTAATGACGTTATCATTTTGGGGTTGGGAAAGCACTTGTTGCCAGAATACCACCCGTTTAAGTGCCTTGACAGCGGTGACCCGTTTTTCTGACTTGGTATAGGTATTTCTAGTTCTTTGTAGGAATTTTTAATCTGTAAAATCGCCATCCAATGAAAAATTACCCGTAGCCATTTCAAAAACTAATTGGCGAGAAATCGCCATATCTGACAACCCTGGTTGTAGATCTTCAATTGGATGGCAACTCTAATTAAAAGGCATCAACTTGTTAAAAGGAATTATATGGTTTCTTATTTGTTTGGTTCATTGCAGGAGGCTTGTTTTTTTTTAAAGATAACTAAACTTTTATATATTTCGATAAATGCCATAAATTCTCATTTATTTTTATAGCTAGTATATATAAACGAAATGAGAACTTATGGATATTTTTAAATTACTCACTATGTGGTGCTTTCATTAAGCGTCTTTCATGCACACACACACTAACACACTATATTGTTTAAAGCACTTTTTTTTATACTTAACAATAGGAATTGTTTTTGTTTTTAGTTGAATTTTTCATTCAAAAAGCATACGTTAAAAGTAGTGTATTAGTGTTGGTGATTAGTGTATGCGTGTGTATATGCAGCATTCTCTGTATGTAGTTGTGTGGGGTACTATTTTGAAAGTGAATTTTATTAAAAAAGCGAAGTGTTGCAGCAAATTCAAGCAAACGTTAAGATCATTGTAACGTTGAACGTTGAATTCTACGGTTGCAAAAGTTCTTAAATAAGGTGAGCTAGAAACAATAAAACAATTTCTTAATATAAAGAAATTTAACAAAAAAAAAAAAAACTTATTTAAAAAATAACGACAAAATCTTAAAAAAAACCCCAAAATTAAGTGCCAAAAAAAAAGGGTAAAAGATCTTTTGAAAATTCTTAGAATTTTTTTTAGAAACAAAATATGTAGTGAAATCTTATTAAAAAAAAAAAACTATAAACTTTTTTGCTCAGTGCTTTTTTTTGCGTTACAGTGTAAATTTGTGTGTACAGTGTTTTCTTCATATTGCAAATATTTTCAAACCGGTTAACGGCAGGAAAAAAAGATGATTCAAAACATCATCAAAACCGGTTTAAATGCATTGAGTTGGTTTTTATTCTGTGATTTGAGTAGAGAACTTGGTTAAATTTCAATTTGTTGGCAAAAATTGTGTAGTATTTGTGAGTCATTTATTTTGCATTGAAGCGAAAAAATTATTTTATTCATAATATTACAAAAATAAGTTTACATACCCGGCTCTTCAACCTTGGCAAGTGTCTTCACCATGTTTTGTTTTTGTTTAAAAATTCTAAAAGTTTTCAATTACAAAAAGGTTTTGCAATATTTTTGTTGGCCAACTTAAAAGTGTCTGAGAATTTTTACAGTGATATTAGTATGTGTTGCATAATTGGCAAAAAGAAATAAATCAAGTGCTGCCAAGTATTTCTTTTTTACAAATCCCCCTAAATTGCCCAAAAAATGGGACTAGATTTACTCTTATTACCAAAAAAAAAATCCCCCTAAAAATTATTTTTACTAAAATCTGATAAAATTTTAAGTTTTTATTTAAAATTTTTTGAAAAACAAAATTCTAAATTTTATTTTAACCAGCCCAGTAAAGTGACTTAAATTTGGCAAAAGTGCAGTTTATGGGGCGCGACGAAAAAAAAAAAAAATATGACCCCCTCCGGAATAAAAGAAAAAAATTTTTTTGTTCTGGAGTTAGGGGGCCGGGGCCCCCAGGCCCTAAAAAACTGATACACCACCGAATATACAAGTATGGGTATTCAAATCAAAGGAAATTTTCTCCCGATTCCAAAATAGTATTATTTTTTGGATAAGTGAACCAGGGCGGCAACCAGAGCCATTTTAAATCCCCAAAAGGGGGTAAAAAAAAAAATTGTACATTTTTGAATTTTTTGAAAAAGTTGAAACGCAATATGCGTTGCATTATGAAGTTGTTGATTTTTTGAATTTTAAATGTTTGACTTTTGTTTGCTGTATGAAGTTATACATTACTTTAGGGTTTTTTTTTTTTGAAATTTGAAATGTAACGTTTGGCCCCCAGGCCCCAAAATGAAAAAAAAATCACTTTAATCATTACACATTTTTGGAAATATTAATTTAACTGCAACAATATTGAAAATCCTTGCTTTATAAAGTTTTTCTGCGTGGCGGCCTGCGGCCGCTCTTTGGGGTTTTCTCCTCCATAGGACGCGGCAGGTGGCTTCGCTGAATAAAGTTTCCCTGCGCTGAATAAAGTTTCCCCTCACACTAGGGAAGATAATGAGACGCGCGATTTTTTCAAAAAAATTTTTATTTTTTTGAATAAATTGAGTAAAAATAATATCATTTTTGAAATCGGGAGAAAATTTCGTTTGATTTGAGTACCCATACTTGCATATTCGTTCGAGTATCACTTTTTAGGGTCTGGGGGCCAAAGAGGGCCCGCCCCCTTAACTCCAGAACAAAAAAATTTTCTTTTTTTATTCCGGAGGGGCTCATATTTTGTTTCATTAACATTTGCATTTTTTTTTTTACCCCCTTTTGGGGGGTTTGAAATGGCTCTGGTTGCCGCCCTGGTTCACTTATCCAAAAAATAATACTATTTTTGGAATCGGGAGAAAATTTCCTTTGATTTGAATACCCATACTTGTATATTCGGTGGTGTATCAGTTTTTAGGGCCTGTTGGCCAAAGGGGGCCCGGCCCCCTTAACTCCAGAACAAAAAAAAAAATTTTTTATTCCGGAGGGGTCCATGTACTTTTTTTTTTAATTTCGTTACGCCCCATAAAGTGCACTTTAGCCTTAAATTTTACCAACAATCTAAAAAAAAAGTTCAAATTATGCCAAACATTTTACAAAAATAATAATTGAACCGAAATCTTATTTAATCAAATTGTTACACCCCTAAAATCCCACTCAACGACTAAAAACCCCTAAATCTAGGAGAACCCGCCATATCTTACCAACACTGCCAGATTTGTTTAAACAAAAAATAAAACGGTTAGCTGCACTGTAAACAATTTTGCATATGATTTAAATAAATGTTAAGTGGCCAACTCGAAAGATATATCTTTAATTTTTGATTTTAAAGTTTAAAAGCTTTTTAATCCTGAAACAATTGTTTTATTTTTCATGATTTAAAAAAATCTAAGCAAACTTAAATACATTATTCATACTTTTTATAAATTCTAACCGATCGGATATCGAACTTACACTATACAAATATATATAATAATTAACACGGAAACTAAACTTTTTTTTACCAAATTTCGTCCAATATTGTAATTTGATTAATATTAGTAGCGATTCCTATTCTCAATTTCACCATTCACCTCAATTTTCGAATCTCATTATTTCCCGAGTGTTAATTATTAGTTCCATTTTGATTTCAGATTTATAAATATTTGTTTATTGTAAAGACGATTGGACAATAAAAAATTTATAAATTTGTATTATTTGAGAGAAAATAAGGTTCGAAAACTGAGGTGAATGATGAAAGTGAGAATAGGAATCGCTACCATTATGAATAATTTTAATAAAACTGCATGTCTGAAAAAGTCATAGCTGAGGTATTTTGACAAAAGAACTTCTTTGCGAAAAAAAAAAATTTTAAGTTCGATGAACCTTATATGCTAAACTTCTGCGATCTCTTTCAAAATTGGCAAAATCAGTAATGATTTTGAATAATGGACTCTTTAAAAATAATAAAATATTAAATATTTTATATTCCAGAAAGCAATTTTGGAGCACTTTTCACTTTTCTCTACTGCGATTTTAAAAGCTTTTACATATTTGAAAAATACATAATTTTTTATAAAAAAAATAATCATATTCTCTTACATTTATTAACAATTGAAGTAAAATTTATTTAAGATCTCTAACCTGAAAATTCAGAATAAAAAGAAGAAAAAAAAATAAAACTTAAATTTTTTTGGGGCAAGAAAGCGACCGTAATAGTAGACAATTGCAGTTTCCGGAAACTTTTTAATTTATTAAAATAGTAAATTTACTTAACAACTATGGCTCTTCAAAGTTCACAACTTTTATTTTAATGTTTTTAAAAAATTAAAAACGTGAATAAAACCGCGAGTTTTTTAAATTTCAGAAATAAAAAAAGAGGAATTGTCTTAATGGCTCCATAGATTCTTTCTGTTCACAATTTTAAGAAAATCCAAACACCCTTGGTCAGATTTGTGGCGATTTATCATGGAATTAATGATCTATTTTTTTTTTTACTTTTCATACTTTTGTTCAAAGTTGTAATTTAGAATATTTCACGTTTGATTTTTTGTAGCAAACATATGTTTGCATAGCCGCACTTCCATGTATCTTCTATCTGTCCAAAATGTAATTCTGAAAATACCCTGCACTGAGAAAATTATCTGCACGATCTTAATGCATTTTTGCATAAAAGCAATGAAATTGAACTAGTAGTTCAAAGTCCATTGAAACTATTCACTAAGGGAATCCTGTTGGATTGTTCCTTTAGATTTCGACGAAATTCGAATATAATATAGAGGATACGAAAGTAATAAAAAATTATTAAGAAACTTGCCTGCCCAATCACGTTTTTAGACGGTAAAAATGGGTTTCAAAGTTGTTCGAAACTTTTTGTATTTTTTGTACCCCATCCAAATACCTTTCATTTAATACCAAATTTGTATATTGTTTCTTTGAAAGAAGCTTGATAATAATGGAAACATGGGGTATTTTTCACCGCAAGTTTTAACGCTTGAAAGTGATATTGGGCAGATGAAAAGGTACTCATTTTTATTTATTTAATCCCCTCTATATCATATCCACATTTTATGGAAATCGTAGAGAACCCATCAGCGGTGCTTTCCTAGTGTTACCTTTTTATTATAAAAAACACTTTTTCGATAGTCTCTGATTTTAATAAAATTGAGAGAGTGTATGTGCCAGTGGACGCATGTATGTACAACGGTTTTCTACTATGCAAAATGTGGCAACTCTATAGATTTAAATTACCCAAAAATAATGGGTAGGGACTTTTTTCAAAAAGATCATCATATATATATGCTAAGAAAGATATTGAAAAAATTCTTTTTGCATAGGAATAGCAAAAATTTAGGGTTTCAGAAATTAAATGTAAAAAAATTAGATTTTTGTTGTTTTTTGTGACCAATTTTATTTTGTTTATAATTTGTTTGTATTTGTTTGTTTATTTAATATGTTTCAATATCTTTCACACAACAAAAGTTATGATATTTTCATGGTTGGCAAACACCACCGTTTCATTATTAGGTGCTGCTGCTTACCACGTCCACATCAATACCGATATAAAAATTTTGAAACTGCGATCATAGAGTTTATTTTAAAAGTCTACCCAATAATTTGTGCTATATCTACAAACTAACGTTATTAATATTCGTATCGGTATTTCAGAGTTATTTAAACTTTAGTCCGAGATATTTCAAATTCAAGCCGGAAAATAGCGAAATAAAACCCGTTATATAAGAAAATACATGCCTGTAATGAAATTGTTATTTTAAAATTTCCATGTCGGTCTTGGTGTCACTGTGGAAGCCAACTACCGTTATTATGAAAAGTTATTGAATGCCAACCCTGGATATTTTGAATAAAGTCCCTAATCCTTAATTTTGGGTATTTTTTAGTGTCTGACCGAACAGTTCGGCCAAAAAACTATATTTTGTCGGTTTTTTGATATCTAGAGGCAATGATGACACATTTTGGTATTGGAAACATGTTTGTTGAGCCGATTTAATTCGATTTTGTGTATAAAATTTAAAAGAAAAGCCGAAGTTTAGCTATAAAGTTAAAAGTTCGGCCGCCGAACTATTTTCAATTTGGCCGAACTTTCTGAGGCCGAACAGTGAATTCATTGCTTAACTACTGACTTTTCTTCAAATTTGACACTCAAAATAGCATCTAATCAGTCCAATAAACATTTTTCTATCCGCCAAATTTGTCCATAATGCTTTAAAATACCGAATACAGACCAAATGCATTTTCTGGCCGAACTGTTTGGTCGGACACTAGTTATTTTAAAGATATAAGATTAAACCAGTTTGCAAAATAAAAAATTTCAATTTTATGAAAAAAATGTTCTAAGCACCGTGAAAATTTAAGTGTGGAATCTCTCCTACTTTTTAAGATTTCTGAAATCTAGAGACGTACTATAGATTTCAACTCACAATTTGACAATTCCTTTCCTTTCCAGAGATGGATAGCATGTGAATTGACCCTAAAAAACTTTTTTTTAATATAATAAATATAATAAAAAGTAAAATATGTTCACAATTTCATATTTTTATTTTACAAAAACTATAAATCTATTAACCGATCGTTCAGATTTATTTAACTATAAACAGATTTATTTAACTATAAACATAATTTTTTAAGAAAAAAATATTTTATTTGTGTAATTTTATATGCATGCGCGGATCCAGGAGGAGGAAAAATTGGACATTTCCTTAATCAAAATAAAATGTTTCAGTACAAAAACAGCAAAAAAAAAGATTAAAAAGTTTATTAAAAATACTCTAACTTCACTACCTGAGTCTGTTTATATGAAACATCTTCAAATTAAGAAAAAGTCTTAAAAATACATCAGTTTCTTATAAAACCTCCTAATTTTATTTTTTATTTTTGCAATTTTATGAATTTTTTTTTTAATGTTAAACAAACTGATCCTCTTTTTTTATATGAAAACAAACCCAAGGGGTATCTAAATATAGATAAATTTAAAGAGCTGCCGACATAATAAATGACACCCGCCAAGCAACAAAAGCAAACCTAAAGAAAACACAAAAAAAAAATCAAGTAAAATAATGCCGGTGAGAAAGAAAAATAATTTTGCCAAATAAATAATATGAAACAAGAATACACTTACGAATTACGCTAACAAAAAATCGCACATGACGTAAAAGATAAGATTTATTTAAAAAAAAAAAACTGAGATATAAATTTTTTTGGAGGGCTGTGTTTTTTGAACACACTGACTGACATAAGAGGTTAATTTAACATTATTTTTTCTTAAAGTGTAAAAAATATTATGAGTCGATTTTATGGTGGTGATTATAGTTAATTATTCAATTGAAATTTATTAAAATCGTCATCTTTTTTTTTTTTTTAACACATGTCTAGATGAAAAAAAAAATAAATGGAATGAATGAATTTATTCGTATATTTCAATTAAGTTCAGTTGTAGTTTGCAAAAAAAAAAAAATTTTTTTTGTTGTTCTCATTCTGTAGTATAGATTTTATTTAGCCTGTGGAAGAGGGGTAGCGGTTATGCTCAAATCCATTGTAAATCCAATTGTTTTATGTATTTACTTCTTATGTAATACAATTTACTATGCAATGAAAATGCCAGCTTGCGAAAATTTTAAATGTTATAGTTTAGGGCTACCAGAGATTTGTATAATATTTTGCACATTTTGAAATTTTTAGGAATTCATATTTTTTTATAGCATAAACTTTTTGTTTATTTTAGCATTATGCATTTTACCGTCGTATTTTAGTTATAGCACGATAAGACTATCTTTAAATGAGATATCAATGAATCGCCCTAGCTTTAACCGTTTAAAGAACATGGACTTTTATGTACGACTGCTTCTGTGACATTTTCGAATTTTTTTATATTTCGATATTTCTAGCACGCAAAACATGGACGATGTCATATTTATATGACATTTATCATCCATACCAGGGATGTTAAATTGGTTTTTCAATTTTGTACCAACCTCCAAAAAAAATTGTACTTTTTGGACCTTCACGGTACCATTTCATTTAAATTTATTAAGACAACAAAAAAAATTACACAAAAATTCACTTGTACAGAAAAAAAAAACAAAAGCATCCAATAACATACATTATATGTATGAATAAAATAATTCATAAAAAAGTCATGAATATATGAGACCGAATCATGGAATTATTTGTTTAGTTAATAAACTGTTTGAAATTTTTACATCATAGCGGCATGAATTTGTCGATCTTAACAAATCCTTTGCCTGTATGAGACTTGATAATGTTGGCTAATGTAGTCTGTTTCTTTTCTTAGTTTTTATTATATTTTGAAAAGAAAAAACTCTTTCCTTATTTGCAGATGAGTGTGGAATGGATAAAATTCCAGCAACGACTAGAAATGTCTGGAAACATATTGACATTCAGTTCATTTTGAAAACTAGCTACTACCGACCAAAACTACAGATGTTTTAATTTTTTAACGACTTCAGTTGCTCAACATCAGCTAAAGCTCCAAATTGATAATTTATTGAATCAACATTTGCAGGTTTATTCGGGAACATTTTTATTAGAAGAGGTACAATACTTCTTGTTTTACCTGAAATAACATTTTGTTGATTGTTTTTATATACATCGAATGTTATTTTTAATTCAAAAATGTTCTATTTATATAAAAAAATTTTAGTTTTTACTCTGGCTCAACTAATATTTTTACTAAGAAGACAAGAATGGAACAAATTAATGATTAATCAGTTTTTTGTTAAAGTTCTGACTATTATGGAGGCTCTAACTTTTCTAAAACATCGGGTTCTGATGCGATCTTTAGCCAGATCGAAATACTAGTATGAACCTAGCTAATATGTTTGATTTGCTTTATTTTTGTAAATATCAAAGGTTAAAAGCTCGATATAAATTAAAAATATATAAGATTGTTTGGGATTTTCTTTCATTTCTTTAACAATAATTTAATTTTCACTTCCTCAGAATTTTAATAAATTCAAAATAAAAGTGAAGTTGGCTGCAACAAGTGTCAATATATGTAAGAGCTCTATACACCACAATACCAGTCGCATACAGAGCTTCCAGATAAGTTATGTAAAAATCGTAAATCTTTAAACGATATTCAAAAAAAAAAATTGTTAATTTTATTCTGCAAAATCCTTAAAATGATGATAAATCGTCAAATCTGGCGGATATAGTCGCATATATTTTAAGCGCTCATTACATAAAATGAATAAATGCAATGAAAAAGGACACAATAACAATGTTTGCTATACTAAAAATTCAAAAAGGGGAAATATTAAAAATTTTTAAATTGTACCAAATCAGTCGCGGTAGTACCACGGTACTTTAGAAGGTCAAAATGTACCAAAAAAAGTACAATTTAACATCCCTGATCCATACCAAGTTTGCTTAAAATTGAAGGGGGGTCGAAATCGAAAATTCGAATTTATTTTCTGCTTTAATATTATATTATACATTTTATTTTGTATGCTTTTATAATAAAGGTACGTTCAGATTAGCCAAATATTTGACAAAAAACATGAAATATTTCTTTGCCGTAATCTGAACACAAAATATTTTTGTGTGTCAAACAGCAAATCAGCTGATTTTGGTCAAACAAAATTATTTGCATTGAAATAAATATTTGACGAACTTAACCATAGTGTGAACACTAGCTATCAAATATTTTCTTCTAATTTGAGCAAATATTTATTTGATCTTACAAAAAAAAATGTAAGAACAAACAATGGCAAATAAAAGGTGGTAAAATCGTCAATTATAAATTTTTTTAATAAATTTATTAATAAAAGGCTTTATAAAAAAAACTGAATTTTGTTGTCGTACGTGAAAATAAAAACTTAATCAATCCGATAACAGAATGGAACATTATTCCAAAATGGAACGATATGGCATGAAACGGAGAATGATTGGAATCGGAACACTGTACACATTTGTGTTGTCGGTATAGATTTTTGTCCGTTTTGCGATATCATGCTTAGTTTTCGAGATACAAGCCATTTTACAAAATGGCGGTATTTTAAAATGTCCAGTATCTCCAAAACTAAGCGAGATAGACCAAAACGGACAAAATTTGTGTTCCGTTGGAGTATTAATATACCCTTATAACATAAATAGGCTAGGTCCGAGAGAGATCCCGAGTGATCAATTTTTTAAAAAAAGTTAGTTTTTCGATTAAATAAATCTATGTTTTTTTACACTTTGATTAAATAAATATTTAATACAAATATTTGTTTCAATCTGAACGCTCGACAAATATTTTTTCGTTTATTTTATTTGACACTATTTTGAGAGCTGTTTGAACAAACAAAAACCATCAAATATTTGATCATAGTTTGAACATAAAATAAAATAATTTTTTATTTGACACAATTGGAAGCAAATATGTTAACAAATATTTTGTTCAAATATTTGATTAATGTGAACGTACCTTAAGAATACTCAAAGGTTATGTGAATTTTTGTCCAAGAACAATTTTATTTTTTGTACGCTCCACATTCTGTGAAGATGGTATACTTATGTACATCAGTTTTTCATTTCGTCTGTAACGCATCGAAATATAGGCCTAAGACCCCATAAAGTATATATATTCTTGATCCATGTTCAATTTTAAGACGGTTTAGCGATGTCCGTCTGTCTGTTAAAATGGTTATCAAGGCGCTATAATGCAACACGGACTGCTTATTGTTACTTAGATTGATGTAAATTTTCCCGAAAAGTTTGGTATTGAAAATGAACAAAATCGGTGCAGCGGTTAAAAAGTTATGAGTGCAAATTTTAAGGTACCTCTAAATTTTCCATACAAATTGGTGTATTAGTACAATTTAATAGTAGCTTCAGATGTATAAAATATAACGTCTTATTTCCAAGAGGTGAATAGTTTAAATTCCTCTCAAATTTTTATTCACCTCATTTTTTTTACCACAAACATTTTTTTTTGATACAAAAATAGTTTCTCAACATATTTTGGTTTTTTTTGTATTTTTTTTTTTTACAAATTTGCACATCCAAAAAAAATTTCCCGTCAAGTTTTGCGAATTTTTAATTTTTTTTTTTAAATTAAAACCATTTAAAAATTACGATTTTTTAAAAATGTTCTTAAAAATAAAAAACTGGGTTCTTTTCAAAATTAATTAATTTTGGGATTTTTAATTTTTTTTAAAATTAAAACCGTTAAAAAATTACGTTTTTTTTTAAAACCATCCATGAAATATATCGCACACCTAGTATAAAAGTAACTTAACTCAAAATTTTTAATTTTTCAGAAATCAAAAAAAAATATTAACCAATTGAAACATAAAGAAAGACATAACTGTTTTTTTATCAACAGTTAACAACAAAAAAATACACTGATATCTTTTTTATAGATAAACAAGAATATTCTGCATAGTTTAAGCATATAAAACCGAAAAATTAAAATTTTGAGTTGAGTCACTTTTGAACTGGGTGTGCGATATGTATGTTTTTAATATAAAGCAAATTCAAAGACATAAGGTTTTCTCTCTGTTCTTTGATGGAATTCATGATATATAAATCATACAGCTTCCTTTAGATTCAAAACTTCTAAAACTTGTTGATGCGATTGTAGAACATTTTTCTGCTTGTGTGACATTTTTTTTTTTTTTATTCCTTTTAGGAATTTTTAGTATTGAACGGGGAATAACCGAATTAATATGTATGCCAACCCTATTTTCGTAAAAAAAATCTTGGAGTACATTGCACTTTTTGCACAAATATGTGCGTTGTTGACGCTTTTTTTTTTCTCTCTGGTATTTTTCACATGCCACCAATTTTTGTTGACAATTCATCGGAAATTATATTGTGATATAAAAAAATTCAATTAAAATGAATTGCGTAAGTTTTAAATTACAATAACAAAAATTTTAAAAATAATTTAAAGCAAAAAATTATGACAATATCGAATTTCATTAAAATTAAAGGCAAACAAATAATAAAAAAAAAAACAATTTAACTTTAATTGTAAAGAGTAAATAATAATAAAAAAAATAAAAACTTTTTACTTAAGAGTATTAAGGTGATATAAATAAAGAGCAAAAAGCTTTAGCTGGAAAGCTTGGGAGAGTTTAAAAGCTTTAAGTTAAAAGATTTAACTGTAATATATATTAAGTACAACACTTGACAACTAGATGGCTGTATGAAGCAATTCGTATAACCGTTAAATTAAAAATCATCAACAAAATTGATTACACAGAGAATTTTATTGGGCAAGTTTTAATGAAATTTTCTTGTAAACTAGTATGGTTTTTTTTTTCTTTAATGTCAGGAAAATCTTCATAATTTTAATCAAAATTATAAATTTTATGAAAAAATGCATAATTTTAAAAAAAGGTGTAAGTTAGCGGGTTCCAGTAGAACTTCTTTGATTTGATGCAATACGTTCATTAATATTAAAGAAATCAGAAAAATTTCAAAATTTTTGAAATAGAAATTATTTTTTTTTGTTTTATTAATTTTTGATGTAAATAAATGTAAATAAAATAAAAAAATTGTCTTGAAATTAATTTTTGTAAATATTAAAAGAGCAGTTTATAAATTTATTGATCAATTTCAAAAACTACGCTAAAAGAATTTTTTTTTTTATTAATTAATAATAAATTATATACTATTATCAGCACTAGCTAATATGGCCTTCGGCGCGTTGTAGCGAAAACAGGCCAGTGCCTCTGGTGGGAATCGAACCTACCACCCCCCGCACAGATAAGCCAGCACTCTACCAACTAGCCTACCGGGGCGCACACACTAAAAGAATTATCTACATGATACTAATAAACTTTTGCATAAAATCAATAAAATTGCACTGGAACTCGTCCATTAAAAATTTTCATGAAACTTAAAGGAAAATATCGTTTTATTTATTAAAAGTTTCGTTCACTCAATAAAGAAGTTTCATTAAAAATTGCTTTCATTAAAAGTACACTCAGGGAACTTCTGCTTTAAAAATATGTAGTTGTTTGGGTGTTAATACAGTTTCATTATTTTTAATGTAAATGTAAGTCATTTGTAGAACAAATAAAATTTTTAACTAACATTGTAGTTCATTTAAAAAAACAACTCACATCAAATGACTGTTTTATGATTTTACATTCATTTTTTACAGTTGTTTTTTGTTATTTAAAAAAATAAAAAAAAATTTTTTTGGTTTATTTTTTACTACCATGTGGTTCATTTTTACTACAATGTTAGTCATTTTTTGAACATTAAAAAACAAATGACAATGTTAGTTGAATTTAATGAAATGTAAGTCGTCCTTTTTTTAAATGAAATTTCATTTGTTTTTGACTACAATTGCAGTCGTCTTTACCAACATAATTTCCTAAGTGTAAGAACATTTTTTATTAAATTTTTTAAAAAAATACGTTCACTTTGTGAAAAAAAGTTTCAGTAGTTTACTGAAAATTTTCATTTTTTTTTTGTCCACTAAAATTCTTTCTGTGCATATTTTCTTTTTTTTTAGTATATAATCGTCATTAAATATTTTTCAACATTAGATCAGCAAATAAATTTTAAAATCTTTTCGGTGCCTTCTTCAAAATTAATGCCTTTTATAACCGTTCGTCTAGACTTTAATAAATATAATTTTCTTAATAATCTGTAGTGAGTTCAACAGAAAAAAAAATAAAAAAACTTGAGTATTTTTTATTATTATTATGAATTGCACAAAAATTTGTGTGACTGTTAAATCAACTACATCCGCTCAAAATGTGTATTTCCTTAAAATCCATATAAATTATAAAGGTACTTATAAAAAAGATTTCAACTTTAATAAGATATTAAAATTTTATGCATGTATTTTATAAAAATAAACCACAAGATTTTGATTTTGTTTCTTATAAACCATATAAAACCCTTGTCAGCCATAATTATAGTCAGAATTCAAAAAACAAACGCATAAATTCGCATATAAATAATTAATATGTATAATAACTAAAAATATCGTACTATTAGTTGAGTATATTGCCTTAGCAACTTGCCAACAATACATGCAAATTCGCAATTTGCAAAAAAACAAAAAATACTGAAGAGAGCGTAATCCAAGCCAATTAAAATTATAAGTGTTATGAGTAGGGCAACCAAAAAACAGCTCTAAAAACAATGTTTGAAGCGCTTAAAAAAAAATCTCGAAAAACAGGAAAATAAACCCTTTAAATATAAAAATAAACCGTTAAATAAAAGCCGTTAAAAAATAAATTTCATAACTTTTTATTAAATTCGTTTCTGCAAATAAAACGTTTGTAAAATTTATTCCTTGGAACTTCGTCAGTCCAACAAAGGTACAATAGAGAAATTGTTTTTCCTACGCTTCAAATTATTTTATCAACATATAACATTAAAATTTCAATTTTCAAGAGGACCACCACTCATTAAATTCTTCCTATTAATTAATGTGTTGCTTTCTTTGCAAAGGGGATAGTAGAGAGGTGAAAGGTGGGGAAAAGATGAAGGGCTTCAAACATGGCAACACTGTAATTGCGCGAGAAAATAAGTCTTAAAACAGTTGCTGCTCGCCACCTGATGGAGAGTTGGCGAATTTATTGAAGCTTTTTGTTTCATAGCAATGATTCATTATTTTACTTCGGTGGGGTTAAGTGCTATGGGAACACCGAAAGCGGGCGCTGCGATACATATGAGGGATAGAAAACTCATATATATTATTTTTCTAAATAGTTGTTGTCGTCACCGGGAATCAAACCCGGGACCATCTGTCTAACAGTCCAACGCGCTAACCATTACACCACAACTCCCGCTAAAGTAGCTAATATTTACAAAATAAGCTTAAAAAAATTCTCTCACACATATAGGTTAAAATTTTAATAATTTCATGATCACAACTTGTAGTTAGTCCAAATAGTACTACCCTTTCAAATAAAAAACAAGCCCTAGCTTATTTTTGGTTGACCTAGTTATAAGTTAGCAGGGCAAGGAACTTCATGCAAATCCATGTTTTTTCTCGATCATCGGAAATAGGCTAAATATAATTTCGAATCATCAAATTCAGAACAAAATGTCATCGATTTGTAGTTGTAAAAGTGCATATTTTTTTGCATATTCTGCATTTTTATGCATATTTTGTGGCATTTTATGCACATTTTGTCCTTGTAAGTGCATCAGGGATGGGAAATGAGAATTTCGTTTCGGTACCAAGAAAATTTTCAAATAGGACTTTTTCGACTCTCAGAGTACTAAAATTATTTTTTATTTTATTTTTCTTAAAGTTCATACTTTATATGTATTTGTAAAAAAATAAAGTTTTACTTTAAAAAAGTATATTTTTAAAATTAATGTACAGGAACAAAGAACTCCAAATGAGATCAAAATTAAATTAATCAATTCAGCTAAAAAAGAATTTTATGAATTGGTTGATAATAACTTGTTAGAGATTTTAAAATTGTAATAACAAGAATTTGTTGCATTTAATAAATCTTTGGTTTGTATTAGTTTTAATACTGTGGGAACATGAAGTCTGTTTTTGCCTTTGGTTTTAATCAGATTTTGGTATGAAACAATTCTCTCAACGTTTGCAGAAGAATGTGGTATGGATAAAATACCTTCAGTAATTCTGGAAATATCGGAAAACATATATTTGTTTAACTCATTTCTAATTTTAGATACTTTTAACCAGAAACTACATATATTTTCCTTTCTAGAAAGTTTTAGTTCTTGCCAATCTGCCAACGCTCTGCATTGGGTATTAATGGCGTCAAAATTATTTTCTTCGTTTGGAAAAATGTTTTATCAAAAATGGCACGATACTATTAGTTCTTCCGCAAACAACGTTGTCAGGTGAAAACTTACTGAACCAAATTAAAATTTCATTATCAAAATTTACTCTGGTCTTCAAATCATCACAAAATTTAATATAAAATTTTTTGGAATTTTCAATCTGATTTTTATTTATATACAAATCCACTTCCGTACCACAAAAAACGTCGTTTAGCGGAATATGGTTATCGTGGATATTTAATTGTGACACATCTTTATTTATGAAGTTGCGAGCAATATATTAATAAAATTTATATATTAACATTAATAAAAATAAAAAAAATAAAATGAATTAAAAACTTTAAATCGTCTAATAGTATCAAATAAGTCGCGGGAGTACTACGGTACTTTGGAACATCGAATAGTATCAAACAAAGAACTATAGTATCAACTTTTCCATCCCTGAAGTGCATATTTGTGGAAATTTTTCATATATTTTAAGCGTTTGTTTTTTTTTTCAATTAAAAAAAATTTTTTTTTGATTCATTTTTTATATTTTTTTTCTACAATTTAAGTTAAATCATTTTTACATTTTAAAATTTTGCTGAACCGAAGAAACCCGTAAGATTCTGTTCCTATTGAAAATAGATAGATGCCAAGTTTAATTTTTTTTCTTAATGTTTAATGTTTTGATTTTTGCAAAAAGCGTTCTTTAGAGTGCATATTTTTCATGTTTTTAGTGCATATTTTTTATTTTTAGCTTGGATATAATTCATTGTCCTAATTAGGAGCTGTTTTTATTGTTAACAGTTAATTTTTTTTTTTAAATACTTCAGCCAACTTGTTATATTGCAAATATTGGCAATAAACTTTATAAAAATTGTACAATTATCATAAAAATTAAAACAAAAAACACCATGTACATTGCATGGATTTACCATCAACGCATATAATGCATTTATGAATCGAATGAATGAATGTCTTTTCTATGCAATTTGTTTGTGGATTGTCAGTTTTACCGGTAGTTTTATATACATTAACCATTGTTAGCTACTTTCGATTTTTTTTTTTTTTTCTGCGCTTCAATTATATTGAATGTAAATAGAGGAAAAGCATTAACAAATTGCATACAAAATGCAATTTTGTATGAATGTCTTTTTTGAAATTGTGGTGATTCCAAAAAAAAACTTACGTAATAAAAAAAAACTGCATTTTAATAATTGCATAAATAGTGGGTCATTGAATTTTAAATATAACTGGAAATTAAAATTGAAATTAATGAAAAACCTGCATAAAAACTGTTATTTTATATAAATCAAAAACGTTACCTAAAATATTTTATATCAAAATTTTTTTAAGATTTCTGAAATGAAAATATTTAAATTTCAAATTTAGTTAAAAAAAATTACATAAAGAATAATTTTGCCTAAGTTTTTTGCACAAAATACGAATATTATTTTTTTTTTTAATTTAGACAATTACAGTCAACAAAGTTTGACAGCTATCACATGACAGTTATCTGGGTTGCAGTCAGTCGTTGTTGTTTTAAACTACAATTATAATTGTTTTTTTTTATGAAATAATGCAAAACAACTATTATGACAGTAATTTAAAAAATCAACTACAGAAAAAAATGTATTTTTGTAAAAGTACTTGGAAGCAGTTATTTTAGTGTTTTAATAAACAACTACGAAAACAGTAAAGTAGGAAATTAAATCTTTATTGTTCGACTACAAGAAAAAAAAAACATTTATTAAAATATATTTTTAAAATAACTGTTAAAAGACAGTAGTTTTTACCAATTCTTTCAGTTGTTTCAAAATTTTTGTAATAAAAAAAACTGTTATTTTTACTACATTTGTTAGTTGTTTTTTAATTGTTAAAAATAACAAAATTTTTAGATATTTCAACAGTAATTCCCTTTGTCGCCTTTCTCACAAAATTTACAGTTGTTTAACTGTAAATTTCAGTAGATTCTGAATAATAATAAAATAACATTTAAAGAAATTTTTATCTCAAGTTTTTAAAATTTTATTAAGTTTTTCTTTCTTTGTATAAGAAATAAAAAATCGAGTTAGGGCCATTTTATATTTAGCCATCGTTATATTTTGTAGTTGAACACATTTTCCAAGGAAAATATTCTGCGAAATGAAAATATTAATTCTGAATAAATAATAACATTTTTTAAAATATTTCTTTTGTTTTTATGAAAAAAGTTCTTATAAATTAAGAATTTGTATAGTCTGTGCACTCATATGTGGAAGATAGTATACATTAGGGTGATAATCGATAAAGATCTTTAAACTATATTTAGCAATTTTTAGCCAATCGAAATGGATTTTCAACACAAAATTTTTGTACAAACAATTATGCCAACTTGGTGCTTTTTACACTTTTTTTTTGTGGTTTTCGATTACCAAAACAGCAAAACATTTACTCTTAATGCCAAATCGTAAAATAGCACTGAGTTGGTGCTTTTGTACACAGAAAAAACTAAAAAAGATATTTAGTTACAATATTTGTAAGTACAATTAGAAATTTAATTAAATCGAGACCAATTAAACTTTTAATCATATCAATTAAAAATGTAATAGTTTCAATTAAAACTTTGATTGTATCAATTAAAAAAATTAATTTGAAATTTTTAATAACTGTTAAAAATTTAAAAAAAAAAAAATTTGAAAAAAAATGGGGGACATAGTATTTTAATAGGAACTCTACTTTCATACATTTTTATTCATTTAACTTTTATACTTATGTTTTTATATTTAACTGTAAGCGAATGTATCCTAATGTGGCCCTTTATCTGGTATTTGAGCTATATAAATAAAACTAATTGTAGTATTCCAAATACAACAGTCTGTGTCAATTAACACTATTTTTTATTTTCTTTACAAAATAAGCGAAAAATTTCTTAACATTAGTTTAAAGTCAGTCCCATTAATGTGTACCGATAACTTTCAAACATAGTTGACATTTAGTACCTTTTCATAATAACGGTAATTGGGTACCACAGAACTGTTGTCAAATTACGGCTTTTCCCCTCCAAATTTAGTGGTCGTTTAGGGGTGACAATTTGTTAGGGGGATTTTTGTTGGGTAAAAATCTGATTAAAAGAGGTTTATAAAATATTTATAAGAATAAAGTTTTCGATTATTATTTTTGTCAAATTTTTTACATAATTTTTACTTTATTTTAGATTGTTGGTAAAATTTAAGACACTTTACTGTGACCTTAAAATAAAACTTCAAATGTTGGCTATAAAAACACTTAAACTCTAACAAAATTAGTGTATTTAAAAATTTGTATGCAAAGAATTTGAAATATAACCTAAAGAATTTAGCAGATTTCAAGAAAAAAAAATTTTAGGGGAATCTTTTTGGTATCAGAGTAAACATAGGCGGCTTTTTGGACAATTTAGGTGAATTTGCTAAAAAAAATACTTGTCAACATTGTACCACAGCTACATCAAGACTCAATGGAAATGTTTTAAAAAGCGATTCCTTTAAAGACATTTCTTTTCTCGTATAACCGATTTAACTTTGACATATTACAGGTTTGAATTTTGAACGGTATTTTGTAGATAGAGCATAATTTAATTGCTAAAATTTTGAAATTAATCCTGTGATTAAATCCAGTGTCCAGTATTTTAGTTGTAGTTTTAAAATTTGCTTATGATGTGGCTGTGGTAGGTAATTACACTTAGAATACTATGTAGGCAAAGACCACTGCAAATGTAGTTAAAAACAAATGAAATTTCACTTAAAGAAAGGACGACTTACATTTCAATAAATTTTAACTAACATTGTCGCAGGAAACGGTTAAAAAATAATATTTTTGTCAACTTTTTGGTATTAGCTTAAGGATTTAAGTCACATCTTACCTATATACAAAATTTTAGTAAGGTATTCGAAAGAGAACTTGCCAAAAATTGGACTTAAATTTTTGCTTAAATGGAAAAAGGGCGAATATCCAAAAAAATGTATTGAAATTTGAATAAAAATGCGTTATTTTGCAGCAGATTTTGACTACATTTTCATGAGACTTGCAAAACTTGACGAACTATGGTTGGTATTTGTTTGTAACACTTTAAGGACAATTAAGTACAATTTCAAATTTAAGCTAATATCAATTTTAAACTCGCAGCTAAATAATTTTTATATAATATTTTGTTAAGGATGGATATTCGCCCTTTTTGCTTTCCACACTTTAAAGTCTTATAACTCAAGAACGGTAAAATTTTTTGCCAATATAATAAGTGTGGTTTGTTCCTCGTAATGCTCTTTTAACACATTGTTACCGAAAGTAAAATTTTTTTATGTTTTTGTGTTGTATTTAATCAAAATTGTGCGTTAGTTCACTCCCAATTTAAACAAAAATATAAAAATATACGAATTATTGCACTTTCAGTCATTTTTTTAGCCTTAAAAGTCAAAATTTTCCAAAATTTCTGCATAGGATTGTAGGGCTCTGCTAACAAAATGCATTTATGCAAAAAAACTTGTTTGCGAAAAAGTGGTCTATTCGTCCTTATTCGCATGAACTGTTCAATTGTTTGTTTTATTTTTTTTTTAATTAAAAAAAACTACTGTACAAAATGAATGTGAAATCATAATACAGTAATTTGTTGTGGTTTGTTTTTTTTTTTTTAAGTGAACTACATACATATGTAGTCAAAAATTAAATTTCATCTTTAAATGACTGTTTTTTCACTTAAAAATAGATTACTTTATTACAATCCAAACAAATACAAATATTTACAGTAGAAGTTCCCTGAGTGTAGCATTATAATGAAAATGTTGTGTTTACCAACCATACTTTCAAGCAATATTTGGTTGTATTTAATCGTCCGTGTCAGGATTTGAACCTGGGGTCTAACACATAATAGCATTAATTGAAATAGTATAAATAAAGCACACAAGAACTTGTTTCTAATTTCATTAAGAAATAATTTACATATATTTTTTTTTACTTTATATTTTATTTTTGTTTGCAGTGCATTTTGTTGCTATTATTTATTTAGTTTTTGTTTTTTTTTTTAATTAAACAATTAAGTATAAAAAACATTAAAGAAGAGTTTTTTTTATCAACTACGATTATACGTATAATTGTACGTATAATACGATGATTGCAATTTTAAGATTTTGATAGACTGCAAAGTTTTTTTTTTGTTGTTTGTCTGAAATTTCACTTTGTGTATCTTTTTTGTTAGAAATAAAGAGGAAAAGGGGTAGGGGTGGCTACAGGGGAAATTGAACATGATTGTTTATGTTTTTTTTTTTTATTTTATTTTTTAATATAAACAATATTTTGTTAATGTTTACTTATACTCAAAAGAAAATATTATCTTTTTGGTTTTCTATATAAAGAAATTCTAAACAACTTGGCAACTCTATGAAAGTTGAGGTTTTCCATTTAAACAGAAAAACAGATTTTGTTTTTATGGGCTACGAGAGAGTAATTGTTTATACGAATATGATATTGTTTTAACTATTTTATGCGGTTGGTGGTGTTGTAGACTTGAGTTAACGTGTTTAATTGTTAATCGAATATTATAAGTTGGCATTAACGGTTCGCGTGTTGCAGTTTTGTTTTGTGTATTTTCAAAAAAAAAAAAAAAAATTATTAATAATAATATATTTTCTAAATAATAGATATGCACGCAGTGTTTTGAATATAAAAAAAAATATAGTATTAAAGTTTAACAATTAAAAAAGAAAATGAAAATTTTATAAAAAAAAAAAATATTGTAAAAAAAAATAAAAGTTTTTCAATTTATCAAAAATTGAAAACAATAATTGGTTTTTTTTTTTGTTTCCGATTTTTATAATATTATAATATATTATAACATAATATTTAAAAGTGAAAGTGCTTAAATATTTATAAAAAATTATTAATATTTTTTTGTAATCCTTTTTTTAAATCGTTGGTTTTTTTATAACACGTCAAACAAAAATCCTTTAATTGTACTATATAAATATTTTGCATGTGGCGCCACTTAATATTTTTTTTTATACATTTTGCATTTATTAAGGACATTGCATGTCATTTTTGCTAAACAAAAAAATTCAGTGTACACTCAAAAAAAAAAGTTTGTAAAGTCAGCAAAATTTTAGTCAGGAGGGTGCTAGCAAAAAAATTGCTAATGTCAGCAAAATCTTGCTAAAAATTAATAAATTTTTTGCTGAATTTTAGTAGACTGAAAAAAACGCAAAAAATTGTAAAAAAATTGTAATTTAGTTAATATATTTGCTGAAAATCATAAAACATATTTTTGTGATTCTTTTAAAAATAACTTACAATAATTACGAAATAAAAAAATTTTCATTTTCCCACATTGACGACATGAATTAATTTAATATGTGAAAATATATAGAAATAAATATATATAACATAACAAAAATTTTCTTTCAACTACTTACATCAATGGTTGTCTAAATGATGCTTTCTTTTAAAGAACGCAACTGCCGAAGATAATTATAAAAACGAAACAAAACAACCCTTTTTTTGCAATAAGAAAAAGGAACCATAAAAATCTACCTAAGATGTGTGTCTTTGACCACACTAGATTGTTAATCTATAAACATTTAGTTTAGAAATACATCTAAATTTAAATATTTTATTTTGTCTTTTATTTAATTAATAGACAATTAACGCAAAATTTAAATTGTTTTAATCCTCAATTTTGTTTTATGTATGAAAAACAGATACAAAAGTCTTCCATGGTTGATTTTTTTATATGTCTTATTAGAGTTGTACTTTTTAGTATCATTTTCCTCTTCTGTACTACATCTTGACATGCCGCGACATCTGCTTCATTCTGCGTACATATATCTTTCAATCTGGTTGTCGTCCACACTATTAATGTGCTTATCAGCACAATTTTTTTTAGCAAAATTAATTAGTAAAACATTAGTATATTAGTAAAGCATTAGTATAAAACAGTTAAGCGCTGAATAAGTATAACAAAAATTTTAGCTGAAAACACGATTTTAGCAAACAAATTTGTATACCTGGGTATCAATTATGTATCTTTTTTACGACACACGACAATGAAATGACACCTAAATCATTCTCGTTTTAACAGCGTAAATTTAAAAATGTTTGTTGCATCGGTTTCATATGACATTTATAAGCCATGAGATGAATAAACAAAATTAGTTAAATCACCGAAACGATAATGATCTAGGTGTCATTTCATTGTCGTGTGTCGTAAAAAAGATACATAATTGATACACTGATTTACAAGACGTTTTACTAACTTTTGTACTAACTTATTTTTTTGAGTGTATACAAGTTTACAATATGTTTTAAGGGCTTTTTGTTAATCAGTCTCAGTTTTATTAACATCCCTTATATATCTAGATTGAAAAACACGAGTTATGCCAAAACGAGTACAAAATAGAGTAAAGAGCTTAAAAACGTGTTTTGGGGAAAAACACATGTTTTGCAATATCGTGTGAACGTGGCTATATACTGCAACAAAAACTAGTAAATTTTGAAAGCTTATGGAATTAAACCAGTAATTATTAATAGTTTTTAAAAACTACTACAGTCATACACTGATTGAAATTTGTGCATATTATTAATGAATTTCTTTACTAATACAATGTATTATTTCATAAAAAAAAGTCCCCAAAGAAATGTTTCATTGAGTTAATGAAACATGTTTCATTAAAACAATTTTAATTAATTGTCTCATTGACCCAATGAAAACTTAATAGCGTATATGAAATTTTTTTCATTAATGCTAGCATAAACGTTATAAAAGCTTAATGTGTTTAATGAATAAAATTCATTTTTATGAAATATTTTCATTACTTTTTATTACAAAAAAACTGCATTTCTCTATAACACATTTTTTAAAGAGGTTGAGATAGTAGCCAAAAACTATTTGTTAATTTAAAACAAAAATTAAAAATCTGATGACTTTTTACAAAAGCGCTTATGTTGACTTAAGAAAATTTTTTAAAAAATTTTAAGTCATTTCACATCATTTTACATACGCTTAATTTTATGAGATCGCCTTAAATCTATTTTTTTTTCAAAGTTTTATTTAATTCTGTCCAACAAAAAAAAATGTATGTCACGTATGTGTAATATTAGGCGATTACTTTTTTAATCAAAAAATTATTTGTTTTGCATATTTCAAGTTAACATTTTTATTGAAAAAATTATAACATTTTTTGAGAATTTAATGAATTTTTTTAAATGAAATTATGAAAAAAAATTGTATAAATAAATGCAAACAATATTAATGAATTCTAATTCATTTAATGGAATTATTCATTAAATCAATGTATTCATTCTACTGAAATCGATTAATTAATACCATGAAGGAATATTCTGTCAGTGTATAATTGAAATACACCTGCGAATTTAATAGTTTTATTTTTGCAAAAAATATCTGCTAGTTTAAGCAGTATCATTTTTAATTTTTAGTAGCTTTTTTTTGCTATTTTTAAGATTTATTTTTATGAGTGTATGAACTGTTAATACGTTTATGTAAAAATGTCATTATCGTCATCGAAATCGGTTAATAATTAAAATATTGTTAATTTCAAGGTGTTTTCAGCCCATCTAGCCAAGTTCAAACATTCTATAACTATTATTTGCATTTTAACAGCATTTTGAAATATATAAAAAAACTCAAAAATCTTAATAAAAACTTTCGAAAGTATTATTCTTTCTAATTGTAACTTATCGAAATATGGGTCGGCAACCCCAGTTAATAATAAAAATAAATCTGTTAAAAAAAGTTACTAAATATTTGTTAAAAACTAAAATTAGTTAATTTTTTTTGTCAAATATTCATAAAATTAGAACAGCAATAATACAATTGTTAATTTAAAAAAAAAATTTAAGTTATATTCGATATGAATTTTTACACTGCTAAAATTAGCAAAAACTTTTACTAAATGTTTGTAGACTAAAAGCAGCAAACCAAAACTGTAATATCAACCATACTTGGGCGACGTCAATTAAATTTCACAATCATTCACTTGTGAAAATTTTCTATATCATTAATAATATCAGACCTACACTCATACTTGTGAGCTTAATCGCTTCCTTGGAAAATTTGTAAAATGTTTAATACCAAACATGGGTATTAGTTACAAAATCTGAATATTTAATTACAGGGCAATTACTCAATTACACCCAATTACATTACATTAAATACACAGATATTGGTGTTATGTCCCATGTCTGGTATTGACAAAATTAAAAATTTTCCAAGTAAGCATTTAAGCCCACAACTGTGAGCGTAGGTCTGAAATTATTAATAATACAGAAAAATTTCACAAGTGAAATATTGTGAAATGTAATTGACGTCGCCCGAGTCTGATATCAACCACATGTTTGCTATATTTACCGTAAATTTACTAAAGCGTCCGCCAAATAACTTTTTTTTTTGAACTCCTGAACCAATTGGACTTTCTATAGCGTCATACCAAGGTCTTTATGCAAAATTCGTCTCAATGATGTCTCCGAAATGTGCAATTGTTGAGAACGACGGTGAATTGGTGTTGATGGCGCTTCACGCACACTTTCTGCCACAGCAGCAATATTCTCGGGTGTACGCACTGTTTTTGGCTTTTCACGCTTTGGTTTATCGATGAGGATGCCAGTTTCTTTCACTTTTTTCACAAGATATCGAACAGACGGACCATATTCGTTCAGCGGAAGGATAAAACTAATTATCTGTCAAATCAGACATGAGCTAAGTGTTACCATTCACGAAATAAGCACTAGTTGAAAAAAAAAACGTTAGATGGCGGACCCTTTAGAATGCAAACAGCAGTGTCTTTTGCTAAAATCAAAAGTAATTTTTGCTTAAAAATTGTAAATTACTGATTTCAGAAGAGGAGATTTTTATTCGCATTAAAAAAAATCAAAAAAAAACTCGGAAGTTTCTATTTTTTTTAAGATTTTTTTGTCTACTAATATTAAGCAAACTTTTTTGCTGATTTTAGAAAATTAATTTTTACTTTCAATTAACTAAAACTTATCTCAAATATAACTAATTATTTGTAGATTCCACAGATTTTTATTTGCTGTTATTATCTTACTAATATTTAGCAAAAAAATTTTGCTAGTTTTAGAAGTTTTTTCTGCAACGTAATTTTTAACCAATTTTTGGTAGTTTTACCAAAAATGTTTACTAATTTTTTCTATAAGTGTAGTTTTTGGTTGTAGTATAAATTTAGTAATAAATTATATTAATTATAGTAAAATGTTAAATTAGCAAAACAATGTATAATGATTTTATTTTAACCCTTAATGGGTTAATATTAATAAAAAATTATGCACGTGTTTTATACAAAAAAAAAACACGAAAACATTTTAAATTAGAAACAGGATTAAAAAATTTGTCAGTTTGTGCAACATGTTTTTGTCCTGATTAAAATGATGTTAATGCTCGATTAATTGTCACCCCTTTTGGCAAATAATGAACAGATTTGTTATTCGTGCTTTTGTTTTATTTCTGTTATAATCCTCTATAATATCTTACATAAAAGGATATTGTATTGCTATTGTATGTTTTTAAAACGTTTACAATTAAACCGTGAAATTGTTTTAAAACATTATGGTTGAAACAAAAAATCAATATTTTAAATTGATATATTATGTTATGAATATTTCATGACATGCTTTATTGTCACCCAAATCATGCAAAAAAACAAGGTTGCCATAGCGATTTGCCAAAATGTTGAATATTTGATGATGAAATCTTCATTTAGTAAAAACTTTTGCTAAAACTACTACAAATTTGTTTAAAATGACTTTACAGAACAAGTTGCTAAGATTAACAGATTTTTGTTTGCTAAATGTTAGTAAGATAAGAACAGCAGACATAAATCTGTTTAATATACAAAAATTTATTTATATTTGAGTCAAATTTTAGTATATTAAAATTGACAGATTAATCTGCTAAAATCAGCAAAAAAGTTTTCTTAATATGAGTAGACAACAAAACTTTGTTTTTTTAGATTGCGTTTATGAGAATAATAATCTACACACAGAGAAAAACTTAGCAATTTGTCAAGCAATTACGACTGAAATTGGTTGGTGCAACTGATTATTGGGTTATACAAATGTTATTTCTGAATATTTTGGATGTTAAAACTAAAATTAAGTTGTACACTAAAAAAAGTGTTTAACTTAATTGCTGAAGAATTTCTAGCAACGTTTTTGCGGATTTAATTCAGGATTGAAATCACGATCTTAAATAAATCACGACCTTAAAAAACAAACATAAATTCCAGCTTTTAAATTTAAAACTGGTTAAAGCTCCTAAAGCCCTTTGTTTAGCTAAATGTACAAGGTTTTCAAGGATACTAATTTTTATTTTTTCGTATAGAGATTTAATATCGAATGCAAATTATTTTCATTACCAAGACGCAAATTTGCGATAATTACCTAAAATTTAAAGGTTCTTGACAGCTTAATGTACACTCATTATAATCCATGCATAAAAATACGAAATTATTGTCAAAACTACAAAAAATTTTGTAAAATGTACAAATTTTCGTTTATTTTACAAAAAATTTGGTTATTTGACATTTTTTCGTAATTTTAGGCATGGATTACTGTCAGTGTACCGGTGTAATTAAATCATGCAACCAAACAGCTAAAAATTGCTAAAAACATTAAAATTGAAATCGCTTTTCGAAAAAAAAAACTATAATAGCGCTAAATACAAAAGTGAAAAGCTGTAATTCATGGTTTTTTTTTGAAAAAATCGAAAAGAGCTAAATCTAATGCGAAAAACGCTAAGTTCACATCGCTGCTTTGAACGTTTATATTTGTATATAATTTCATTTATAATTATATATACTTATTATATATCAACCTAATCTCCAATATATAAGATTTTGCAAAAACTTTCTTCTAATATCCACAAAAAAGAAAAAAAATTATTCAAAATATTATTGTTTCATATAAAAGCGCTTAATAAAAACATTAAAAGGCGGCGATTTTATGCCTTTGTTTAATCTAACAGCGCTAAATCAAATGCGAAAAGCGGTAAGTTCGCATAGCTGCGTTAGGTTGTGTTTACACTAGATCTCTAAATCTAGTTCGTGTATCATTGACATATGTTCGAAATCTAGTTTATCTGGATTTCTAGGTTAAATTTAACTGCAGCTTTAAACTTTTATATTTTTTAATGGCAACCCTGTTTATATATAATTAATAAATATCTTATATAATGTCAACCTAATCTCTAACATTTAATACTTGAAACACTTTCTTTTTTTTTAGATAAGATTTTGCAAAAAAAATTTCTTATAATCTCTTGACTGTTACTAATGCCCTTGCTAGAATTGTTAAGTTTCCTATCTATTAATCAGAATACCCTTAAAGAAAAATGTCAATTTATTAAATCAATCAAATGATAAACAAATACAAAATTGGCATAAACAAAATTTGCACATGACTGCAATAAAATTGAAATTGCTATTAAGTATCGTAGTTTATAAAAAGATATCACTCTACAGCAATGTTTATAGATTAATAAATATTTATATACTAAATGCATATTCAAGATATTTTGATAAATGATCTATGGCAAATTCTATAAACTAAAATAATAATCAAGGCAGCGACTTTGAAGCATTTCTCAGTAAAATGTTATCCCTAAAAAGATAGGGATCTGTTTTTAATATTCTTATATTAGTGAATATTTGAAATTTGTTATTGCATATTTTTAGGCCTGAGTTTTTATTTACCAATGCATGAAAGTCGCTGCCTTGATAATAATTTGATAAATGTACTATGCAAATTTTTATGCAAGATAATATAAGTATATACTTAGGGATTAAATATCTCAAGAAAATATTTCTTGAAAGTTTAAAGATTTTTATGATTATGTTAACGTTTTTTTATTTCCTACATAATAAAAATACAGCATATTATAGGGAGCTTTTAAAATAATTACATTTACTAAAATTCAATTTAAAAATTTGTTAATTCAATATTAAAATTAAGCCCTTAAAAATATGTTAAATTTTTTCAAACAGCACGAATAGAAAAATGTTGAAATCAAGCAATTTTTCTTAACCATATTTAATGACGTAGATAGACCTATCTGGGGGCCTAAGCACCCCCAAATATTTTTCGTTTTCAGTCACTTGCAATTTGAAATTTTTTTACTAAATGTTTCTTTACAGCAATGCTCATTTATGACGAAGTTTTATAAAACTTTAATATTTTTTTTTAATTTTTCCTACTAAAGTGGAACGCCTACAAAGCCACACTTTCTACTCAGCAAAAAGTTTTAAAAAAGCATTTAATGGAAAATTTTGCTCATACTTTAATTGTTAGATTGATTTCGAAAGCTCCAATTATCATTTAAAAATCTTATTCATGAGCGCTCCGATATTGCTTTTTAAAATATTTTTTAAGCTTAAGTTTGTAATTGTTTATTTTTTCGAATCAGTTAATATCTGAACTTTTTTTAAAGCTTAGAATTATGACCCTAAAAATATAATTTTATGCTGCTGAACTCGAATATACATATTTTAACTTTTTAGATCTGTAAAAGTAATTCTGATTAATAGCAAGTTCCTAAATGTGGGAAAAAAATTATGTTTATTTAAAAAAGTTTGTCATATACGAAATGAGCATCTTAAAACTAATTATAAATTATGTATCACACTTTTGGTTTACCACAAAACGTTTTGTTTTTATGACCATCGTCTTATTTATGGGGATTAAATCGACCTCCCCCTACCCTATAGCTACGCAGCTGACCATATTTTAAACTGTATGCTGGGTCATACCACTACATTTCATTTAATGGCTTGTTATAGCAGTTAGACAATTTTTATTACTATTGTCTGCAAATATCTAATATAAACTTTAACCCTTTCACTACCGACTTTTTGTTGGTGGATATATTTCTATTTTGACTTCAGATTATTGTTAGCGGTACTTAAATTAAAAAGAAAAAGGTTTGCATATGTACCCCTACCAACCAAAAAATGGGCCCTAAAATCGCATTTTTGAAACTTCGCTCCTCATTTTCACAGCTAAAACATTCATATAATCAAAAAGTCTTTAATTTTGTTCTAGTCATTAGATGAAGCTACATGCCAAATGTCGGTATTCTAGTTTTCTTAGTTTACGAGATACACCGAACGCCCCTTTTTTCGCAGTTAAAGGTTCAATAAAAAAAATTAGACTTCCTTAACAAATGTTGTATATTGCCCCGATGAACAGTTTATCTATATAAGGATTTTTTTAATGACTAATATCCTAAAGAACATATTTAACCCTCTAACCGGCATAAGCTTTTTTGGACTGAAATTTATTCCACTTGTTCGGCACGAGAAATAAATAATATTTTGTTTTAGCGAAATTTTTTTTGTTGCCTATTTTAGGCGATATGTGTCAGAGGCTATCTCAAAAACTAACCTATACAATTTTAAAAGTTAAGGTATAAATTATTCTTCTTACAAAGATATAACAACAGTCCAAAAATTAGTAGTTTTGAGCTTTTAGATAAAAAGATATGGCGATTTTCGTTTTTCGTTTTTCGAAAAACGCGAAATCGAGCGAAAACGAACCTTAACTTTAATATATATTTACGAAACTTTGAAGCTTTGATAGTGTTACCAAATATAATATTTCTGCCAAATTTCATAAAAATCCGTCCACTCGTTTTAAAAATAAGATGGTGTCCTTTATATGTATCCTTTTAAAGTCCTGTATGTCCTTGGAACAAACTTAGAGTATTTTCCAAAAGTTTAAGCTTTAATCTTCCTTTGTGTGGAATATGAATGGTTTCATGTTAACAGAAATGTGTTTTAAGGACTTTTCAAAATTGTGGTTGTTTCAAAATATTTATTTTTTGAAATTACTGAAAATTTTAACTATAACGCTTTCTCGCTTCCAAACCATGACATGTACACAAAACATTACTTCGCAAAATATGTGACTAACTTCGTTCTCTATCGATATAGCTTACATTTTTATAATAAAACACTTTTTTGGCGAACTTATGGCCAATTTAAAATACCCCGCCTAGAGGCGGGCTTTCCGGTTAGAGAGTTAAGCTAAAATATAGTTTTATTGCATTATCAAAAGTTTTATATTTATTTAAAACTGTGTCCACTGTAGTGTACAAGGGTAGTTAAAGGGTTAATGAAAAAATAATATAAATTATCTTAAAAATTTAATGTGTTAAGAGTT
This sequence comes from Delia radicum, assembly GCA_021234595.1. Classification (NCBI taxonomy): domain Eukaryota; kingdom Metazoa; phylum Arthropoda; class Insecta; order Diptera; family Anthomyiidae; genus Delia; species Delia radicum. Next base: position 96,314,125 of record CM037853.1, read on the forward strand.
TTTTTTTATACAAAAATATTGAAGTACATATTGTTGCTCAATTCATAAAATTTTCCAAAATTGTTTACATATTCAATTTAAATTCTCACATTTCAAGCGATTTTTTTGTTTTAAACCATAAATAAATCTCTACTTATGTGCGTTTTTGTCTTTGTTTTCATTTTCTATACGCTCTAATTTGTATTGGAAAATGCATTAATATTTATTTTTTGTTTAACACTCTTAAAATTAATTTAATTTTTTTTAAGTGTAGACATTGTTTTAGAAATTTTAATTGTGTCACAGTATTAACGGCTGACAGAATTTGAAAAGATGCTGGCTGATTCTCGTTTTTTTTGAATTTTTTGAATTGTTGGAAGTGTTTGACTTTTTATCGATGTAATTTTTGTAGTTAATTTCAACACAATTGTCTATTGTTACTACCACCATATTTATGCATATGGTCATATCCACCAAAATCTTCACCCTGTTTAATATCACGTATATCCCTGTTCAAAAAACTTGGGGAGGTTTTCTATTGCGATGACACATCGATTTTTTTTTACAATATTCACATAGAAAACAAAATAGGTGGTAAATGGTCTCAACTGAAATTCAACATTAAAATTTTTCCATATGATTTTAAATACCAAAAATACCATACAAATATCGTTTTTGGGTAAACATCGTTCGATCAATAAAAGTTTTAAATAAATATCACAGTTTTCAATAAAAAATGTAAAACTTTCGAATGATCAGCAGATAGAAAAAAAAATGTCAAAATTTGTGCTAAATCTACTAAAAATTAGTAAAAAAAAATTACTTTAAAGGAAAAACTGCTGAACTTAGCAGATCTTTTTTTTTTGCTAAATATTAGTAAGATATGAATAGCAAACATAAATCTACATAATCTAAAAAAATTTTAGTTATGTTTGAGCTTAATTTTAGTTAATTGGAACACACAGAGAAAAATTTCGATATTTGCCTATTGAAATTCGGTAAATACGCTTCAAATTCGTTTAGTACAACTGAAATCCGTTTTTACAACTGAATTTTGGGTTTCACAACAAAGTTTAGTTAATACAACTTAATGTTAGTTTCAACACTCAAACTATTCAGAAATATAATTAATATATGGTTGTACTAACTGAATTTATTAGTTGTTACCAATACAATACACTTTTTAATTCGGTTGGTTCATTATTTCTCTGTGTGAAGTTATAAATTAATTAGTAGTGTCCGACCGAACAGTTCGGCCAGAAAATGAATTTCGTCGATATTCAGTGTTTTAAAGGATTATGGAAAAATGTTTATTGGGCTGATAAGATGCGATTTTGAGTGTCAAATTTGAAGAAAAGTCCGTAGTTAAGCAAAGAATTCACTGTTCGGCCTCCGAAAGTTCGGTAAATCGAAAATAGTTCTGCGGCCGAACTTTTAACTTTTATAACTAAACTTCGGATTTTTCCTTAAATTTGAGACACAAAATCGAATTAAATAGGCTCAACAAACATATTTCCAACATCAAAATTTATCCCCATTGCCTCTAGATACCAAAAAACCGACAAAATATAGTTTTTTGGCCGAACTGTTCATTCGGACACTATTAATTAGCTAAACTGAGCAACATAATTTGCTAAATATTAGTGAAAAGTTTTAAATTTTCAAAAAAAATTTCTTAGATTTTTTATGAAAATAATCAGCAGTCTACAATTTTTTAGAAAATATTTCTGTTGAATATATTCTTGCATTCAACTAAATTTAAGCTACGATAAATATAACAAACATTTTGTAAATATAACAGTTATTGTTTGCTGTTTTTTGTCTAAAAATATTCAGCAAAAACTTTTGCTGATTTTAGCAGAGTAAATTGCTATTTTAAATTTACTAAGGGCCATTATTACAACTTGTCTTTAAAGTAATTGTTAGTAAAAGGTAACTTTAGCTAAAGTGAGGAAAAAAGTGAGTTATAATGTTTTTCGTTATTACAACTTCCCAATAAAATAAAATTAATATTTTTGATAATGTGGCAGCAACAAACTAAAAATCGATTATTGGTTTATGAATTGGTTTATAAAAATACGTAGTGGCAACGTACTTTTATTTATTTCTTTACAAACAAACAATAATTTGTGAAATTCGGTTGTGAAATTCGGTATTTTCTTCTTTTTCTTTATAGAGCAGAAAATGTGGTAACTTTAAACACATAAAACTTACGTTTAAAGTTAAAGGCAACAATGTCTTCCCTTTAGCTTATGGGTCACTTTTAGCTTAAAGTATACTTATAATAACGAAAAACTAATAATCTGTCAGATAACATCCGAACTTTAGCTATTAGCAAGTTGTAATAATGGCCCTAAAATTTAACTCAAATATAACTAAAATTTTGTACGTTTAACAGTTTTATTTTTGGTGTTGTGTGTTGTTATCCTACTAATATTTGACAAAAAACATCTGTTAATTTAAACACTTTTCTGTAATGTAATTCTTAGTACATTTTTTCCTATTTTTATTGAGTTATTTCTATGAGTAAATTATTTAGCAAAAAAAAAATACTAAAAATTAGAAACAAAAACTAAAATTAAAAATTTTTGAATTTTAAATAAAAAATGTTTCGAACTAAAATATTTTTTTTTTTAAATCGAAAATCTAATTATTTTAAAGTGAATTTTTTTAATTTGATGAACATTTTTTAATTTACAATGAAAATTTAAATAAACATGGAAAATTTTAAAGATGCAATATAATAAAATACAACACAAATTTTTAATCAAAAATATAATTCTTTAAATTAAATAAACAAATATTGAAAGAAAACTAAAATAATGTTTAATCAAAAATTAAATATTTTCAAAAGGGACGTTTTAAATAAAACTAGTAAATTTTGAAAATTTTAATTGTTAGTGTTCGGCCTAACAGTAAACGGTACTAGGTCGGTATTTGTCATTTTAAAGCCTTATAGGCCAATTATACTAATAGAAAAATAGAAATAGAAATAGAAAAATATTACTTGAGCCAGAGTACACACTAAAATTTTTTTATATAAATAGAACATTTTTGGTCTTCAAAGTTTAGTAACGTCATGATGCTTGTAAGGAAAAGACCTAACCACGTGGTTGATTACTAAGAAGACAAGAATGGAGCAAAATTGATTATTAATAGGTTTTTTGTTAAAGTTCTGCCTATTATATAGGCTCTAGCTTTTCTAAAACTTCGGGTTCTGATGAGATCTTTAGCCAGATCGAAATACTAGTATCAACCTAGCTAATATGTTTGATTTGCTTTATTTTTGTAATTATACGGAGGTTGGAAGCTCGTTATAAATTGAAAATAACATAAAAATAATCTTGATGTATATAAAAACAAAAAACTAATATAACTGTAGAACAATTTTTGTTGAGCCGATGACTGTTAAATTTAAGGAAAAATCCGAATTTAAGCGCAACAAAAATTTCTGTTGTATCAAAAATATAAGAATTTTTTTTGCCATAACTTCGTTCGAACACTTAAATTAAAAAAGAAAATGGAAAATATTTATACAAAAACAATTTTAAACAAAACCCCGTTTTCAGTACAAAATTTTAAAATTTCGAATTATCGACTATGTTCTTAATTCCGAAGTGAAATTGAAATTTATATCACTATTTATAATGGGATACACAATTTAACAAAAACATTTATTTTAAAATTTTAATAAATTTAAACAAAAAGTTTATTTTTCGATCTTTTTTCATAAAATATGACGAATGCAAGATTATTCAAGTTCAAGATCACTAGTTTTTTGTTATTATTCAGGGTTGGCATTCAACAGTTGGCTATCACAGAAACATTAAGACCCAAATGAATATTTTAAAAATGTGATCCATCAAAGACATGTTTCTTGATTTATAGCCGGTTTTATTTAGCTATTTTACTTGTTTGATTTGGAAATATCTTGATCTAAAGTCAAAATAACGCTAAAATACCGAAACGACGATTTATAACGTTATTTTGTTGTTGTAAACCGAATTTAATTGTTAGAATTGTGAACTAAACCATGCGATATCAGAAGACACATGCCCCTATTGGAATTGTGGTTTTAAAATTTTCACATCGGTCTTGATGTGGGTATTATTTATTAAAGACAAAAACAGTGCAATGCTAATGCAATGAGGATTTATATATTGACAGATCTTTACATGCTTTTGTTCGCGTCACCGAACTTCCTCAGAAAATCAATGTAGAAGGGACAGAACAACCCCATCAACGCTTATCCATATAGCTTTGTTAACTGATTAATAAGTCACAAACCAAAATTGGAAGCTTCGAAATAATTCTTTAATTGTCTAATTCATAAAGTCTAAAATATCAAGTATTTGATATTTTTAAAATACCGAAAAAATAACTGTTAAAAATAATGTTTTTTTTTACCAATTTTATCAGTTTCAAAATTTTTATAGTAAAAACTTTCCAGTTATTTTTACTGCATTTGTTAGTAATTTTTCAACAGTTTTTAGTTATTTTAACGATTATTATCTTTGTTGCCTTTTTAACTGAATTTACATTTGCTTTAACTGTCACTTTTTTGAGTGTATGTAAATTTCGAATTAAGAAAATTTTAATTAAATTTTAAAAAATTAAAACTTCTTAAATTTAAATATATAACATTTGCATAACAATTTTTAAAATAAAATTTTAAAATAACAAAAAATCAAATGCGAGGGGATTCATAATACGCTTCGTATTTGGCGTTTAAGTACATAAAGCGTATTTGCAGGTACGGAAATTAACAATTGTTTCTTCGTTCCTACTCAAATGTCGCGTTTATTACTATCGAAAAATATTCCTATATTTATAAAATAGAATATTATTATTATTAAAAACCTTCAAAACTATTTTTCTTTTAATTTGTTTAAATGTTTAAAACTTTAAAAAAAAAAAATATAAAACAAATTGTATAATCATCTTTCCAGGGTTGGCAAAACATTTATGACATTAATATTATAAAAATATGATGTTTACACTATAGACGACATTACATGTCGTATAATCTTGTTCTAATAATCCTCAATATTTTGGATCTTAAATTATCAGAGATCTCCTGAATTTTCAAAATAAAATTATTAGACTTGAAATTTGGATTAAGCTACTGGTGAATGCATACTTCAACATGTCAATATTTAAAATATGTTTTTTTCCACTATATACCAAAAGGCACTTGAAAATTTGTTATTATAAAGAAGTATTATTTTTTACAAAAATCTATAAAAGATAACAACACTTGAAAATAAAGAACGCCTTCCCTTTGGATTCAAAGATGTAAATGTTTTAAACATGTTTTTCTCACAGCTTGAAATGTTTGAATATCCCGAGTTATAAATATTTTTCAACATGTTCATTACAGTCAAAAAGGAAGTTGTTGAATAAACATTTAGAGCGTTATACATATTTGTGGTTTCATGGTTTTATATAAAAAGGAAGTTATCAAAAGAAAAAATATTAGGTGTGGAACAATATATAATATCCTGCATAAAATATGAAAAAAAAAAACAAAAAATACTTGACTTATATATAGAATCATATAAATGTTTTTTGTTTTCTTTTTTATGAAAAGTCATAAAAGAACTTGTATATAACTGTTGAGTAGTTGGGTGTGAATGGGGTGAAAAAGGTTATTGGTGTTAAATATGTTGTTTCGATTAAGGATATTTGGATTACTCAATATTAAATACAGGCACCTGGGCAATGGTTGAAAAAAAACCTACACAACAAGGAACAAATATTTATAGATACTAAATATTAGTGTGTACTCACGTGCGTAGAGAGTAGGAACAATAATGAAACAAAATCAGGATAATAAAAAAACTATGTATATTCCAATAATTACTTAGCTCTCTAATAAAAGTAGAAAACTCTCATTCTAACAAACAAAAAAAAAAAAAAAATTATAAATTAAAGTTTTGGTTAATTAAAAAACAAAAAACTTTTCTAATAAGAAATTTAAAGATTTGTTAAAAATTAATATATAAAAAAAAATTGTACAGTTTTTTTACCATCCACCACCCACTTCTATTTGATTTTTACCACCCTGTTTTGGCCATTAACCCTCCCTTTTTAGAGTTTTTTTTTCTATTCCAAAGACTTAAAAGCAACAAATTTTGTGACTTAATTGTGGTGTTGTATTCGAAAACATTTTTCATCAAGTCTTGGTACATTTTTATTTTTTTTTTGTATACATTCCATAATTTATTGTGTGAAAAATAAAGCTTGTTATATTTTTATTTTGTATCCTATCCCTTTAGGAAATATATTATATAGTTGTTCCGTATCCTTTTATTTTGTGTGTGTCATCACTGTATAACGATAATCCTTCTTAACTTGTCTTTTTTTATTTTTTGGCCATTTTGTTGTCAAGATTTATTTTTCCAAGTTTTATGCCACTATTGTCCATGGTTTTGTTAAGTTTCCTTACGCTTCAACTGTTTTCTTAGCTTAAATATGATAAAATTAAATCTAAAAACCGTTTTGGGATTTTAATCAGTGCAATCAAGTGCGTTTCGATTGTAGAGCAAACGAAAGAAATTGAGATGATTCGTTATGGCACAACACACAATATAAAACAGGAAGAGGAAGTTTCTTTGCTAAGTGTGTGTGTTCAAAATGACTTTGGGGTATAATTAAAGATTTATGGATTTTGATCATGTCTAATATTTAATAAAAGAAATTAATTTTTTTTTTTGTAGAAAGCTGAGGTTAAGATAAAGAATAAACGTTTTTCTCTGAAATTTATCAGACTAGACTAGCATCTAGCTTTTTAATGGACAGGCGTCATCAGTGATTTTCCATTTAAATTGTATATTTTCTTTTTGACCAAGGGAATTATACTACACTCAAAAAAGTTTGACAGTAGAATCTACGGAAAGTGACAGTTAAAACAACTGTAAATTCTGTTAAACAGGCGACACTGGTAATTACAGTTAAAATAATTAAAAATTTAGTTATTTTTAACAATGTCGTTAAAATAACTGACTTTTTTTACTACAAAAATTTTGAAACAAAATTTAGAAAAAATTACTGTTTTTTAAAGTTATTTTTTCAATATTTTAAAAATAATTTTTGATAAAAAAAATATTTTTTTTTCTTTCAATAACAATTAAAAATTTGTATTTCTTACATCAGGGGTGCCCAAGGCCTATGCGCTTGGTGCTCATTTGTTTTTGTAAAAACACTTAGCTATAGGCTGTGTGTTTTAATACACATATAGAGCGCTCAGCACTAGCAATACGAAATACACAAACAACTTTGTCTTATTAGTTTTTTTGTCGTTCTTCACTGTATACACGCAAGCGCAAAGCAACAACACTTTCGTATGCTTTGCTGGTAAACATTGAAATATTTTTTTCTTTTTTCTTTGTATGTATTGGTTTTTACAACAAAAAATATTGAATAAAAATTAGTTTTTCTTTAAATGGATTGGTGTTTGCTCTTCCATAAGGAACTTTTGGGCACTCCTGTCTTACATCATACCTTAAATGCTAAGTCAACATTTTAAACGGTACTCCAGTTATAACGTGTTTATGCATGCACTGGAGATACGAGTACAATCAAATTTTCTAATTATTATTTGCAAACTCTCAACATATCAATACTAACAAATATAAACTAAACGAGAATTAAAAAAAAAAACTGAAAATAATCTTCGATTTTTAAATAACTCATAAATATTTACATTTACTGTTTTGTTAGTTGTTTATTCAAATACTAAAATAACTGCCTCAAACAACTGTTACAAGAATACTGTATTTTTCTTGAGTTTATTTTTTGTTCATTTTAATTTTTAGTTATTAACTGCAGTTACAGTTATTTTTCTATGAAATAATACAAAACAACTATTATGACAGTAGTTGTTTTGTATTACATCATAGAGAACAACTGTAATTGCAGTTAAAAACTACTACGGATTACTACACAAACAACTGTCATGTAGAGGCTGTCAAACTTATTTGAGTGTAAGGAAGATTAATCGATTTCAAGCTCATTCGAGTTCAAGAATTAGTTAGCAGAAAAATTAAATTTTTTTGCTTTTTTTTTGTCTACTAATATTTAGCAAATTTGTTGCTAATTTCAGCAAATTGATTTGTTTTTTTTTTTTTTCAATTTACTATAAAAACTAAGCTTAACTATTTTGTAGATGCAAACAATTTGTTATTGCTATTCATATCTTACTAATATTTAGCAAAAAAAAATCAGTTAATTTTAAAAGTTTTTCCTACAACGTCATTTTAATTTAATTTTAGTTTTACTAATTGTTTTCTATTAGTGAAGGATTAATACAAAAATATCTGAATCTTATAATTTTGTCCTCTAGGACTTTGAAAGCGTGATACTTATTAAATTACCACACTTAAAGAATTTTTAATGGTGTTTATATACACACAGAAAAATTTAGCTATTTGCCAACAGAAATTCGGTTATTACAACTCAAATTCGGTTATTACGAATTTCGGACGGTTGGCACAACCTAACATTAGTTTTCGCAACAATATACGGTTAAGTCATCTGAGTTTTAGTTGCAAGACCCAAAACATTGAGAAAACGAATGTAAATATTGTTGTACTAACTGAATTTATAAGTTGTTACCATTAATATACACTTTTTAATTCGGTTGGCACTTTATTTCTTTGTGTGTATTATTACTAGGGCAAGTAATTCCATGCAAGTTCATGTTTTTTCTCGATGATCTAATATAGACTAAAAACCAGACTTGGGCGACGTCAATTACATTTCACAATCGTTCACTTGTGAAATTTTTCTATATCATTAATAATACACTCACGCTTAAAAATTTGAATACCAAACATGGGGATCGGTAACAACATTTGGGTATTTAATTACAGCCCAATTACTCAATTACACACAATTACATGTAATTAGACATTAAAAAGTAATTGGCCAGTAATTATATACACAAATGTTGGTATTATGTCCCATATCTGGTATTGAAAAAAATTTTAAATTTTCCAAGGAAGCGTTTAAGCCCACAAGTGTGAGCTTAGGTCTAAAATTATTAATGATATAGAAAAATTTCACAAGTGAATGTTTATGAAATGTAATTTACGTAGTCCAAGTCTGCTAAATACTTATCTGAATCTTTAAATTTAAAACAAATGGCATTGTTCTGTAGTTGCATTTTTTGACAAAAGTACATCTTTTTGCATTTGCTTTTCCTTTTAATGCATATTTTGTGTTTTTTTAATGTATATTTTCTATTTATTTTAAGTATCTTTTTAAATTTGTTAAAAAAAAAAAAAAAAATTGGACACATTTTTATATTTTGATTTAGGAAAAATCATTTTTACATTTTAAAATCTTGCTGAACCAAAAAAAAAGCGTAAGATTACCTAATTTCAAAATATATTTAGACATTTTAAATATTAACTTAAAAATGCTTCTTTTTTAAAAAAAAAAAAAAAAAAAAAAAAACAATTTTTAACTCATATTTATATTCAATTCTTACATTAAATATGCTTAAGGTATCTAACGATACCTAAAACAGTTATAACAATAACACACTAAAACTATGCTGGTGAGAGAAAAGAATTTTTATAAAGTTAATTCAATTTTAATACCAGTATTAATTTCAAAAACTCAATTAGCAATGACAAGAATCTTTTAATTAAATAATTTAATATGAATAAATGAGAAAATTTATAAATTAAACAACCACCCTCTGGAAGGAAATTGTGATTTCAACATAAAAACTCACATAGTTTCCAACCCTGTACGAAAAAAAAAACGAATATTACTCTTGCTCTCCCTAGGCTGAGTAATGATGAAGCTGAACCAGGCATGGAAAATTCAGTACTTTAGTACTTTTTTCAGTCCTTTTTCATCCTCAAAAGTACCGCAGTACCCCCGCGAGCCATTTAGTACCTTTTCATAATTTTTCTCTTTTAGTGTTTTTTTATTCAGTTTCATTTCAACACCTATAATTTGTATAACATTGGCAACACTTTCTTGTGATGGTATCGAAATTAGACTTTTCACATCACTAAAAAAAAAAATGAAAAATTTATCGATATTAATACTATCTCTAACAGAGCGCTTGCATTTGACAATTTGCTTGAAAAAAATATAAAAAAGCAAGGGATTTTTACAAAATACAAAGAAAAAAACAAAATCTATCTATCACTGGAGTCCACAACTGATGGGTAAAAATAAAAAGCTTTTAATAAAGTTACTCGGTTAATAACATTTATATTATTTTTAGAAAAAATAAGAAGTATGCGGCAGGATTTCGTGAGGAATGGAAAGAAAAATTCCCATGGCTGGTTAAAGAAAAAAATGGAAAAAAATGCAACATATGTAACATTAACATTTCTGGAGGATTAAGCCACATAGAACGCCATGCATCCCGAGAATGCCATTTAAAGAAATTAAATATTGCTAAGAGTACTCCTAAAATAAATGCTTTTTTTTTGGAAAAAAACCACAAGTTGCCCTTCCACTGATTTGGCAAAAAAATTGGAAATTTCTCTGTGCTTATTTGTGGCTGAGCACAATGTGCCATTTACAATTTTGGATCATCTTAACTGCATCATCAAGAATGGTATTCCGGACTCCCAAGTGGCTAAAACATTTTTAATAAATCGGCACAAAGCCCAAAAACTTATTACTTCCGTTACTGGACCGGAGAATTCCAAATCTATTTCCAAATTTTGTATTGAAAATTATTACTCAATGGTTGTAGATGAAAGTACTGATTGTTCAGCTTCAAAAAACTTAGCCATTGTAATAAGAATTTTTGATGGCAAGTGTCGGGACCGATTTTTATCTTTAGAACCTTTAGCTGATTCAACTGCCCAGGGCATCACTGACAAGATAATCGAAATTTTAAAAGAAAATAATATCCCATTAAAAAATATGGTGGGTTTCACTGCTGACAACTGCGCAGTAATGATGGGGGCATTAAACGGAGTGCAAGCCAAATTGAAATTGGCAATTCCAAATTTATTTGTTAATGGTTGCATTTGCCACATTCTCAACTTGGTTTCTTGTGCTGCATTTTCCTGTTTACCAACAGAAATTGATAAATTAATGAAGGAAATCAGTTACTATTTTTGCAATAGTCCCAGCCGAAAGGATGACTTCGTTAAGTTCCAAGAGTATTTTGGAACAGATGCTCATGTTATTCTAAAATACTCTGCAACACGTTGGCTTTCCAGACAGGAAGTTGTTGATCGTTTTTTGGAGCAGTGGGAACCACTTAAATACTATTTTAATTTAAACAATTTCGAAAAAGGAGAAAAATCTGAAAGACTTCAATTTATTGGATCGCAAATATTAGAACCCGAAATGAAAATGTATTTTATGTTTTTGTCATACATTTTGAAAATAGTCAATAATATCAACCTTGAAATGCAGTCTGAGGAAGCAAGAATCCACATTTTATTACCAAGGCTAACATTTTTATTTATGCAAGTGGCACGAAATTTTCTTAAAAAAGATGTTTTGGAAAGTACAAATGTGGAAAATATAAATTTAAATGATAATCATCTAAATTTAGATGAAGTATATTGTGGAACAGAAGTGGAACTTTTAATTGAAACGAAAAATGTTGATAAAACTACTGTTTGTGAATTTAAAAACAACATCATCAAATTTTACATTAAGTTTTGTGATGCATTAAGAACAAAATTTGATTTCAACAACAAAATGCTAATGATGCTCAATAATTTTACTCCGGAAAATGTGATATCTGGAAACACAAACAATATAGTCTCATTATTGGTCAAATTATTTCCAGAGGAACAATCCAATTTCGAAGATATAAATTTACAATTTAGAGCGTTGGCTGATCTTCCTGAACTTAAAGATTTGAAAAACAAACAAATTTGCAGCTTCTGGAACACTGTTAGCGGCATCAACAATGAGTTAGGAGAACATATGTTTCCCGATATATCCCGTATTGCTGTTGGTATTTTATCAATCCCCCATTCGTCAGCAAATGTTGAGCGCATTTTTTCTATCCAAAATTCCACAAAAACCAAGGAAAGAAATCGTCTGCAAGTACAAACTCTTTCTAATTTGATAAAAACAAAGGATCTGTTAAGATCAAACGATACTTGCTGCTTTAATTACAAGGTTTCTAATGATCTTTTAAAGAAAAATTAGATTAAAACGTTAGATCTCATATGCCTTTTTATATCATTACTTTAATTCTTATGACTGAATTTTTTTATATTTGAGTTTTTTTGATTAACTTATGTACCTAATCAATATTTCAGAAATTTAAAATTTTTGATTTGTACATTATATATTTATTTTTATGCATTAATAATTAATTTTTGTTGAGTTTAAATCGTTTGTAATAAATAAAAATAAAAACAAAAAAATAATGTGTAGTACCATTTGGTACGAAAAAGTACTTTTTTAGTCAGGTTTCAGTACTTTTTCTAAAATCGGATTTTCCATCCCTGAGCTGAACATCTTCTTTATGGTATTGAACTACAAAATAAATAAAATACATTATTGTACATTCAACACACCCAAAAGAAGAAGAAGAAAAATTGAGCAATTTATAATAACAAGAGCAGAGCAACCAACACTTGCGCTAAAAGTATGCCGGCAGTTCGCAACGTCGCCGTCGTCGTCGTCGTCATCCCGTTTTGTTGTGTATATAAACATAAAATTTATTTCCAACCAGACTTTAACGGCTTAACACTAGTATCGACAGGATTTGGAAGTTTAGTTCCTTATAAATTTCCGAGTGTATTCGTTTGTTGTCGGCAAAGCGCGCGCTTGCTATTAAAAATTGAAAAATTCTAACAGTGAAACAAAAAGAAATATTAAAACAAATTTTTTTTTTGTGTAGTATAGTATACTTTTGGGCGCGGCAAAGCAAGCAAATGAAAACAATTTTGAAAATTTCTTAGAAAAACCAAAAGGATAAAAATTACTTTAAATTTTTTGTAAAAATAAATAGAAAATAAAATAAAAAAAACGCACAAATTATTAAATAAATAAATTAAAAATAAATCAAAGCAAATGCACAAATCAAAAAATTTAAACAGAAAAATTCAATGAATATAAAATAGTTGTGAATTTTTTCCAATACTGAAATATAAAAAAAAAAATATATATTAAAACGTCCTTATAAAAAAAACCAACGAAGAAATCTTACATTAAATAAAAAATATTAATAAAAAAAAAATATTTTTTTGGCATAAACTTTTATACAAACTTTAGAGTAGAAGCAAAAAAAAAAAAAATTAAAAATAAATTCATACATACAACCCACCACTTTTTAAAAAGAACTTTTTTCAAGACAGCGCCCTTTTTTGCAAAACTCGAAAATTCAAGCAATTCTTCATACATAAAATCAAACATTCCGCTAATTACCATATTTAAAAAAAGGATATATATGTACTCTAAAAATCCTTTTACTTTATAAAAATAAAAGTGTGATTTAATTTTTTTACCTGCATTAAATCTAAAATAAATATCTAGCTAATAATTAAAGCTTAATAGTAGTCAGTCAAATATAAAAAATACAAAAAAAAAAAAACGGAACAAACTTTTTTTACAAAACTATATTTTTAAATTAAAAATTTAAAAAAAACTGCAACTTTTGTGACCAAAATCGCCAAATTTTTTATAAAATAAAACAACAAAAAAAAGAATCAAATTAATAAATCTTTAAAACTTTTACCTTTATCTTATTAACAAACAAAAAAAAAACACACACACACATAAAAACTCATTAAAAATGGGCGGTTGCGCATCCAAGGATAAAAAGGACAAGGTGGTGGATGGTGATGCTAATGCTACTGAAAACACTGCTGATGGTGACAAAGCATCAGCCGCCACCACTACTGAGGCAAATGGTGATGCTACCACTAATGCAGAAGGGTGTGTATAGTATTTCTAAAATATTAAATTTCTTCTATTTCTTTAAATTCTCTATTCTAACGGAAAATTTAAACTTTTTGTTGATTTAACAAAAAACCAAAAAAAAAATCCTATTAGTAGTATTGATTTCAAAATTACACTACACGGAAAGAAGGTTTATGTTTTCGAAATTTTATAATCTATTTAATATTTGCATTAATCTATTTCGAGCTCTATTCGCAATTGAAGTTCTATAATTTTAAGAATTTTGAAAGAAAGTTTCACAAAGCTATAAGACTAAAGGCTGAAACATAATTGGCGAATTAAGCGAATTAAGTCAGGTATTGTATGGTATGAAACGAAACGAAAATTCAGAAATACAATTATTTAAATTTAAAAAAGTTTTAATTTTCATTTTATTTTATACCAGACTTAAGTCACTTAATCCAAGGTTTTAAATTTTAATTTACAATTTAATTATAGATTAAAAATAAATGTTTTATTCTAAAACGTTCTAGAAATCAGAAAATCGGATTTTACTCTTATCTTTTATAATTAAAAAAAAAAAAATTCTTCGATTGCTTTGTAAATTTTTAATAGTTTTGCTAACATCTGTTGAGTTAACATTTTCGAGAACATGGGGACAATGTTTATTTCAAAAATAATTGTATTCTAATAATTCTGAAAGTTGGAATACGAACTAATGTAGCTTTCAAAAGAAGCTACACAAATACTCTTGATACATTTTTGGAGCCAGATCATTTTCCAACTTTAACCCACATTTTAGTATACTTTTAGGGGCAAGTTTCAAAGCGTTATTCATATCCCTATGAGGAATTAGGAGTCAATTGTCCTAAAAGTGACTGGTTAAATAAGGACTTATCACAGGACTGGTATAATTTAATACTGAAGTGGGTTAAGCAGTGTCAATTGTCCTAAACTTACCAATCCTGTGACTGGTAAAGGGAGGACATACCACTTAACCAGAATGCTTATTAACAAGAAAAAGCCTGTTGACCAGAATTTTACCCATTATAAGCTTTTTAGTTTTCGTTTATTTTATACGACATGGCCCTTTTGCGACAGTCTTGTGGTATGTCTCATCTTTGGTTAGTCCTGTGGCATGCCACTATGTGGTTTAAAGCAAGACAAATGAGCCCCTCCTATGACAAGCCAATGTTAAAGTTGCCAGAAGTTTACATAGGGTAGGGGACTGGTATCTGGCACGAAGGGACCGATCCTATGGCACACGCAGAGTCAGACCCATTCCCCATAGGGATTGTACAGCGGACAAAATTCTTTTAAGCTCAACATTTTTTTTTTTTTTTTTAATTACAAAAAATTAAAAGCTAGGGTTTACTTTTACAACGGTTTGATGTGAGCTCAATCCTCATCTGACCTCAGAATTTCTCTATCACTTCAGATTTTCAAAATATATGAAGTTTTAAAAACAATTTTTTTTTTGCTATATTCGGAGCGTAAATCATAGAAAATAACGCTTTATTCACAAAACTGTATCAGTTTCATTGGAGTTTCTATGAAGCATTGTCATATTTATGAAGTTTTCATACACACTAAATAATCTTTGCCAAGTAATTAGAAGCATTTCAACTAATATAGTTTATTTAGAAAAGTTATGCGAAAACTAGTAACATTTTACCAAGTTTTTACTTGTTTCTACTTAATTATTGAATAATTTATGCGAAAAAACTTTATTAGTTGAAATGCTCATAGTTACTTGGTAACGATTTTTTTTTTGTGTGTGTAAATAATTATGAAACATGCTTCATAATATTCATCATTTTATAAAAAATTTTAGCAATATTATTTTTATGCAAAGCGGAAAAATGTGCTAGTGGAGCGCTAACACACTTCTACTCGTATAATAAAATTGCGACAGGTCGGGATTTATGAAACGGATCACCTTAACAATATTTCTATTAAAAATTTTATAAATATTTATGAAATATTTTCATTGGACAAAAAGCTTTGAAGTTTTCATAATATTTATGAAGTTTTTCCAGAAATTTTATAAAAATATAAATGAAACTTTTAGTAAATAAAAGTTTAATTTATCCAATGATAAATTTTTTATTTTAACCATTCGTCTCTGGAACCAACTTCCCTGTTATATTCAACGCACTAGCAACGCAATACATTTTAGGAAATTATTGTTTCAGCATTTTTCGTAATTTTTTGTATTAAATTTTTTTCTTTTTTAAATACCGACATCTTAAATTAATTTACCATCAAATTTAGTATGTTTTTAAATTGTTTAAAGTTTTGAAATTCTGTTATATGTAATTTAATTTTAAGTATCATTCATTTATTTATATACAATGTCCTGTTTAACTTGTCTGATTCTAATACTGTAATTTATAAGATATTGTATCTTGTTGTATTAGAAATTCAAATTTAATAAATACAAATACAAAATGAAGAAATTTTATTAAAGCACTAATTTCACAAAAATTATGAATCTTTTAACTGTTTTTAAAGAAATTTTTCGGTTATCTTGTGAAGAAAAGTTTCACTAGGCTATTGATAGTTTTCACTATTTTGCCAAAACACGTGTTAAACCTCTATATTCTATAGCAAAAGTTTTTTATTCTTTTGCATTCGTTTTGGCAAAAGTGCGTGTTTAGTATTTTGGTGTGAATGCCATATTAGACAAAAAATTTTGTTAAAATTGTCATTATTACTGATTTTACATGTCGTTTACACCTAAAGTGATTTGACAAAACTAGTGTTAAGCTTGATTCATGAATTAGAAAATAGTAGATATAGATGAACAGAAATGGATAGCGTGTGAATTTTTCCTTATGCGGCATTCACACCTGATTGCAAAATACGTGTTTTGCCAAAACGAGTACAAAATAATAAAGAAATGTTGAAATAGAATAAAGAGCTTAAATATATGTTAAATATTTAAATATTACAACACTCGGTAGTACTAGTAATACTAGGTAGTAAAACACGTATTTTAGACCTTTATTCTATTCCAACAGTTCCTTATTCTTCTCCATTCGTTTTGGCAAAACACGTGTTTTGCAATCTAGTGTGATTGCCTGGTTAAGAACTAAATGTGAACGCAGCCTTAAATATAAATGAAGTATACTGAGAGAATTATATTTATGATATTAATGAATTTTGGCATAAAAGCAATTAAATTTTCCTGGAACTCGTAAATAAAATTTTATGAAAACTATCATTTTTTTTTTTCACTAAAAAACTAGTTTCATAAAAAGTATAAAGCTTTTCATTAATTTTAAGAAGTATTGTGAAAATGTTCATTATGTTTCGTCCACCAGTATTCTCTGGGTTTGAAGGATATTTGGAAGAAACAGCACCTCGTTTCTGTATCTAATACGATAAGTTTTCGCATGGAAAATTCAACTCTACCATATTTAGAACAGGAAGAGTCACATATGTAAATTTTTTCGTCATATTAAGAAAAAATATTTTCCTACATGTAAATTTGATATTAAGTGACTCACCCTGTACTTTATATGGTAGTTACATTTTCCGATGCAAAAACTTCTCGCATTAGATACAGAAACATGGTGCAGCTTTGTATTGATAAATCGTAACGTATCAGTTTTGTTGAGTGAAAATATGTGATTTAAAAAGTTTCATAATTCCCAACTGCATTTAAATTTGTCATATGACAAAATTGTGTGACAATTGTCATGTTTTTTTTTTTTAATTGACGTGCTCTCTCCATTCTCTTTCGTGAAGAATTTAAAATATGTGGATATTAAGTTGATTTTTCACTATTAACAAAGCAATTAATTTATTTAAGTACCCTTTGCAGTTAAGGAGCATGTTTTGAAGTTATAATAATCTTATTTAACTACTATTATCAGCATTTATGAAAGAAATACATACAAAAACCACTTTTTATTTAAATATGCATGTTTATAGCTTCCAATTAAACTTTATTTTATGACAAACAATAATGGGCAATTGTGTATGTACACTGACAGAATTATCTGTTTCATATTAATGATTTTTTTTTCACAAAACCAATGAAATTGCACAGCAACTCGTCCATTGAAACATTTCATTAAGTTAATGTAAGTTTTCATTAAATTTTATGAAAAATATTATTTTATTTATTAAAAGTTTAATTTATTCAATGAAGAAGATTCATTAAAAAAACTAGTTTCATAAAAAGTATGAAGCTTTTCATTAGTTTTAAGAAATGTTTCTTTCACTTTGTGAAGAAAAATTTCATTAGTTTAATGAAAATTGTCACTGGGGGCATTCATAATACGCTTCGTATTTGGTGTATAATTACATAGTGCGTATTTGCAGTGAAGAACTTTAAGAATGTTTGCCGTATTTGAAATATATGTCGTTCGTTTCCTATTAAATTCCACGATTTTTTCTTAAGAAAAATATTTCTACATATATACATTTTTTTAAACTTTCTTAAATCTTTGAAACATACGATTAAAAATACAGAACAAATTGTATAAATAACTTTCCAGGGTTGGAAAAACATTTATAAAACCGATGTGATAAAAATTCGATGTTTACACTATATACGAAATTACATGAATCCGGCTATTATTTCTCTCTGTGTATTTGTTTAATAGCAGTGACTCAAAAACAGTTTTTTGTATGGGTTGTAAAGGTTTATCTTAATAGACGTCTAGTCTTATCTTAAACCAAACAAGACCATACCAATCAACATAAAATAAACTGACAACCCTCCCAATAAAATCATCTTCTCCTCCTACTCTTCCTTAAACTACACCAAAAGCAAAGAAAGGAGTTTTCAAAATAGCTGACGTCATATAATAACCACTATAATTGTATTATATACACTCAGAAAATTAAGAAGGTAGAAAAGACTAAAAATTATACTTAACACAACTACAAATGTAATTAAAATTGTCATGAAAATGACTTAAAATTGTAGTTATTATCAACTATTAAAAAAATAACTGCAATATTAGTAAAAATAACTGGCAAAAAAAAAAAAAAATAAATAAAAAAAATATTACTACATGTATCAGTTATTGTTCTATTAAACGGTCTTAAGTCGATTCCGAGAAGCTATATATATGGAAAGTAGGCCGGGTCGATTTGTATGGAGGCAAAAAAATCGCTCAACGTTCAAGGAAAATCGTAGTCTAGGGATCAAAATAAGAAACTTTGCCGAAGGAACCATACCTCTAAAACGAATTCTGATGTCCCGACTTTTGACCCGTAGGGTCAAATTGTGAAAAATTTCACTTTAACCCATTTAGAGTGCCCCAATCGAATTCAACCCCAATCGAATATAATTTATACGTGCATCTGCTAGAGGGTCTTCCGGAGAAGAAATAGAGACCCTATTCTTGGAAAGACTCCTCCTACTTTCTGAAATATCTCTATCCCGAGATTTGTACATTTTGCTATAAAAACACGGTTAAAAAGGCTCTCTTTCAACTTAAATTTTAACCCCTTAACGGTCACCTAGAATGATGATTTATGCATTAATCTGCTAGCGCGTCTCCCGGAGAAGAAGTAGCTCCCGTAATCTTGTAGAGATTCCTCCTGCTTTCTGAAATATCAAAGTGGGCTTTTTCAAAATTTGACCCTACGGGTCAAAAGTCGGAACATCAGGATTCGTTTTAGAGGTATGGTTCCTTCGGCAAAGTTTCTTATTTTGATCCCTAGAATACGATTTTCCTTCAACGTTGAGCGATTTTTAAATCGACCCGCCCTAATGGAAAGGGTTGTATGTTTTATACTATATTAGAAATTAGACTATCTGCGTTGACGCTTAAACAGTCTTCATAAAATGATTGACCAGCTTTTTAATATACTTAATAGTTTCTAGGCTTTTTAGTTTTTTTTTACTATTTTCTGAAATAAAAAAATAAATTTAACAATAAAAAGTATTTAAAACTTATTTATACACGCATTTAATAATTTTTTGCAGCTTTTTTTGCGAAGTTACCAAACATAACTACGCAAAACAACTGTTACTAAAATGCGGTATTTTTAGTTAGGTATATTTTTTAATGACTGTCAAAAATAGTTATTTTACATGTTCCCATAGTAACTACAATTAAATTAAAATGACTGCTACCGTTTACTACACGAATGAGTTTTCTGAGTGTATGTATGAAAAAAAGAAACAATTTAGGAACAGCCGACAGTTTGGACAAAAGAAAAATATAAAATATGCATGCATGCATGATGTGTCATACTGTAAGCTCGCGTGCTATAAATGCATAAAAACAAGTCACCACACACTTTGGGTAAAAGCAACAGTCGCCGTTGATGAGGCACAAAATCACCCAAAAATAATTGTGGGCAAATTTTAACTCATACCGGCTTTTTCATCCAATGTGTTTACTTAATTTAAACTACACACATACAGGCTAAATAATATACACATATTTGTACTATATACTATTTAAAAAAAAAAATCTATATAAGGATAACGGCACTCCTGTTGAAAAGCGCATGACACGTGCTATGTCTGCCTCGTGCTCTTTTGGGGGAGATTTTTTTTTTATCATAAAACACCCTTTTTATACCCGGGATTATTTGAGAACAAATTAAACTAATGATGTTTGAAGACTTAAAATTTCAGCGCTGAATAAAAGTTTGATAAAAAAGAGTTCATGAAATACAAAAATTTTATTATTTTTATCTGCATTAAAACAAAACAGCCCTGAACTTGTGTTTAAAAAAAAAACAAAATAGGTTTTTAGTATATTCTTATTAATTCAACAGCGTTAGATTTTTAAATTTGATACGCTAAACTCAAATAAAACTCAAGTCCCAATCCTTTTAAAAACCAAAGAAAAAAACGATGTTTCATATTTCATACAATTGTGAAAATTTGTAAATTCATAAATGTCAGTTATTCGTGTAGTAAACGGAAGTAGTTATTTTTAACTGTTATTGCTGTTTTTTACCCTAAATATCGTTTTAACATTTTCGTAAATTTTTCTCAAAAATAACCAAAATACGGTGGTAGGTATATTTTGGTAATTTTTGAGAAAAATTTACGAAAATGTTAAAACGAGAATTAAAATAAAAAAACAGCAATAACAGTTAAAAAAAACTACTTCCGTTTACTACACGAATAACTGACATTCATTAATTTACAAATTACAAAAAAATTACCCAAAAACGGTACGAAATGTAATCTCTAATTCATTGTCAAAAAAAATTTATCAATTAGTAAAAATTTTCAAAAGTTTTATTGAAAATTTGTACCATATCTGGGTATTAAATGTCATTATTTGTGTTAGGAAAACAAATTATTGTAAAATGACAAACAAAATTATTATAATCAAACTCTTGACTGATAGAGATGGAACTTTTACGATATAAATTTTCGTTTAATTACACTACGCTATAGTGAAAATATACTTAAAAAGAGGCCAAGTATGGGTTGTAGGACTTCATATAGAGAGTTTTAGTGGACGAAATGAAAAATTTCATTAAACTAATTAAATTTTTCTTCACAAATAGAAAGAAAAATTTCTTAAAATTAATGAAAAGCTTTATACTTTGGCTATGAAACTAGTTTTTTAATGAAACTTCTTCATTTAAGCTGTTATGACACTGTATAGTTTTTGTATAGTTTCAAGATGTATTGGGAGAAAGAAACAACATTAATGTGCGAATGAAACATATATACAATTTGTAAACAAACAAAAAGAAACTGGCAACAAACTTATTTGCCTGTGAGAAATGTCAAGATAAAGTTCAAAATTTTCGTTTGCACTTTTGACAGATATCCCAATTTTTCGCTGATTTATCGATAACAAAACTATTTGTTTTGACATTTACTACTACTACTACTTTACACTAGTTAAAAAATTGAGTAACAATATATTTGTACTGCTTTAATTTAGATTGTCAATACAAAAACTATACAGTGTCATGCGGGCTTTAGTGAATGAAATTTTTAATAAATAAAATTATGTTTTTCATAAACTCAACACTTGCATTACACTCAAAAAAGTTTTACAGTTACTACATGACAGTTGCTTGTGTAGTAATCAGCAGTAATTGTTTTTAACTGTTATTACAGTTGTTTTTCTATGAAATAATACATAACAACTATGTTGACAGTCATATTAAAAAAACCACTGAAGAAAACTACTGTATTTTTTAACAGTTGTTTGAATCAGTTGTTGTAGTATTTTTGTAAACAACTACCAAAACAGTAATTTTGCAGTAATCAATTAATTTTTGTTAATTATTTAAAAATAGAAGATTATAGAGTAGAATAGAAGATCTGACTTTCTATGTACATATGTTTTTTAGCGTTGCCAACCATAATCATATTAACCCCCGGAGTTGTAGACAATTAGTAGTATGAATACAGAGTTGTATAGAAATAGTAAGCAGGGGAATAGTTGGATTAACTGTTAATCAAAAAGATTACAATATGGCTTAATCGGCTTGTTTATAGGGAGTATAGACTGCGAAATTAATATACTTGATTGAAGTTTATCAACCTTTTTAATCTTCCTCGTTTACATATACAGACTTTGACAGTTAAGAGTTTAACTTGACAGCTAAAAGATTAACTTTATCAGTTTAAAATACCATGGTGGCGCAGATAGCGATCTGGCATAAGTGAGCAGATATCGATCTGGCGTAAGAGAAACAGGGAAAATCGACGATTACCACACAATTAGTAGTATGAATTCAGAGTCGTAGTCATTTAAAGAGTTTTATTAAATGTTAATCAAAAAGATTAAAAAATGGTTTAGGACTTGATTAAGCAGTTAATCCCATTTAAGTAGATTAACTTATCTATATAAATTCCCTATTAGTGCTTGATTAATCAGTTTATCCAATTTTTTGCTAGATTAACTTTCCTGTGTAAATTTCCTATTAGATTAAAATGCAATATAAATAGGCTATTGAAAACGGTGTAGATTTTTTTTGAAATTTCGATTTTTTAATTAAAAAAAAACCGGACTACTATAAATAAAATTTTGTTTTAACATTTGAAAATATTTAAATTTTAAATTTTTAAATAGATTGTAAATAATTTCTCCACAAATGCGTTTAATTTTAAAATTTTGTCGTTATACTCAAATTTTTGAATCACGTTATAAAGAAAATCTAAATTTTATAAGATTTTCTACAAATATATCCATAAAACAATATTCAAAATGGTGTCCAACGTAAGCAAGTTTTTTCTTAAATAATTCAAATTAAAAGCTCTAAAAGAATTATTATTTATTAAATTAAATATATTTTTCTTTTATTCCTAAAATATTTAATTCAATAAGAATTTTTTCTTTGGAGCTCTCTCTGATATTTTTAAAAAATTAAATAATAATTTCTCTTTTGTTTTATCTTTATTTTTAGCAAACAAGACACCATGGTTGACGCTGCTGTTCTTGCTAAATTGGAGGAAGGTTTCACCAAGTTGGCTGCCTCCGACTCCAAGTCTTTGTTGAAGAAGTTCTTGACCAAGGAAGTATTCGACAATCTAAAGAACAAGAAGACCCCAACTTTCGGTTCAACCTTGTTGGATTGCATTCAATCTGGTTTGGAAAACCACGATTCCGGTGTCGGTATCTATGCTCCCGATGCTGAAGCCTATACAGTATTCGCTGAACTTTTCGATCCCATCATTGAAGATTACCATAAGGGTTTCAAGAAGACCGACAAGCATCCCGCCAGAGATTTTGGTGATGTCAATGTATTCACCAACTTGGACCCCAACAATGAATTCGTCATCTCTACCCGTGTCCGTTGCGGTCGCTCCATGCAAGGTTATCCCTTCAACCCCTGTTTAACCGAAGCCCAATACAAGGAAATGGAACAAAAGGTCTCTACCACCTTGTCTGGTTTGGAAGGTGAATTGAAGGGTAAATTCTACCCCTTGACTGGCATGGAAAAGGCCGTTCAACAACAATTGATCGATGATCATTTCTTGTTCAAGGAAGGTGATCGTTTCTTGCAAGCCGCCAACGCCTGCCGTTACTGGCCTTCCGGCCGTGGTATCTACCACAATGACAACAAGACCTTCTTGGTCTGGTGCAATGAGGAAGATCATTTGCGTATCATCTCCATGCAAATGGGTGGTGATTTGGGTGAAGTATACAAGCGTTTGGTAACTGCCGTCAACGATATTGAAAAGCGTATTCCCTTCAGCCACGACGATCGTTTGGGCTTCTTAACCTTCTGCCCCACCAACTTGGGCACCACTATCCGTGCCTCCGTGCACATTAAGGTACCCAAATTGGCCTCCAACATGGCTAAATTGGAAGAAGTTGCCGCCAAGTACAACTTGCAAGTCCGCGGTACCCGTGGTGAACACACTGAAGCCGAAGGTGGTATCTACGATATCTCCAACAAGCGTCGCATGGGTCTTACTGAATTCCAAGCCGTCAAGGAAATGTACGATGGTATTGCCGAACTCATCAAGATCGAAAAGAGCATGTAAGGTGTTTAAACCTTTAAAAAAAAAAAAACTACAACAACATCAACATGTAGTAGAGCTTTACGGCTAAAGCCAACTATCTCTGTAGCCGCTAGACAACCAACGTTCGGTGGAAAATCTCAACTAACAACATTGCAAAGCACAAATGTTCTTGATGTTTTATCTTGTCCTTTTAACTGCACGCGTTTGAATTAAAAAGAGCGTTAAATTGTTGTGTTTCTTGGCATTTTTTTTCTTTTTGAATTTCATATTTTTTTTTTTTTTTTTTTAATTTTTAATATTTTGTGTATCATTCTCTATAAAATCTTTAAAACATCTTTGATAGAAGGAAATAAAACACTTTAAACAAACTTTCTTAATCCAAAAAAATATTCATATGGAGAACATTTGTCTTTGCTGCCACCATTTTTTTTTTTAAGTTACAACCAATATTTTTTAATTTAATTTATTGAGAACAAATTATTAATAAAAATTTAAACCAAAAAAAAAAACAACAACTTTAAGTTATAAACAAAGAAAAAAATAAAAAAGATGAAGAGATTTGTGTTGATAACAACAAACACATAAGAACTACAACAACAACTTTAAGTAAAATCCTAAACAAACAAAACAAACGTTTAATGAACACAAAATATTTTTAATTTTAAGTCTTAAGTTTATAAAAAGAATTAATTATTAAAAATAATAAAAAAAAGATTAAAAAAACAATTATCATTCATTTATTCCGTTTCCGTAAATAAAACTATAACTGGTATTACTTTTTAAAAGCCTTGCCACTGTTTCACATTGTTTTACTAGCGAGAATTTTTTTGATCTGGCATCTCTGTAAATAATTTCTACAGTAGTGATGGTATTTCAGAATTTGTATGTCATGAAAACAATGATGGAAAATAAGTGCCAAAAATGTTTCTTTACTTGGCTAAACTGCACTTTATGTGGCGCTCTCCAAAAAAATGTATGTGGTCCCTTTCAGAATTAAAAAAATATTTCTTTCTATTTTCCGTTAAGGCAGTGTTACCATATTGCCAGTTTTAACTGTTTTTTCCAGTTTTTTAGGATGCGTAACAGTTTTCCAGTTTTTCATGAAAAAAAACAGTTTTTGTTTAATTTCTGCCTTTTTTCCAGTTTTAAACAGTTTACCTGCTCGATTTACTTTCTTTTACTTGAATTTATAAATTTAATACAAAAGTTGCACATAGTGTTTCAATAAAAATAATACTACGCATTGAATGCAACTGTGTAGTAAGTTTTAATTCCCTTTTTAGCATTTGTTTGTGTTAAAATTTTGTGGAATAAAACGAAATGAAAATCAAATTTAATCAAAAAATGTATAACTGATATGTTTATGTAATTAAGTAAGATCTCAAAATGAAATGAATTATTTTGTTTTTTTATGGTTTTGTAGCTATTTTTTGCTATATGTTAAATAATTAAGTGTTTGTGAATGAGGTAGCCACTGCTTTCTAAACTTGTTCTGATGATGGGGACCTAGAAAATCCCCGAAATGGAACCATCAACAAATTCTTGAAGGTAGTCAATTAATAAATTGAAAACAAAAAACTCTATAGATTATTTGTTAGGGCAATATCCTAATAAAGAAATATAGAGTATGGCCTTGAACTTGAATAAATTCATTTTCATAACGGAATTATAAGTCGAAAAAACATAATTTTTATTTTTTTTAAATAATAATTATAACAAACTTATGTTTTTTTATATTATATTTTTTTTTTACTTTAACAAGTACACAGAAAAAACATATTGTTCCTATTGTTAATTAAAATGTGCTCTGTTATCACAACTTGTGATCTGTAATAACATAAATTTGAAAATATTTTTTTTTTTGTTAGTATAATTAAAAGTTAGTCTACAAAAAAAATATTTTTTTTTCTGTGTATATAAATTTGTTATGTGTTTAATGTGTTTTATGTTGTTTTATGTTTAAATAAAATGCAATTGACTTCAAAATGCACATATTAACTGTTTTTTCTACTGTTTTTTTATTAAAAAAAAAACAGTTTTTTCTTAGTTTTTTGAAAAAAATACATGGCAACACTGCGTTAAGGGGACTGGGGCCCCAGTGCCAAAAACCGGTACGCGTAGTAACATACAAGTGTGGGAAATTTCCTCAGGATTTCAAAGATTATATTATTTTTAGAATCAATGATATGTAGCGCCCTCTACATCAATAAATATTCAGAAAATATCAATTGAAATTCATAAAATATTAATTGAAATTGAGATGCTACCTGAATTTCATGTAACATTTTCTGAACAAAAATTGATATTTTCTGAATATCATTTGTTATTTTCTGAATTACAATTAATGTGTTACTGAATTTCAATTGATGTTTTCTGAATTTCAATGATATTTTCTAAATTCCACATGGATTTTCTGAATTTTAATTGATATTTTCTGAATTGAAAATTTAAAATCTGAATTTCAAATGGAAATTCGGAATTTCAATTGTTATTTTATGAAATACAATTGCGAAAGGTATAGTGATAAAGTGGGTTTGTTGTGATTGTGTTTTTCTTATAATAAAAAAAAACAAATTGTCACTTTAAATTCCGTCATACGAGTGAAACCGCCAATCATCTTAGGGGGAAATAGCAACAGTTGATAAACGATTATTGAGATTTATATCTATAAGCGTCTTAAGGATGTTTCATTGTTTTCTTAACAACAAAACATAGTTTCAACAGCAGCAAAAAACTTAAGGAAGCAAACTTCACAAAGAACAACACTTTGGAAAAAAGGTTGAAATGATGACTTCTTAGGACGATAGGTAACGGAAAGTTGATATTATATCAAATATTCTTTGAAAATATTAAAATTAAAAATTATACAAAGAAATAATATTAAAGTTTTTTTTTTTGTTTAAATCTAGAAAATTAGATGGCTTTGAGTCATAGAAAAGTGAAATTTAATTTTATATAAAAAATATTAAATTTCCAATTCTTCTAAAATGCACTCAAAAATTACATTTGCAAAAGCATTTTTTAATATGTATTTATTATTGCAAAAGTCCAAATGAGTACAACCTTAATAATCGAATGCTTTTTAAATCAAAGAAATGCGATAAAAACTTTTGAAAATATCGAGCCCTATCCGCCAGAAAGACGTAAGTAACCATTTTTCCATTTTCGGGTTTTTGATGAAAATATTTATTTTGCGACCATTTGCATCATTGGTCAAAACTTCATAGCTCTAGGAAGTACCGTTAAAAAGTTAGACAAAAAAAAAAAGGCGTAAGTGCTTATTCCTATATGACAAACAATAGTTTGTTTACATATTTCCTGACGGCAAAGTGTTACTTACGTCCTTTTTTATTTTACAAATAACTCAAAATCTAGGACACGCTCGATCATGTTTTATTCATTGTTGGATTCGTAATTCAAAAGACTTTAATTTGTTTATCATATGTTTATACTTTTCTCAAACCAAGCAAGAAATAAATCAAAAAAAGTAAAATTGGGTCAAATTAGACCCCCTTGTTTAACCCCTTAAAGTGAGATTTGGTACCAAAAAACAGTTTAGTTTTCTTTATATTTTGGTCTGTTATAACATATTTTAATTTCATTAAAATCCGATAAGCCAAAGAAAACTTAGAAAAAAACTTAAAAATGCCTTTCCTCTAAAATTATGAAATTATTACTTACGTCTTTTCGGCGGATAGGGCTCGATATATACTTTTAAAATTATATACTTTTGTGATTTGTTTTACTTTTTTCTAATATTAAAACCAAGAAGAAATCGAGAGTTTTTGAAAATTTTAAAAACAGAATATGGAGATGTGTAATGGGCTTAATTGAGTATGTGTTTTTAAAATTTTTTTTCAATTTGAAAACGCTTAGTCAATTTCAATGTGATGTATGATAGAATAAAGCGAATTAAATATATTAGCTAGGTTGATACATGTGTTTCGATCTGGCTAAAGAACCCGAAGTTTTAGAAAAGCTAGAGCCTCCAAAATAGGCAGAACTTTAACAAAAACCCTATTAATTATCAACTTTGATCCATTCTTGTAGTTTTAGTAATCAAACACGTGGCTAGAGTCTTTTCCTAACAACCATCATGACGTTACTAAACTTAGAAGACCAAAAATGTTCTATTTATATAAAATAAATTTAGTTTTACTCTGGCTCAAGTAATATTTTTTACAGTTTTCTTTGCTGTTTTAATATGCACCGATATTATTTTTGTTTTTTGTTATTTTTGATTTATTTATAACGATTTTTTAACGTCCGTATATTTAAAATAAAAATACGTTGTTTTTAATTTTGGAGATTATAAAAAAGTGTCAAATTTTCATTAAAAGTGCCAACGTACCATGCCACAGTCCGTTGTAGCAAATTTACCAACACTAGTCCATAGTAGACAGTCGGGTATCATCTGTTGAACGGCCAACTAACACACTGCTATCTTTACCCGTGTTTTTTTATTATTGTAAATTTGTTTTAAAAATGGTTAAGGCCTGGTTAATGGATACTGAATGTTCTGATCAACGTTTAGATCATCATCGCAATCCTCCAGTGTTTATTTCTTTAGAGGAATTGTTTACAAAAACTGGTGTGGAATATTTTCTGGTAAGTTCGTTTTTTGTGTTGCGGGCGGGGTGAGAGGTGATCTTACTTTATCAGTTTATTGTTTTGTAAACAGATAGTGTTCCCACTTGTTTAAATTTATTTCTGTTTAAGAGCAAATCAATTAAGGTAGATTTACACGTTGACAACTCCTGTCTATTTTTACCCAGCATTGGGGATATGAATTGTAAAATTTTTGTGAATTTCCTTTTGAAATGGCACTTCGTATACTCAATACTGGAAAGTGGTAAAATAAGGTGATCAACGTGTGAATACCCTATTAATCGACTTAAATGGCGTTCACGCCTAAATGCTTAGCAGGCCTTTTGCTAAAACGAATGCAAAATAATATAGAATTGTAATTTGTAATAGCATAAAGATCATTGATACGCGTTGCATCAAAACGTGTGTTTAGCATTTAGGTGTGAACACCATTTAACCCTGGATGACCTTAAGCTTGTTTAACAACTGCACTCAGTAAATTAAGAAGGTAGAAATGATTAAAAATTACAGCTGAAATGACTGCAAATGTAGTCAAAAAGGCGATGACTATATTTGTCATAAAAATTACTAACCATGTAGTAATTTTTAATTATTGATAAAACAACTTCAATAGTTGTAAAAACGACTAACGAAGCGGTCAAAAAACAACTTACCTTAAATGAATGCTTAAACCATAAAAACGAGAAACAAACCAATAAAAATCAATGAACATAAATCGACTACATAAGTTGTAAAAACTACTGTTTTTTACAGTTATTTTTTGGTATTTAAAAATTTTTTTTAGGTTAGGTTAGGAAGGGTTATGTGCCCAAGGGCACATCTCCACTCGGAGACCAATACGGTCCATTGTGAATCCCTTCAGTGAAAAAAATAGTAAGAAAGAATAGAAATAGACAGCAAGATAGATTGAAAGATAGATATAAAGAAAGATATAAAGGATATATACTCCCCAGAACCAGCTCCTATCGTCCCCTTGCTAGAAACAGCCGTCCTATCTCCCTGAAAAATCTCAGAAAATCTACTGGATTGCATCCAGCGACACGCCCAAGTTCGTCGTGAAATCTATCTCCTAGCCATTTCTGTCTGAGACCCTGCAACCTAGGACAGTGGCACATTATATGTTCAACTGTCTCCAGTTCCTCAACGTCCTCGCACAAAAATCCGGTATGTCCCTGTCCCATCTGCTTTTGAAAGCCCTGACAGAACAATGACCGGTCAGGAACCCCGTAAGGGTCCTGAGACCCTCCCTGTCCAGTCCCAAAAGAACCTTGGTTGCCCCTGCGTCCAATGCGGGCCATAACGCCCTTGACACCCGGCAATCCATTCTGTCCCTCCATGATTGGTTAACGGTTTCGCGGAATCCCTTCCGCATAACTTCAAATATTAAAAATTTTTTTTAATATAAAAATATAGTTTTTTTTCTTGTAATTAAAATGCAAAGTCAAATTTCCGAACGGTATACCAGTTATGACTTTTTTATGCATTGGAGATGGATTGAAATTTTCTAATTATGATTTTCAAACTATGAACATATCAATAATAACAAACATAAACTAAATGGGAATTTTTGAAAACTCAACATAACTTTCTATTTTTAAATAACTAACAAAAATTAACTGTTTGCTCCAAAATTACTGTTTTGGTAGTTGTTTATTAAAATACTAAAATAACTACTCAAAACAAGTGTTACTTAAGTACAGTATTTTTGGTTAGTTGTTTTTGAAATGACTGTCTAAATTAGTGGTTGTTCATTTTACAGTTAAAACAACTACTACTGTTTACTCCCGAATGAGTAAACAGTAGTAAAAGCCGAAAAGGCTTTTAAAAGCCGTATGGGGAAACATTTACCAGTGCTGCCAGACTTTACAATTTCATGTCGAGTCTGGTTGGTTCGTGTTCAGCAAGGATTCTAAGAAAAATTTGTAAATATTTATGAAGTTTGTAAAACTAACTTTAAACTTATGTAGTTGTATAATTACTAAGCACTTCGATAGTATTCCCCCAGTTTTTTTCTGCGAGTATCATGATTACGTTGCCGGTCACAAATACTGTTTAATATTTTAGAAAATCGCAGCCTTCTTTTAAATTGCTTACTTTTTTTTTATTTGAAAACCCGTGATAACGGTCACTATTTAAAATAACTTTGATTTGAAAATCACATTCACTGAAAACGGCGTTACTGTTTAAATCACTGGATCGCTCATTTCTACATGGCTTTGTTAGGGTTTAGTGCTGCCAGATCGTATATACTAGGTGTTTGAAGATTATTTAAAATTCAGGGGAGGGGGTAAACTTCGTCGTAATATTTGTATCTTTGTCGTAATATTTTAATTTTTACAACTTTTATTTAAACAATATTACAGATCAATGCTGAAAACTATAAAAATGATGATGTTTTGCAAGATTTACGTAAGAAACGTAATTACAGCTATGAAGATGAGGTTTGTAGGAATTTCATATAAATTGGAGTTTAAAAAAATTTAATTGATTTTAAACTTTAGATAACATGTTCAGAAAAATGTTTAACTGATTATGCCAGCAAATTGAAATCTTTTTTTACTGAACATTTGCATACTGATGAAGAAATTCGTTTAGTTTTAGATGGTTCTGGATATTTTGATGTGAGAGAGTAAGTACTCAATCGCAAATATAAACACAACCATATATGCCTATATGAAACTATATATTTTTTTAGTGCTGAAGAAAATTGGATACGTATTGCTGTTAGTAAAGGTGATTTAATTATAATACCAGCTGGTATTTATCATCGTTTTACTTTGGATACTAATGTAAGCGTACACTTGTTTCTTTAGAAGTAAATTTAATATGTAAAACTTATTTTTCCAGAATTATATTAAAGCTAAACGTTATTTTATTGGTGAACCTGTTTGGTTACCTCATAATCGTCCAGCTGATGATATGGACTGTCGCAAGGAGTATTTGAAACACCAAGAAAACGGATTTTCTCAATTAAATAAAGTATAAAATTAAAAAAAAAAAAAACGTATAACTATTATTCATAAATTAGCATATGATATTACAAAATAGCTATTGTTCACTTCATAGTTTTTTTTTTTTATAATTATAATAATTTTATATGAAAGTTAAAAATTTTTTTTCCAGTAGCTAAACAATTTTCGGATTACTCTGGAAATAAAAAAGTGCTGCAGTTTGCATTGACGATTGAGAACGGGTATAAATGCAGCAAAGATGACAACTTTATTAGGTATTTGTTTCGCTTTTCACTCTTGAAAAACTCTTTGCTGTGTTTGTGCTATTCTTCGTTTTTTTATTATTAGAGAACATTTTCTGAAGTTTTTAAATTTAATAAATTTACTCATGATTAATATAATAACTAAAAAAGTTGGGAGTGAACTTGAAATAACGACTAAAATTGAGACAATTTACAAATTTTTATTTTGAAAAGAGGCACGTCATAGATCCGCTGGGCATTTTTAAACCAAACTTTGCAGTTATATAAAATATAATTAGCAGAGAAATACATTTTCATATTTTTTCATCAACATAATATGAAATATTCGGCTTTTTTATATAGTTTTAAATAATTTTTGAAAAAAGTTAGATCAAAAAAGGTGAAAAATTATTTTTTTCAAATAAATGTTTGTAATTTTGTTTTGCCTTAATGCGCCCTCTAGTTGAAATATTAGCAACCAAAGTTAAAACTTTGACAGCATATAAATCCTAGACGATTGAAGATACTTTTAAATTTTGTATTATTTTGTGATCAATTCTTTATTGAAAAATATATGAAAAATTTATTTGTTAAAATTAACGGATTTTAAAATTTTTTTTGAAAATGATCGAGGTTTCTTTTCCTTTTTTTAAATTGATATTTGACAACACTGACGACATAATTTTTTTAAGTTTAGTAGTATATTAATAAAAAACAACTATTAATTCTGTTTTAAGTAAAAACGGAATAAATTTTGGAACATTTTAGACTTTTTCAAAAATTACATGCAATCGATTAACTAATTTTTATCAGACAAATAAATTTTCATATCTTTTTATCAACAAAAAAGATTTGGCTTTTTATACTTTTGAATAATTTTTGAAAAAAGTTCCATCAAAAATTGATTGATTGATTTTTTCAAATAAATATTTGGCAACTCTGGATAAACATTTCTACAATTGAATTATTTAGGAATTTTAAACCACTTAGGGCCGTTATACCTTTAAAGTAAATGTTAGTAAAAAGTAACTTTAGCTAAAGTGAGGAATAAATTGAGCTACAATGTTTTTCGTTATTACAACTTCCCAATAAAATAAAATTAATATTTTTGATAATGTGGCAGCACCAAAGTAAAAACCGATTATTGGTTTATGAATTGGTTTATAAAAATACGTAGTGGCAACGTACTTTTATTTATTTGTTTACAAACAAACAATAATTTGTGAAATTCGGTTGTGAAATTCGACATTTTCTTCTTCTTCTTTATAGAGCAGAAAATGTGGCAACTTTAAACACATAAAAATTACGTTTAAAGTTAAAGGCAACAATATCTTCCCTTTAGCTTATCGGTCACTTTTAGCTTAAAGTATACTTATAATAACGAAAAACTTATAATCTGTCAGATAACATCCGAACTTTAGCTATTGACAAGTTGTAATAATGGCCCTTAATGTTATTTATCCAAATAAAATAAAAAATAGCCGTTTAAAAGAACTGGATCGAAAAAGAAATAGAAGGCTTTAAATTCTTAGTTAGTTTAGAAGTAAAAGTAACAACGTAAAGTAGCATTCTTGTAAATGCCAAATCTAGAAGTAGAATATTTCTATTTTAAACTGATTTTTTTTACAATTTCAATTGACAACAGTTTCAATGCATAGAAAAAAGACAAAAACAAAATGCTTTACTTTTTAAACACATTTAATTGTCTATAGATAAGTTTTATTACTTTACGAACAGACTAATGAAGCCTTAAAATTTTTTTCAACTTCAATTTGCGAGTAATAAACAAAAATTGCAAAAAAGCACCAACGAAATATTAGAAAAGCGCCAACTAATAGAGCTTTG
Source organism: Delia radicum (assembly GCA_021234595.1). Classification (NCBI taxonomy): domain Eukaryota; kingdom Metazoa; phylum Arthropoda; class Insecta; order Diptera; family Anthomyiidae; genus Delia; species Delia radicum. The sequence continues at coordinate 96,348,024 of CM037853.1, forward strand.
AGAAAATTAATGCAATTTAAAAATTGAATTCAGCTTAACTAAATGCATGTATACTATTCCGTTAATTCATTCCATAAGAATTAATTCGTATATCATTTTATACACTACTACTAGGTAGAAGTAAAGCTTAAAGTAGCGTTCACGTTGAAAATACAGTTTAAACTATATTTAGATCATATGGTAGTGTATACAATGATACACGAACTACATTTCGAAATCTAGTTTAAACCGGATTTCGATCTAATTGGACGTTTTTCCAATAGGTGTTTTTTTCCTCGTCCTACAGTTATTTACATCGATGAGGGTATTCACGATGGTCATTTGCAGGAGCGGTATTGGCGATGCAAATTGTTTAAATTTTCATTATTATATAAATAGTAAGGGCACTTACGATAGTGATTTGCACATGATCCAAATATGCATCGTCAATACTGCTCAAGTCTGAGAGAATTCAAATAACCGTCTGTGCATATTTGCAATGTGTGCAAATGAGCATCGTGAATACCCTCAGTACTACAGTCAAAAAGTTGCAATCACTGAAACAGATATCTTTTTTTAATTCATTTGCGAAAACCCTATTATTAATACAACTCGGATTTCCTGTTTATAATTCCAACAATCTGGCATCACCTAGAACCTAAAACAGCTGACTGAAAAGATTTTTGTTTACTATTTTTTTTTTTGTCTATTCTTTACTTATTAATTGTTGTTGGGGTTGTTTTAAACAAATAACCGGGCATTAATTAATAACAAACATGCTAATATACATAAAAATAACATAAACCCTTTCGTAATATAAATAAAGCAACTTACAAATCCTTACAATCAAGAGGAACTTCATCCGCAAATGATGGCATACACTTAGGCAACAATATCTCAAGAATATATAAACAATGACCTTTAAGCGACATTGAAGATGGCAAAACAGCTGGGGGATGGAAAGGTATAGAATACAATCGCATATTAGCAGCAGCTCAACAACGGTCGACAACACAGCACACACGCAGTTGTTAAACTGTTATCAATATCGTAGAAAATTATAAGACGGAAAGCATTTTTCTATAAATTTGTTACAGGTATAAAGTGATTATTTTCATAAAATTCACGATTATTTAACAATCATATACATATATATATATATATTAAAGGCATACAACAGTTAATACTTCAACATAAAATGTCCTTAACAGCGGAAACGGTAGCAACCTCAGTGTATGAGGGTCAAAAACCTGGCACTAGTGGATTACGCAAAAAGGTTTGGGGAAAACGAAATCCAATTTAAAAAAAAAATGTTTTTAACAAAATTTTATTTATATTTTTTTTCATGCAGGTCAAAGTATTTACTCAATCTAATTATACTGAAAATTTTGTACAATGTATTTTGGATGCTAATGGTGAGGCTCTTAAAGGCTCCACTTTGGTAGTGGGTGGCGATGGTCGTTACTATTGTAAAGAAGCTGCTGAATTAATTATACGCATGTGTGCTGCCAATGGGGTAAGAATGTTTGTTACAAATTACAGGATTAGAATTTTTCGAAATTCTTTAAATATTTTAGGTATCCAAACTTTTGGTGGGTCAAAATGGCATACTTTCCACACCAGCCGTTTCCAGTTTGATACGTCATAATAAAGCTTTAGGTAAGTGTTTTGCTTTGCTTTATTATCGTTATCATTGCTTTAGGAATAATATAATTTAATCTAGAGCTCAAGTAAGATTTGGGAGACAAAAAATATTTGTGTACCTTATCAGAATTTTTTTTTCTTAAAATATAAATTGCATTTGAGTTTTGTTTACATTTTCATCATGTTCGAATAACATGTTATTATTACATGCATTTTGGTTTATTAAACTTTTAAAGTTTTTTTTTTTGAATTCAACAGGTTTCTAATTGTGTTCTTTCTTATCTTTTACAAGTTTCATTCATACAAACAATTTTGCCATATACAAGTGAAGGTCATGGACATTGAATACCCAGTACTTTTAAACGGCTATATTTTTTTTTACTGTAAAAAGATAATTAAGTGGTTTAAAGATTCTAGAATTACTCAACATCTTGAGTTCAATCGTGAATAAAAAAATTGTGAAATTTTTTATCCAGAGTAGGATTATATAGTTGCATTAATAAGTCGACATTTAGACTTTTTGAATTTTGTAAAAAATTTAACCCTCTAACTGGCAAACGATGTTTTGCAACGAAATTCATACCATGTGCTCCACTCGAAAAACGAATAATAAGTTCTTTAACAGAATTGTTTATCGCTGCCTAATTTAGGCGATATAAGTCAAAATATTTTAGGGTGCACTTTGGAAACTAAAGCATATATAAGAAAAGTTTTGGACAAAAAATATTTCTCTTACCAAAATAGAAATATTTTTTTTCTGCTCCTATTTAAGAAGATATCGGGATTTTCGCTTTTTGGAAAAAGCGAAATTAGGCGAAAAAGTATCTAAACTTCAATTTATATTGTTCAAACTTCAACACTTTGCTATTAATACTTAATGTCTTCTTTCTGCAAAATTTCACAAAAATCTGTCCATTAATTTACAAGTTAAGACGATGTCCTTTAGAGGAATCGTGCTAAAATCCTGTGACTCCTTGGACTAAAGTAAGGACTTAGTATTAAAGATAAAGCTTCAATCTTACTTATATTTTAATTTAAAGAGTTTTTAGTCAACTTGAATTGATTTTTTAGATTTTTGAAAACTATGATTTTACAAAAATAATTATTTTTTGAAAGTTTACGAAATTTTGATTTTAAAGCTTTCTTGCTTCCAAACCGTGGAAGGCACACGAAAAATTTCTTCTCAAAATATTTAGCATATTTAGTTTTCTATCGGAATATATTAATTTCTAAGTTTAAAACGCTCATTTGACGCATTTGTGATACATTTTATGAAGACTGCCCTGAGGCAGTCTTAACCGTTAGAGGGTTAACGTAGAATTTATGCTTTGTTGGTAATGATAACGAACTCGAATTTTATTAACGTTAAAATAATATTTTAAAAAATACAAAGCTTTCCCAATTTTTAAGACAAAGTTCGAAAAAAATACTTTTTGGCATTTTTACATATTTCACTATTAAAAAATTGTCGTTTTTCCAAAAACCCCAAAAGTCATTCCCAAAAATTTTAATTGTCACAAAGCGAAATGTGTTTGGTGGAAAAAAACTGCCGATGTGCTCGCTAGGAATGACAACATTTTTTTTTGCATTTATTAATTTAGTCCGTCATGAAGATTCACTCTAGATAACTATGTTCTCAAATTCAAATTCATAAAATTTTTGGGTTTAAAAATTTTAAAATACCTTTTTGACTCGTAGGTGCTGCTTAGTAAGGAACTCAGTTCACGCAAAAAACTACGCCAATTCTTTTTAAGTTTGTGATATTCGTATCCCGTTATTAATGCGCTGACATCAACCTCAAATTTGTATAAGATAGCACCGTTTTTGAAATAGTTTTCTCAAAACTAAATTCCATTAACCCTTTAAGGAACACACATTTTCCGCCGAAGCAATTTTGAAATTTTCGTGATCTCAGACCTAATAATAGTTAGTTAAAAAAATGGCTACCTAGACCGAATCCTTGCCCCTCATTAAGGACGGTGAAAATAACTGCCATTTGACGAAGACACAGTTTTTACTGAAGCGATTGTTATGTGTTTTTTTTTTTAATTTCGTGATTAACAACAAAATAACAGTAAATAAAAAAAACTTTATTCCCCTCCTTGCCAAATGAGATCACTTGTCAAAAATTTTTAATTTTGCCCTTAAATAAACAATAATTTTTTTCCAACCTTAAGGACTACTGACGGGTAAGTGAGACCAAATAATTTTACCCTCCTCCACATTTTTATTTCCCTAACCCTCCTTTACAAATTACCTTTGGACATATCGCTCATTTACTAAAAGACATAACTCAAAAAACACGACTTTGCAGAAAACGGGTTTAAAGTTTTCAATCCATATCTGCCTCGCTTGACCCATTCTCTATTTATTTCGTCACGTTTTATAAAAATAGGTTTTTTAATTCATTTTTCTCTTAGTGAGGGTTGTGTGCGAACTATAGAGAGATCCGTGAGTAGCACAGTTTCTCTATACTCTTTGCACCCACTATCCAAAAAAAAAATATATATATATATATTCTCCTCTAACTCAAAAAGTATGCATAATATTAATATGAATTTTTTACACAATATAAAGCATGACATAACTAATAAATATGCATCATTAACTCAAAAATCGCGCTTTTGACTTATGACAGTCTTTTAGTAACGGGTAAGGCTGCCTCAGGGCAGTCTTCATAAAATTTAACACAAATGCGTCAAATGAGCGTTTTATACTTAGACATTTTTCTTGTGCCGTCCACGGTTTGGAAGCGAGAAAGCTTCAAAATCAAAATTTCGTAAAATTTCAAAAACTAATTATTTTTGACAAAAAATATTTTTCAAAAAAAACCAATTTTAGTTGACTAAAAACTCTTTATAATAAAATATAAGAAAGATTGAAGCTCTATCTTTAATAATAAGTCCTTACTTTGGTCCATGGACTCACAGGATTTTATCAGGATTCCTCTTCTTAACTTATAAACTCATAGACGGATTTTTATGAAATTTGGCAGAAAGAAGACATTAAATATTAATAGCAAAGCGTTGAAGTTTGAACAATATAAATATAAGTCTAGATATTTTTTCGCCCAATTTCGCTTTTTAAAAAAAACGAAAATCGTGATATCTTCTTAAATAGGAGCAGAAAAAAATTGTTTTTGGAGTGTATTTATATCTTGCTATGAGAAATATTTTTTATTCAAAACTTCTCTTTTATTAATACAAAAGTTTAAAAATCTCAAAATTTTGGTTTCACTTTTCACTTGTAAATCACTATTCAACTTTTCACCAAGCAGCGATATGGAAATCACTTTCTAGTGAATGTATCTCCCAAGTCTTCTGACTCCATTTCGCATTGACACACACAAAAAAACTTGGAGAATATTATCGAAGTGCTTAATAAATAATAAATTTCAAGTTAGTTTACAAAGTTATAGTTAAATATTTATAAATTTTTGTAAAAAAAAATACGCAAGTCTAATAAAAAATGTCTAAAAAATTCATATATTTTACAATAAATTTGTAAAACTAACTTGAAACTTATGTAGTTGTATAATTACTAAACACTTTGATAATATTGCACCAGTTTTTTCTGCGTTTATGAGTTAAAATTAACTGTTTTAGTAGTTGGTAATTTTTTTTTTTTTTTTTTTTTTTAAGGAAAAACTTTATTTTTTCAATAATTTAGCTAATTCATTAACAATTTCAAATATTTTTTATCAGGAACCGGAATGCAAATGCATGTCTTTTTCCTTAAGTCTGAAAGCAGCGTAAACAAAAGATCTTTGTGAACCAAAGAATTTGCATTAAAATGGCATCGATTCGTTAGTGCATATTTTTGCATATTTTGCTTTAAATGCATATTTGTATTGCATATTTTTATTAATTTTGGATTAAATGTATAATTTTATTCCATTTTTCTTTTTTTCTCGAAAAAAATTTCAATTTTGTGTTATATGCAAATTAGGATTAAGAGAAACAGTTTTAAGTGGATTTTTAAATGCGTACTTTTCGATATAAATAGTTAAATTTTTTTTGGTTGTGCAGACGTATTCAGACAATATATAAAACACTACAGAGCATCTTTAAAATTTAAAATTTTGTTAGGAAAAATAACTAAATTAAATCTCTTTTCATATTTTTTTGTTATTTTTCTTTGAAACTCTCGAAATTCAGTCCAACTTTTTATAAGATTGATGTGATAAAAAGTCAGAAAATCAATACACTGATCACAAACTTTCGTTGAGCAGTTATTTTCTATATTCAAAAACCTTTTAGGAATAAATTTATAAAATTTTACGTTTGAAAATATATAAAAAAACTTATTAGTTTATATAGGTAAATAAAAGATTTTCTTTGAGTTTATTTAATCTCTATATACTTTGTATTTTAAGAAAGCAATCAGACTGTTTTTTTTTCTTGTTTTTGTTTTAAATATAATTATAAAAAAATGTAACTGCATATTTTGAGACACACTTTTTAAGTACATGAAGTTCCTGTCCCTGGTTATTATAGTACTAAAATCACTGCTTCAAACAAATGTTACAGTGTTATTCGTTAGTTGTTTTCAAGGATGGCAAATGAAACGCTTTTGGTTTTTGTACCGGCAAAATTTGGTCTTTATTTCGGTTAAGATTGCGGTTTTTTAGTGTGATACCGGTACAATACCGGTATAAAACCGAAATAAAAAACCGTTAGCCAACAAAAATATTGATGTCATTGATAAGTATTCTGTTGATACACAAAGAGAATTTCTTGGTCTAGTTATAATGAATTTTTTTTTCACTAAACTGATGAAGGTTTCTTTACAATGTAAATGAAAAATTTCTTAAACTTTATGAAAAAGCTTCATAGATTTAATGAAACTTTTTCATTAGTAGTATGCAGTTTTTAATAAATAATATGAAATTGTTCATTAAATTTTATGAAAAACTGTATTTATTAAATGAAAAGTCTCAATGAACGAGTTCCAGTGACACTTCATTGATCAAATGCAGAAATTTATTGATATCATGCATGCAGAATTCTCTGTGCCAATATCTTGTTCACTACAGCAACCAGTTAAAAGACATAAAGGCTTAAAGCAATGAAAATAAAATAAATAAATAAAAAAGCCAAAACACGTATTTAAGCTTTTTATTCTATTCCAACAGTTCTTTATTCTTTTCCACTCATTATAGCAAAATACGTGTTTTGCAATCAAGTGTGAATGCTCAATAAGGGTGCTCTAATGTTAAATGTTATATCATTACCATTTAAAGCGTTCGCAATGTCAGAAATTATATTTGAACAGATTGTGTATATTAAATGTCAGCATTAAAGTTAAATGTATTAAAAATAAACACAGTACAAAATTAATTTGTTGATCTTATTGATTAATTTGCAAATCTGTGAATTCTTTCGAAATAAGAAATACATTTTACCTTTCATAAAGTCGTTTTCTATTTGCAACCACGTTTTATAGATTTTTCTCAGTAGCTGAAAGATTTAATTTCTCTTTATTTGCTAACTTTAATGCTATTAATGATTTGGTATAATTCCGTTCTTAAAATCCTAATATTTTCTCCGAAAACTCAAAAAACACGATTTTGAAGAAAACGTGTTTAAAGTTTCCAATCCATATCTGCCTCGCTTGACCCTTTCTCTACTTATTTGGTCACGTTTTTTTTTATAAATTGGGGGTTTTAATGTATTTTTCTGTTAGTGAGAGTTTTGTGTGAATTCGCTAAGTATCGAAAGACCCGTGAGTAACACAGTTTCTCTATGAAGTATATACTCTTTGCACCCACTTTAAAGAAAAAATAAAATATATTATTATATATTTATAAAATATAAATATATTATTATAAATGATATTAATATGAAATTTTACACAATATAAAGCATGATATAACTAATAAATCTGCATCATTAACTCAAAAATCGCTTTTTTTGACAGTCTTGAAGTAATTGAGCGATATATATTCAAAAATAATAACGGTATAAAACCGAAATTAACCGCTAATAACCCCGAAATTAATTGGTTTACCAGTTATAAAAATAAAGGTTACGGTTTTTTAAAAATAACGGTTACGGCATTTGATTCGGTTAAGATATTATTTATATTTTGAAGCGATATTTTAGCGGTTACGGTTTTTAGCGGTTTCGGTATCCTTCCTTGGTTGTTTTTTTTTTTTTTTTTGTAAATAATTATATATTATTCCATAGAAAAACAACTCTAATTCAAGTTAAAAACAACAACTACTGACTACTACACAAACAACTGTCATTTAGTAACTGTGAAACTTTTTCGAGTGTAAGCACTGAAAGCTTAACAAAATAAATACAACTTCTACGAATGCATTTATTTTCCAAAAAAAAAAATATATTGCTGTAACTACATTTATTTAATCAAATTAATAGTGATATTACGTTAATAGCTTATAATTTGAGAATTGACAAAAGTGTTCCCTGCTTTGCTAGTACTTATTGAATTAGCTTCAGAATACGGAGACATATTGTTAAGTTTACGATTGTATTCTGTAAAAAGTTCTGGACATGTACGATATGGTTGATCATCGATAGTAAGAATTGGCGTTGTATATGCTGTTGAACCATAAGCGCTGCCAGTAGCTGGCAATGAAGGAGTTTTATTTTCTGAATATCCCTGGCATGGTATACTACTTGATGAATATAATGAATACTTTGAGGGACCACTATTTGAACATGGCGGTGGAGGCTTTACACTTGCTGAATTGAGTAATGATGGAGAAATTACGGTATAAACAGTAGAGACAGTTGATACTGAAGACGGACCACCTGACGTATAGGAAGGTGGGGATTGAGCGCAGGGTGAATATGATTGAGAATAAACGGGTACAGTTGCAGGTATTTGATTTGCCGGAGGATTATTATATGTACTAACTGTGTATCCAGGAGCATTTAAAGCAGGTGAATTGTATTGTGATTGATCTAATACAGTTTGTACGGGTGTTACAGCAGCGTAATTATCTAAAGCTGGTAATTCAGTTTCTTTAGATTCCGGAACATAGCCATTGTTATCATGTTGTAATTTATTTGCGGATTGCTGAAGATACTGTGGCGATACATAAATTATGGGTTGATATAAAATTTGTGGAATCTTCGTATTTGAATACTCTGATTTAGAGTTATCTGCATATGGCGATGAGGAGATATCATCTTTAGAATAAGATGAAGTCTGAGCAGGATTATTATTTGAATAATCTGAGGGTTTTTCTTTTGTTTTATCTGCTGGTTTTCATATGTGGCGTCAGAAGGTTTTTCATATTCTTCGGACGAAATTTCCTTATAATTGGCTGGTGGAGATGTCTCTGGAGTTTCATAAGCAGGTTCATTTGGTTTACTATAGGATTCAGGAGCAGGTTTTGCATTACTACCATAGTTATCAGGAGCATTTGAATTGGCACCGCCTCCATAATTATCTGCATTATAATCATTAGAATATCCCCCCGGAGGACTTGGATTATATCCATAATTGTCATTATTACCTTGTGCAGCATATTGATTATAACCACATCCAGCTCCGCTGCATTTATTGCCATAATTTCCTCCAAATAAAGGTTGAAATGGTTGAAATGGTTGCCATGGTTGTATAGGCTGAAACGGTTGCCAATTTGGTAAAGCAATTCCATTTCCTAGTGATGGTAGTGCATTGTAAGCTAAACTACCATCCCCAACATTGTATTGACGATTGTTGCAACCATTATCGCACTCACCAAATAATCCATTTTTAAACAATTTCTTCCAAAATGAACGTTGTGTACGTGTTAATTCATCGGATGGTCCAGTATTTGGATACCCACTATCGACTGCTAAATAATAAGCGGCTTCCTTTGTTTCCTCGGGTGAAACACCAAAATGTATTAAATCTGATTGTATAGCTAATGTTTCAGAGATTATACATAGAAAACACCATAGCAATATTTTAAAGGACCTCATTTTTTGTTCTCGAAACATTTTTTTTTTTTTTTTTATTAAATTTCTTCACAGTTACTATGGTCAGAGTGATTATAATTTTTTTTCCAACCTGTCCCTTTGATGCATTCAATATAACTATTTTTCAAAATTAATATCAACTATATTTACTGCTTGAGTTGGCTTTAAAGCAAAAAAATGCTATTCAGCATATTTTTATTTTTAATTTACCAATAATCAGAATTTTGTAAATAGGTTACGAAAATACAGACATATATACATTTAAATTTGATTTTATGTTTGACTTTGTATTATTTTGTGATGGACAGTTGAAAGACATTATAAAAATCGCATGCAATGTACTTCATTTTTAATTTTAAATTAGGTCGTTACATATCTTTACTTTTAAATAAATAAATATTTTTAGGTGGTTTTTTATTACAAGGAAACTAGCTCAGATCTTTATAAAATGTGGATATATTGTAGAGGACAAAAATTATTAGATACCCAGGTAGAAATTGCCAACCGTACAAAAAAAAATAGTACTGGCAAACCACTGCTATTTGTGTAAAGCACACCGTGTTAAAAATTACCAAAGGTACAACTGATAGGAAAACACTATTTCGTTTGCAAAGCATATGTTTTGGCAGTACCACCAGCAAAATTCGATGCCAATATTGTTTTTTACCAATATTACAATTAGACGCATTCTTTTTTTTTATATTTTAATATATTTCACACATTTATATATGATGTAAATGACTAAGACCAAACTGTATTGCTGCTTTTTGTTTTACATAATTTACAAAATTAATTAAATTTAAGGTATTTTGAAAACACAAAATTGAATGCCAACTTTGGCAAGTTCGCTCAAGCCAACGGTTGACCACAATACTGACAATACTGTCAAGATTGCTTTGCCAACGCTGTGCCGATTGTATTTTTTTGCCTGGGTATATATAAGTAATTTTAAAAACGTTATACACCTGTTAAAACTGACTTTAGTTGCCTTTTATTTCTTAATGTTTTTTAAATTAAGAGAAACGATGAACATGTTTAGGTAGAATATACTTAAAATCTTGAACATACAAAGTATCACGTTGAAAAGTCATCACCAGTCCAGTCAAATTAGGGTTTCACCTCCGAATTCCAGGTAATAGGCTGGAAACTCGTATATGGCTTTATTTTGGTGTTCTAAATACTGTCTCAAAAGTCTCATTAAATCTCTTGTCTGCGTCGTGAGTTATTCAAGGTCAAAGGTTACAAAAATCAGCTAATGATTGTCAACATCTATTATAAAAATTGTAGATCATGCAATTTGTAACAAATTTTGTTACAAACATTTTTTCATGCGCTCAACCGTTTTCGAGATAGAGTACCGTTTTAACGAACTCGTAGGGACCGGACAATTTAGTTAGTTATAAGCGAAGTTCTCTATAATCATGGTAAATATATTAAAAAAATAATAAATTCTCATGATGTTTTCTTAAATTCTCTTAATTTGGAAATGTTTGCTTTTAAAGTAAGAGTATTTATAAATTTAAGATCTACTAGCTCTCTTCTAGTTGCTATTTTTAGTCCACACTGAATTCATATAAATTGCTTAAGCAATGCATTGACAATAGCAACAACTAAAATGATAGTTACCGTTATATTTCATATTACTTGCCTTTACTAGTTGGTAAAACATTATTTGAATAAAACATATCGCTCATTTACTGCAAGACTGTCATAAGTCAAAAAAAAATGCAATTTTTGAGTTAATGATGCAGATTTTTTAAGTTTTTCATGCTTTGTATTGTGTAAAAATTTCATATTAATATAATGTATACTTTTCGAGATAGAGGATAACATATTTTATATTTTTTTAAAGTGGGTGCAAAGACTATATACTTCATAGTGAAACTGTGCTACTTACGGGTCTCTCGATAATTAGCGAACTCACACACAACTCTTACTAAGAGAAAAATACATTAAAATCCCCCTATTTAAAAAAAAAAAAAACGTGACCAAATAAATATAGAAAGGGCTCAGCGAGGCAGAAGTGGATTGAAAACTTTACACTCGTTTTCTGCAAAATCGTGTTTTTAAGTTATGTCAGTCTTGCAGTAAATGAGCGATATAAGTTACTCATGAAATAGAAAGCAAAGAATAACGACGTAAAATTAAAATTATGTTATTATAAAATAAAGATTACTTGTTATATAATAAACTCGTGTGATTTAATAAGCAGAGTTTATTACAGTCATCAGTCGATTGTTATCATCGAATTGTTTTTTATTCAAATTGTCAACTTTTAAGACTCTTTAAGAAAAGATCCGAACCAAATTTTAAATCGGACCATACTAATTAGCATCTCAATCGTTAGACAAGCTCAAAACACTTTAAAATCGCGGAAATGAAACGTATATACAGTGGGGAGCACTTGTGAGTACATGTGAGTACATGTAAGTACTTTTTACACCTAAAGATACAAAGTGTATTTTTTTGATCAAAATGCTCCGATTTTCACGTTCCTGGAAATGTATTTTTCATAATACTTGTAACGGCAACTGAACACACTACTCTTACCATTTTTTTTTGAGTTTTTCAATTTTAAGATAACTTATTTCCTTACGACATTATAGTAAATTGAAATTGAGGTGGTAACAGCAACTTTAAAGTCCAGCAATGCAAAATTTTAAAAAATTCAAAATTATATCAAGTTCAACCGACGATAATGTCGTAAGGAAATAAGTTATCTTAAAAATCTAAAAACTGAAAAAAAAAATGATAAGAGTAGTGTGTTCAGTTGCCGTTACAAGTATTATGAAAAATACATTTCCAGGAACGTGAAAAATCGGAGCATATTGATCAAAAATACACTTTTCTCGTTATATTAAGCTGAACGCCTGATTTGGATTCAGCGTACCTTGTACCTTTAGAAAAGTATAATTTAGTTCTAGTGTCAAACATTTTTCGACCTGAATCTTAGGTGTAAAAAGTACTTACATGTACTCACAAGTGCCTCCCCACTGTAAATTTGTTTCAAAAAAACTAATTTTATTTATGGAGGCTACAGCCCCTCATTTTGGGATTGGGAAAGCACTTGTTGCCCAGCAACTTGTACCATTAGCTACAGTGCCTTGCCAGCGGTGGTGCGTTTGTCTTTTGTTTTTGACTGTGTAGTTTCAGAAAGAGTTTCTGCTTTATTTTGAAGTAATTAAACCGGTTTGCTTTTGGAATAATTTCAAACAAAGAGTAACTC
>CM037853.1:96360909-96465426 GCA_021234595.1 Delia radicum
TTTTTTGATTCAAATAATGTGAAAATTAACTAGTTATTAGTATGCCCTTATTATTTGTGCTAAAGTAATGTAGAGAGTAAGCTGGTGTCATAACTAGTAGTCCGAAAAGTAAGGACATGTCAAGAACATGAAGATAATTTCAATAAAACAAAACCGAAATCTTTTGCTAAATGTTTTCTATGATGCATATTTTTTTGAAAACAAGTAAAAATGAAGATGTTCAAGTGTCAAAAAGTAAATTTCTTTTGACTAATGTCTGTTGTCAATAGAAATATTAATATTAATATTCAAGGTTAAAAAAGTGTTTGAATATCTAAACGCTTGTCTAAACACATGACTATGTAAATAAATAGATATATTTAAGACGACGACGATGATGCACAGTGGTTTTACGAGTAAATAAAACCAATTAAGTCATTGCGGATCTTCTAAGCGTTACGAAAATTATATTTGACGCATTTTATTAAATGACCTGTTCGCCCCGGTAGGCTAGTTGGTAGCGTGCTGGCTTATCAGTGCGGTGGTCGTGGGTTCGATTCCCACCTGAGGCACTAGTCTGTTTTTGCTACAACGAGCCGAAAGCCATAGTAGCTAGTACTAGGTTAGGGTAATAGTATATAATTTGTAAATATATGATTATTAATAAATAAAATAGAAAATTAAATGACCTTCAATTGAAATATTTTCCAAATGCATTAGTCTCCAAGAAGGTAAATTTTGTAACAATGTTACAAGAAGTTAAATGTAAATCAATTTTATTGGTAATTTTGAGACATTTAAAAATAAATATATATTATTGACACTTTTCTAATGATTTTTATGAAATAAAATGTAAGTTTTGCCTATACATTTTTCTTTAAATTTTATGAAAATCATATCTATAAAAACTTCATAAATATTACAGTTTATTATCTATAATGTCGTCTCAAAAACTGTTTCATAATAAAATAGGACAACCATAAATGTTGCTTTCCAAGCCAAATGCCCCGCTACATTAAAAAGCATATCGCAGCAATACCATACTAACAGTAGTTGGCTCTCCTATAAGAGACTAAGAAAAAATGGAGCAACATTTTCAATTTTACCAAAAAAAAATCGGCGAAGTGGTCGTGGTTAAATATTGACAGATTTTACTATCCATTTTTAGTATATTATTTATTATTATTTAACTGAATTTGGCAAATGCTAGAAATTTCACTTTTAAATTAAAATTGCATATACTTTATATACAATCAAAAATTTGTATGTCAAACTAAAATTTTTGAAGTTTGATATTGTAAATTGTGATATCCATTTAAGATAACTTTAACAGATATTTTCAATTAAAATTTTCGAGTTGTTATTAAAGTTTTAGAACTATGTTATAGATTTTAAAAGAATAATGTCACTTTTCCAAAACTTTAAAATTTATATTTTTTTACATGGGGCAATACATCCCAGCAAAACTTTGGTAATGTAAAGTAATGCATTACCTTGTAATGTGTACTCCTTACCTGTATCATTATTTTCCAACAAGAAGTCATGAGTTACCGATAATTGAACACTCATGGATTACCTTGTAATGATACCTCATTACATTTTACATTACTTCAAAACATAAAATAATGACTTACCGATCATCAATTACATAATGCATGAATTATAAACGTAAAGTAAATTTTAAAATATATTTTTGAAAATCTATTTATAGACACATTACTTTGTGATTTTTGAAAAACAGCACAACAACTCATCTACATTTTAAGCAATAAAATATTGCATGTATCGATAGCTCAGTTAGTAGAGTTCTCGCCTAACTAATTGTTAAATACCAGAGACCCCAGGTTGGAATCACAGCATGACCAAGTTATTTATTTAATAAAAAAAAGTTATTTATTTAATTAAAAAAAAATATCTGTAAAAAAAAAATTTTGTACATTTTTTTATGAAAATCTATTTATAGACACATTACTTTTTCCCACCATGTAACCATATAAGTCACCAGTTACTTTACCCACTACAAGGTAATGAGTTACTTTAAGGCTCATCGCCTGTAAAATTCATCAGTGAAGTAACGTATAAAGTAATGCATGAAGCCCTTTGGCGATACATTACTTTACCCATGATTTGGTAATGTGTGGTTTTGCTGGGATTGCTTTATTTAATCCCATACAGTGGCGTACCCAAGGGGGGGCCCTGGGGGCCAAAGCCCCCCCCGAAATATTTTCGATTTTTATTTTATTTTTGTTTTGGTTAGTATGTAATAAATGAATGTATAATATTTTTTGAGACTATAATTTTTCAAACTAATGATATATTAACTGAAATTGATCTATGGAAACACTACCATAAAGACCATCAAATCCGCTAGATGCTATTCAAGATTGCAACAAGGAACTTTTTCCAAACGTTTACATGTTTTTACATTTACTGAGTTTTTCCACCCTAAAAAGAGTGAAAACATATTTAAGGAATTCCATGGGTGAAGCTAGACTTGGTGCTCTAGCTCTTGCATCAGTGTATCGAGAAAAGCAGGGACCGAAAATAACAGTTATTTCCAAATTTTTAAACAAAAAAGCAATTAGAAGTAAATGTCGGAAAACTGTTTCAAGCATACCATTTTCATCCTTATGAACTAGTCTATAATAAAATGCATTGCTTTTTAAAATTTTGATTTTTATTTTTTTTTAGCAAAAATAAAAGTTTTTTTTTGATTTTTATTTTTTTGACCAAAAATAAAAAATATTTTTTGATTTTTATTTTTTCGAACAAAAATAAAAGTTATTTTTTGATTTTTATTTTTTCGAGCAAAAATAAAAGTTATTTTTGATTTTTATTTTTTCGAGCAAAAATGAAAGTAATTTTTTTGATTTTTGTTTTTTCGGGCAAAAATAAAAGTTATTTTTTGATTTTATTTTTTCGAGCAAAAATAAAAGTTATTTTTTGATTTTTATTTTTTCGGGCAAAAGTTATTATTTGATTTTTATGTTTTCGAGCAAAATAAAAGTTATTTTTGATATTTATTTAAATTTCTTGAGTTGAAATTCCATAAGTTATAAATTTTTATTTTATAACGAATAAATAACAAATAACGCAGTTATATTATATATATATAATATATAAATATATACATATATACATATAATATATAAATTTTATGGTTGCCTTTTGTAATATTTTCGAGTTTCATAATCAGTAAAACTTATTTTTAATATGACGATTTTTTGAAGAATTCTTGTTTTAAAAATGACGAATTTAATTTCCAAAAATTGGCGCACTGCTCGTACAAATAGAGATGTTTGTCTTGTAGTTAGATACTTAAAAAATGTATAATAATATATATTAATACAGTTATCACAAAAAATAACATTGCAAAATATTTGCTGTATATCTATCATCACTGAAAAATCATAATTACAAAGCTAATAACTTTTATTTTTGGTAAAAAAAAAATTAAAACCAAAAATTACTTTTATACTTGCTCGAAAAAATAAAAATAAAAAAAAAACCTTTTATTTTGCTCGAAAAATTAAAAATCAAAAAATAACTTTTATTTTTGCTCGAAAAAATAAAAACCAAAAATAACTTTTATTTTTGCTCGAAAAAATAAAACCAAAAAATAACTTTTATTTTGCTCAAAAAAACAAAAAATCAAAAAATAACTTTTATTTTTGCTCGAAAAAATAAAATCAGAAAAGAACTTTTATTTTTGCTCAAAAAATAGAAATCAAAAAATAATTTTAACTTTTGCTCGAAAAAATAGAAATCAAAAATAATTATAACTTTTGCTCGAAAAAATAAAAATCAAAAAATAACTTTTATTTTTGCTCGAAAAAATAAAAATCAAAAACTAACTTTTATCATCTGACTTTTATGAAAAAAGGAATAATTTTTACGGTCCCTGGAGAAAAGGTTGAACCTGACATTGACATTGACACTTTAATGAAAAAAAAATCGTTGAATTAAATTTTAAGAGCTTTGTTAATAGTATATAAGGATCTTAATTAATATGATAGCTCACTTTAAAAATCAAAATAAAATTATTTAATTGATACATAAATTTGTTAAATATTTCAAAAAAAAAACTTGTTTGTAGATATAAAAAACTAAAAAAACAAAGACATGTCAAAACATTTCTGCTTCAAAATTGCTATCATAACTGGGTATAACGTCAATGGTAACTTTCCCATCCAAAACTTATTTAACAGATACAAAATATTAGTGTCCGACCGAACTCATTTTTTTCGGCCGAAGCCGAACTTCGGCCATAATATCAATGTTCGGCCGAAGCCGAAGCTGAACTTTTTGTTTTAATAAAAAAAATATAAATTGTTTTTTAGATCAATAAATTTAAACCAAAATAATATGCTTTTCAAACAAAAAAAAAAATTAAAAAACAAAAAGTGGGCCCCCTCCGAAACAAAATCCTGGGTACGCCGCTGATCCCATATATTAATTTAATTCTGCCAACCCGATTTAAAAAAATTATATAAGCTATATCAAATTATATATAATTATATACTAAAAATTTGTATATATAATTTTATGTAATTATATATTGAACCATATATAATTATATATGATTTTCTATAGCTCCATACAAATAAATTTTCGAATACTCAACCGCATATATAATTACATCTTATTATATATGATGCTATACATGCTTATATATAAATATATATCATTATATATAATTTTCTTGCTCGGGAATCCGTTAGTAGACAAAAAAATCATTAAAAGATTTGAAATTTTTAAAATTTTTTGTTTAGTTTTTTTTTAATGCAAATAAAAGTCTGCACTTATGAAATCAGCTACATACAATTTTTTAGCAAAAATTTCTGTTGATTTTAGCAAAATAAACTGTTATTTGCATTCTACTAAATTTGTGGTAAATATAGCAACATTTTTGTTAATATAACAGTTTTTGTTTGCTATTTTCAGTCTACAAATAGTTAGTAAAAGTTTTTGCTAATTTTAAAGAGTAAAATGCTATTTTCAGTTAACTAAAATTCACATCAAATATAACTAAAATTTTGTTAAGTTAACATTATAAAATTTTGCGCTGTGGCGATGTCTCAACAGAACGTAAAATCCATACGTCAATCTGCTAACGTTGTGGAATAGAGATTAGAAAAATATACAAAAAATCTAAAAATAGAATACTTGTTTTTGTTAGTGTTGTAATATACAATAACAGAAAAGCTAATAGGAAAGCAAACAGCAATTTAGCTGCATTACATTCGAGGCCATACTTGGGTGGGATCGCTAAACGGCCATCACTTGGTATTTTTACGTTTGTAATGTAAGAAGAGCGCAGTTTCGATTCTCACAGCTACAGGTTGTTGAAAAATTTATCATATAGAGACAATCTGACAATTATAAGACACAAATAATAATACAATTTAAATGGAAAATCACTGATGACGCCTGTCCATAAAAAGAAGCAGAAACTAGTCTAGTCTGATTTAAAAATTAATAGTGTTTATAGTTTTTAGAGAAAAACGTTTATTCTTCTTCTTACAATCAACATTTCTAAGTTAACAGATTTAGTTTTGCTGTTCCTATTTTATTAATATTTAGCAACAAAATCTGCTAAATTTAGCAGTTTTTTCTGCAAGAGCAGACAGGTGAATTTCTATGAGTGAAGGGATGAAATGCACTTTTCGACGCACACATTCATTTTGGTGCAATTTTCAAAATGGACAAATTAAAAATTTCTGTAAAACTGTGTGACCATTAAACTAATAGACAAAAAAAATTTATTGAAATAGGACTGCGGCTCACGATTTTATTGCATTTTTATTTGAATTAGTTATTGTGTTTATTTGTAATAGCGGTTTAGAACATCCATTACTATTATTGTAATTTTTTTGTTTTGGAACCACTGTGCAAGTTAAAATACACAAACAAAATTATACATTATATTATGTACATTTGTAAACAGATACATATCCATTAAATGAAAATAGTATTAGCAAAAAATATTTTTAAATAATATGTACATATAAATATTTAAAAATAAAAAAAAAAAACACAAATATGAATAGTAATTAATCTTTATTAAATCTTTGACTTTTAAATAAGTCGCCCTAGAATTATTTAAAAATAGCCTGGTTTGAAATATGGAAAAAATTTGGCAATTTTTGTTCAGAGTATGTCGAAAACTTACAACTCAAAATATTTTCCTATAGATTCTAAAGTAAAAGCAAAAAATTTTTAATTTTTTTTTTTTTTGTATTTGAGTAATTTTTTATTTTGTATTTGAGCAGCCATATACAAAAATATTTACGACTAAAATCAAAATTTTGGAAAAGAAAATATTGATTGCTTTGAAAAACTTGAAAAAATCTAATTTTTAATTCCAAAATCGACCCTGTCTGTGAAATAGTCAGTACTCTAGGACAGGATATTCCTCTGAAAGTCCAGCCAGTCCATAACAATTAATTAAAAAAACTTGTTTCTATAATTCAAAAAAGGAGCTTTTTAGAAGAACCACTCTCATCCAAAAATTATACTTTTTAGTAACACTTTTTTAACACATTGTTGATTAATTTTAGAGCCCGTTTGTTCGCTGGGAGCCCTGTTTTGCATTGTTAACTTTAAAAATGTTGATAACTTTTTCTTTTAAAAGTATTATTACTGATGTATGTATATATTTTTGGTCTTTAGAAGTTCCCATTTTCTTAGAACCAATTTTATTACAGATTGTTTTCCATTTGTTCCAAATTTCCGGCACCTTTTTTATTTCCCCAATTCCAAACAGTTATCAATTTGTAATTCTAAGAAATTGTTACTGATTTTTTTTTCCTGCTGTTATTAATTTGTTAGGGCACCTATCGCACTTAAATTTTGACACATTTGATACTGAAAATTAAATGAAGGCTATATACAGATAGAATTTTGGTAGACGAAAAATGATGCAAATTTTCAGTAAACTAATGAAATATTTCTTCACAAATGGTATGAAAATTTCTTAAAGTTATTAGAAAGCTTTATACTTTCGATGAAACTAGAATTTTAATAAGTGTATGAAGTTTTTAATAAATAAAGTGATGTTTTTCATTAAATTATATAAAAACTTTCATTAATTTAATGAAAAGTTTAAATTGACGAGTTCGAGTGCATGTAAATTGACGAGTTCGAGTGCTTTCATAAATATCTCTCACTGCACTTATAATGAAATTTCACTTGTAAAAACTACGACTTACATTTCAGTAAATTTAACTAACATTGTCATTTGTTTTTTACTGTTCAAAAAATTAACCACAATTGTAGTAAACATGAAAAATAAACAAACATTTATTTGTTTTATTTTTTCAAATAAATAAAAACAACTTTATAAAAGGAATGTAAAATCATAATACAGTAATTTGATGTGGTTTGTTTTTTAAATGAACTACAGTTGTAGTCAAAACTGAACTGCTTTTTCACTTTAAAATAAAAATTCCGTATTACAACTCAAACAACTACAAATATTTAAGGCAGAAGTTCCCTAAGTGTAGTAATTAGTCGTAGGGGCTGTAACTGTAAGTGCTTATAACTTTGGTTTTAGATCTGTTTTTTTGGTTGCCCTAGTTATTACCTTTGTTTTTTTAATTTATTTTCAATTATTATTTCACTGTACTTAGCGTGTCCAAAACCGTAACCGAAAACCGGTTTTTATTTTCAAAAACCGAACCGGTTTCGAATATTTTGCATTTTCGAATATTCGTTTTTTCTTTCTGCCGTTTATTTTCTTAACGGGATGTTTTACTTGAAAAAAACAGTAAATCTCTAAAAATGCGTTATTTTTATATGATATGAGTCAAAATAAATTGATACATTATTCAAAGTATTGTCCATCGTTAGCCACTACTTTTTCCCATATTTCTGGTAGCATATGGATTCCGCGCCAAAAAAACTGCTCCGGTTTTGAGGTAAAGAATGAATCAAGCCAATTTCTGATACCCTGTTCAAGAGTGAAGCGTATTCCAGTAAGGGCGTTCTGCATCGATCGAAACAAATTGTAGTCAGAAGGGGCAAACTCTGGGCTAAAACTTCACATCCACTGTTTTCCAAATAGTTTTTTTACCGGTCTTGCAACATGTGGCCGAGCGTTGTCATGATGGAAGATTATGGCCTCGTGTCTGGTCGAATATTCTGGTTGTTTTTCGTTGATTTCTCTCTTCAAACGAATCAATTGTGTTCGGTACAGGTGATCGTCTGACCCGATTTCAAAAGCTCATAATACAAAACACTCTTCAGATCCCGAATATCCATGGTGCCATGGATATTCGGCTTCGGCGTTAATTTGGCTGGTTGGCCGGGCTTTACATATGGCTTTTTGAGCTTGGGGTTATCGTAATGAATCCATTTTTCATCACCAGTAACAATACGATGCAAAAATTACTTCTTTTTGTAGCGTTCAAGCAGCATTTCCGACATGCAAAATCGTCTTTCAACGTCTCTCAGCTTTTTGAGCTTGGGGTTATCGTAATGAATCCATTTTTCACCACCAGTAACAATACCATGCAAAAATTACTTCTTTTTGTAGCGTTCAAGCAGCATTTTCGACATGCAAAATCGTCTTTCAACGTCTCTCAGCTTCAATTCATACGGCACCCAATTTCCTTACTTTTGAATGAATCCCAATGTTTTTAAACGTAGAGAAATGGCTTGTTGTGTAACTCCCAATGATAATGCAAGTTCTTCTTGAGTTTGACAACAATCTCCGTGGAGTAAAGCTTCCAATTCCTCATCTTCAAACTTTTCGGCTGACCAGGTCTCTCCTTGTCTTCTGTGTCGAAATCACCACTTTTGAATTGCGCACACCTCGTTCACAAGTTTTTTGAGTTGTTGCATGTTGACCGCAAGCTTCTACCAACAATCGATAACTTTCTGCAGCCGTTTTCTTCAAATAAAAGAAGGGTATCAGACTTCCCCTCAAAAACATCTTTTTTTTATTTTATTCCGAAATCTTATCTCCGGATATTATACAATTATATTTAAATCACTCAGGAAATATTATTGATATCTGAATTTAATTAAAAAATATTGAAAGCATGGGGACCTCATATATTTCTATAAAAAAAAATATTTTTCATATGAGATCACATGTTGGATTATATATGAACCCATATATAACTCCATATTGTGTATATAGTAATATATAATTAGGTATATTAAGTACAATTATATACAGGACCATATAAAATAATATATTACTATATATACCCCCCACATACATTTGTTTGGAACAACACAAAGCTTTATGCAATTCAATACAATTATGTATGCTATAACATATATGTTTATATGACTATATAATTTTATAAATTTAAGCATTTAGGGCTAGTAACTACCATAGTTATGAATGTCAAATTTATATGAAATATCTGTGGTTAAAGTTAAACTCTGGTTATACATATAACCAGAGTATATGTATAACCAGAGTTTAACTTTAACCACAGATATTTTCATATATATTTAACATTCATAACTATGGTAAAGTCCTTAACTTTGGTTAGTTAGAGATAAGTTAGCAGGTCTTAATTGTATAAATTATATCTGAGTATATATAAACTTTTTTACTTGGGTAAATAAAAATGACTACATGGTTAATAATTTTTATGACAAATACAGTCATCGCCCTTTTAACTACATGTGTAGTCATATCAATTGTCATTTTAGTCATTTCTACCTTCTTAATTTCCTGAGTGTAATTTCAGCGGTTTTGGGAGTCTTTCCAACAACCCCCTTTTACCAAGTTCCTGAAGAAAATTCCACAAACTAACTTGGCAATAGTGTTTGACTGATTAATCGCTTCAACCAAAAATAGAAAATCCACTTATACCACCCAAAACAATTCGAAACGGACCAAACAAAAATTTCCACAATATTTTTATTAAGGTAGCTGTTTTGAGTTAAGGTAGTAAGGTATACCTTGAAACATGCCGGTCCAACTACTTTACCGCATTAACTCGTACTAAAAATTTCGAAATGTACTTTGTCATTGAATTAGCTAATACTCCTGGAAACGCTTATATTTAATATCAGTTTTTTAGCCAAAAGAGTTTGAGCAGGTTTCGCAACTTTCCCTTAGGAATTTGCAAAAAAAAAAAACAGTCTTAGCAGACTTCTACGTTGCAGGATCCCAGCAAAAAAAAATTCAAAAAGGTAAGCGGGTTTGTAATCAAGCATTTTGGGCAGAACGCATTCCTTACTAGATTACCTACTCGATTCTTTTAACAGGGCGTGAGACTAAAATAATTGATTCTTTAGAATTGATTATTTTTTTTACCGAAGAACCATTTACTTTATATTTTTAAGAACTACATACATTTTTAATAAAGAAATAGTTCCATTGTAAAACTACAAAGTACTTACACAAAAAAAAAATAAATAAATAGTTCCCTAGAAAAAATAAGAACTACTTAAATTTAAAAAAAGAAGTAGTTCCATAAGTAATTCAACTTTTACTCACACGTGATTCTCCTAGGTCACTCAAATATAACGATCAAAACTCATACGGAAATAAAACCCTAAAAAGTGAAACATCGAATTGTTATGATAACATGGGTTTGTCATAATTTTGGAGCTATAAACCACGAAAATATAAATTTTTCAAAAAAAAAGAACAATTCAAAATTGAAAAACAAAAATATGACTCACGCACAATCACCCTCGAAAATTTTTTTTACACTCACTCACGATAACGTCAGTAATTTCAACTTCCACTCACAATTTTCTGCTCACGTGCGCTTCCCTAATTTATACTTAACCACAGTTTAACAAAATTTAGGCAACATGCAATTTCTGTTTTTAGTATTATTTTCCTGCAAATAAAAATTTGTTTGAAAAAATATATGAGATAAATTCTTTAAAATTGTATAACTTCTTTTTTTAAAATTAGGAACTACTTCCAATAACGTCCTTTTATCAAGAAAAAGTATATGATTACATCTTGAGTACAAAAAGTTATACATATAAGTTAATAACATTGTTATTTTCTTTTAAGTAAATAATTACTTTGTTATTGAGTTCATGCTTTCTGGTTTAAATTTAAAGAATTGATTACAATACTACTTGCTTTTTTGACTCTATCGTTGGAATGAGTTTGGTATTGCAGTTACTAAATTTGGCAATAAGATATGTAAGCAAGTGTGGGCATCACCTTCTTTTTGGAATGTGTAATTTTTTCCTGGGATTATCTTAACAAATTTTAACTTTCTAACTCCAGAGGTTTGGCTTAAGCAATGTTGAGTCAGTCAATGAGTCAGTGAGTACAATTACTCGATTATATATAAGGCTTTCCAAGCTAAAGGAAAAAGTATATCGTATTAGTTGTCGTATATAAGGTGGATAAAAAATGGAACTACTTTTTAAATTTTTCCAAAAAGTGGGTGATGTAGGCGTAGTATTTTTCGTGGTGGGCGTTGTGGTGTTATGGTTAGCGCGTTGGACTGTTACACAGATGGTCCCGGGTTCGATTCCCGGTGACGACAGCATCAATTTAGAAAAATAATATGTATGAGTTTTCTATCACTTATATGTATCGCTGCGCCCACCTTCGGTGTTCCCATAGCACTTAACCCCACCGAAGTAAAATAATGAATCAGGGCTATGAAACAAAACCTTCAATAAATTCGCCAACTCTACATCAGGTGGCGACCAACAACTGTTCTAAGACTTATCATCTTGCGCAATTACAGTGTTGCCATGTTTGAAGCCCTTCATCTTTCACCACCTTTCATCTCTCCATTATCCCCTTTCCAAAGAAAGCAACACATTAATTAATAGGATGAATTTCCTGAGTGTTGCTTCTCTTAAAAAAAAAAAAACCCAACTAGTTCTGAATATACATAAATTAATAAACTAAACTAGAAAAGCGGCAAATAATAGTAAATTGTTTTTTACAAATGCATAAAAATTTGATATAAATAACGGGTCCGCCAAATAACTTTTTTTTTTTAAAATGCTATAAAAAAACTACTGAATATTTTCTCAAATTTCTTTTTTTTATTTGAAAGTACAATTCTTCCGGTTAATAATGGAAAATAATAACATTCAAATGGCTGCCTCGGCTGGCCATGCAGTAGCCTACACGATCGGTGCAATTTTTAAGCACATTATCGATTGTGTGCAGCTGTATTTCACCAATGGCTTCACGAATATTGTCCTTTAAAGCGTCAATTGTCTCTGGCTTGTTGGCGTAACACTTATCTTTGACGGCACCCCACAAATAATAGTCCAACGGTGTCAAATCGCAGCTCCGAGGTGGCCAAACGACATCAGCTCTGCGGCTGATAATGCGATCTTCAAAAACAGGGCGCAAAACATCGAGTGTAGCTTCGGCTGTGTGGCACGTAGCGCCTTCCTGTTGAAACCAAATTTTGCCAATATCCTCCTCTTCAATTTTTGTGAACAAAAATTCGTTCAAGATGGCCCGATACGCAATTTTCGCACATATTCTGCAACATTACCATGATTTTCAAAGTAATGTCGCAATATTTCCCAGCATTGTTCAAGCGTATACACAACCATATTCGTTCAGCGGAAGGATAAAACTAATTATCTGTCAAACTGACATGAGCTAAGTGTTACCATTCACGAAATAAGCACTAGTTGAAAAAAAACGTTAGATGGCGGACACTTTATTTATTTTCTTTTTAACTTAACTGAAAACTTTTTTTTATTAAGCTACAAACATTGAACTATATAATATTCTGGGTGTATTGATACGTATGTATCTAGTATCTATGTTTTAAAACATATGTTTTTTATGTACTACATATTTTGGGAAATTTTAAAAAATGCCTAAAAACACCCACTATAATAAAAACTGCTGGCACCAGACCAATTGTCGTAAGAAATTTTCCCCAAAAAGTTCGACTGGCAGTCAAAAAGATTATTTTCCATTTATTTTACGTAATAAGTAAATATATAATAGATACATTAATCCGCCTTAAGCCTAGTATAAAATAAGAAACATTTTCGCTGTACCATCTTTCAAACGCATCTTGGCTTATTACACACAGAAAAATAAAGTGTCAACCGAATTGAAAAGCGTATTTTGGTGGCGACAACAAAGAATATTGTTTAGTACAACCATATTTAAATGTGATTTCATAAAATTATTAATGTTTCAACTATAACTCAGTTGTACTAACAAAATTATGTGGTTAAAACTAATATTCTGTTGAACCAACGGATTTCAGTTGTAGAAACCGAATTTTAGTTGGCAAATGGGTAAAAATTTTTCTGTGTGTACATAGAGGGTTAGAGGGTTTAAATATTCTCTAATAGGTAAGGCTGCCTCGAAACAGACCTTATAAAAACGTAGAAATGATCAATTCCGATAGAAAACAACATGTTGTGAAGAGCATACAGGATTATATGAGGATACCTTTAAAGGACATCCTCTTAACATAAAAACGAATAGATTAATTATTTTTTTTAGATGGCGGAAAGATACATTTAGTATAAGTAGCAAAGCGTTTAAGTTGTACCAATACTCGTATATATTCAAGCTAAGGTACGTTTTTGCCCAATTTCGCTTTTTCCAAAAACGGAAATCGCCATATCTTTTTAAAAAAGCACAAAAAATAAAATGTTCGGCTTGTAATTATATCTTGGTAAGGTAATTATTTTTGTCTGAATCTTATCTGTTTTATGTGTTAGTTTTCGAGATGCACCCGAAATTTTATAAAATATTTTTTGAGTAAAATGTATTAGGGATTCGTGGAGTATGAAAAAGCGAAATTTTCGTGTTAAAAGCGGTATAAAAGTTCAAGGATGATGCTCTAAAAAGCGGGATGGCTGATCAGATTGTTCATATTATTTTTAAACAAATTTTACTTTTACTGCTAACTTAATAAAAAAAAAACACAAAATCTGACATGATTTAGTGTTTTTTTTTTGCAAATTTTTATCGTGAGGCACCTTAATAAATTTACTATTGTTGAAAGTAAATACACACAAAACAACATCAACACAACCGTCATTATTATGCAATCAAACAAATCTAAATATTCTGTTCAATATTGAGTAAAACATTCACCCAACAAGGAAAATCTCCTAGAGCGGACCACCAAACCCTTAATAAAGTTTGGCTATGTGAAAGGGGAAACTAAAGTAATAGACAATTTAGGCAGCGAAATTAATCTACTTGATTCAAGTTTTATCAAATTTACACAGAAAAGTGAATATACTTAAAAATTAAATGGATTAATCAATCACTAGACAACTAAATTAAACCATATTTAAATCATTTTGATTAGCAGTTAATCCAACTTTTTATATGGCTAGTATATTCATATTACTCTGTATTCATATTACTAATTGTAGTTATTCATACTACTGTATGTTCTGATATAATTTCGGTTGGCAACACTACAAAGCATTGATGCAAAGTCATATAAAAATTAATGTTAAACGCTGAAGCAAAAAATGTTGGTGCTGTCGACAAAATTTTTGCTAACGCCGACATTTCCTTTTTTCGCATATGCCGGATCGCTTTCGTTACCACCTTAGCATTTGCAACAGATAAAGTGAATCTTTTAGCAGTTAAGTTAAACTTTTAACTGTCAAAACATGCAAGTGTAAACGAGGGAGATTAAAAAGGTGGATTAACTTTACTCAAGTAGATTAATTTTGCTATCTAGATTTCATATAAAACAACTATGTATTCACGCTACTACACTGATAGAAATTTGTGCGTAGTATTAATGAATTCCTTCATTAATCCAATGAATTTTTTCATAAAAAAGTCCCCAAAGAAACGTTTCATTGAGTCAATGAAAGCTGTTTCATTAAATCAATTTTAATGAATGGTTTCATTGACCCAATGAAAATTTCATAAGGTATATAAAATTTTTTTCATTAATACTAGCCTAATCGTTATGAAAGTTTCATGTGTTTAATGAACAAAATTCATAAGTTGTATGAAATATTTTCGTTGATATTTAATAATTTGCACTTTTATGATTATTTTAGCATAGCATTAATTTGGTGGTTATTGAGAAATTATCATTCGTTGATATTATTTATAAGGTCTGGTCTAGTCCAATTTTAATTTATTTCTGCTTTTATTGTTTTATTTTTACAAAATTTTTCAAATCTTTCTTACATTTTTTACAATTTGTGTTAAAAGATGACATATTTTCTTATATGTCGGTACAAAATGTGTAATTTTTTATCGATCTGGCTTGGAATTCTGTAGAACGATCGACGATTATAGTCAACTTTTTGTAGTTGAATTACGACCATATTAGATAAAAATGTTAAATATTGTTAACAATGCTGTTAAAAACAAAAATTTATTATCGTTTAGCATAACGTTTTTGTGTAACATCGTCAAAACGATAACAATTTAGGTCTCGTTTTCAACAAAACTATGTCGTTTTTCTTAGAGAATCTGTTCCCTGGAATTTCGTCAAAAACTGTTACCTCTAGGCAAATTTAATAAAAAAAATTATTTATATCAAAGTTTTGGTTAATTCTGTTTAGAAGAAATTTTTAAATTTTTTTTTCAAAATGATAGTACAAAAAAAATTTTTTTTCTTAGTACAAGTCAAAATTTTTATTGAAAAAAATTTTAAAATTTTTCATTGATTTAATGAATTTTTTTTATGAAGTTATTAAAAAATCATAAAAAATGTTAATGAAAAAATACCAATATTAATGAATTTTCATTCAGTTAATGAAATTTTTCATTAAACCAATGAATCGATTTTAATGAAATCGTTTCATTAATACTATGAAGGAAAATTCTATCAGTGTACTGTTTTTGGCATAATTTCGATTGGCGACACTAACAAACATTCCGTAAAAAAAGTGTTGGCGAGGTCGGCAAAATGTTTGCTAACGCCGACATTTTTCTTGTTTCTCTTAGGCATGATCACTATTATGCCTGATCACTATTTAGAGTGTCGAAGTTGATCTTTTAGCTGTCAAGCTAAACTTTTAACTGTCAAAAAATACTTTTGTAAACGAGGAAGATTAGAAAGGCTGATAAATAGGGAGTTAAAACAACGAAATTAATCAACTTGATTAAAGTTAATCCACCTTTTTAATCTTCCTCGTTTACAAATACATTTGTTTAACTAAAGGTTTAACTTGACAACTAAAAAATTAACTTTGTCAGTTTATTAGAGAGTTCAGACTGTGACTTAATCTACTTGATTAACGTTAATCTTCCTTGTTTACATACTCATTTTTGTTTCACTTGACAGGTAAAAGATTAACTCTGTCAGTTTAAAATACCAAAGTGGCGCCGATAGCGATCCGGCAGAGGAACAAGGAAAATGCCAGCGTTAGCAGAAATTTTTGTCGGCAGCGCCAAAATTTGTTTGCGGCAGCCTCTTACGGTAATTTTTATCTGACTTTGTAGGTATGTTTTGTTAGCTTTGCCAACCGTACTTATATTAAAACAGAGAGTTGAGCACAATTAGTGGCAATTCACACGTGATTCACTCATATCTACTATTTCCGTGTATTGGTGATACAAATTGTCAAATTATTGTAAATTCTCTTTTGAAAATGACATTTCATCATTCATACTGGGAAATAGTAGATATGGGTGGATACCGTGTGAATCAAACTTAATACAGAGTCGTTCAGAAATAGTAGCCAGATAAAAAGTTAGATTAACTGTTAATACTAAAGATTAAAAAATGGGTTAGTTGCCTTGTTTAGTGCTTGATTAAGCAGTTAAGCCCATTTTTAGGAGATTAATTTGGTATGTGAACTCCATATTAAACAGAATGAAAACTTAAATATAAATCAATGGATTTGGATCAATAAGATGTGATTTTAATTTGACTAATATGTGATGCCATTTAAAATTATATGTAAAAGTAGTCGAACTTTTTTTTCTTGTTTTCTACCATATTATATTTAATTACACAGTGCAACAAATGAAGACTTTTGGAAAAATGCACGGACACGACAGTATAGTTTCGATTGTACTACAAAAGGTTAGTAAAGTCCTGAACTCGGTTTGGCCAGTTTGACTACCATTTTTTTTTTTTATGGACCTCAAAAGATTTTGAAAATCAGTGCACCACTCAAAAAAAGGTGTCCTCAGTTTTTGGCCAACAGCTAATTCAGACTTGATGATATTGCTTAACTATATTTGGCAATAATGTAGTGAAAATTGACGCTTCTGTGTAAATTAGGTATGAGAAACAAAAAATTTGTTGGGCTTAAAAGTTTGTTCGAAGTTTTTTTTGTTGGAAATCATTTCAAACTTGAAAGATCTTTGCAAGTTTTATTGCGATTTCAGGGTCCATCCCCAGGGGATTTCTCTGTAAGTATCTTTTTTAACATATAGATTTTCATACACGTTTATAATGATTTTAGACAAAAACAAAATTTTTGGCAAAAATTCAATATTTTTGTTGTTATTGCCTCAATTCCTTGCGATTAGGTTTTTTTTTTTGCTATTTTGACCGAAAGGTAGTAACGTCAAGTTCAAGTTTATTGAAATATTAAAATTTGTACATATGTACAAAAACATACTCATACTAACTTAATTTTATGTCTCTCTAGTATACTAAGATTGTTTTTAAAATTTTTATAAATTATTTCGAATTTATAGTATAACGAAAAATTCAACTAACACCTTAATTTATTTATAATTTTATTTTATTTTGTTCAAAACAATTAGAGGACAAATTTAATTAAATTTAATTAATATAATTAAACAAAAATCACATCCTGCTATAGTTAGTAATCCACTTAATGTAACTTTTAATACCATATAATTCTTAAAGGGACTTACAGGAACTTAAACAACAACACATATTTTTTTTTTTTTTAACAAAAAATATGAATCCACAAACAGTTTTTTTTTTCAAATATTTTGAAAATTAATTTTAAAAAACACTATTTATTATTAAACAAAGATTTGATATATTTAAATAAATCCTTAACATTTTTAAAATCTACAAAAAATGTTTGATTCAAAAAATTTTTTTACCTGACTTTTTAATATCAAAGAAACATACATTTGTTTAAATTTAAACTATTTTTAGTGCAATATTAAACAAAAACATTATAATTTTTAATAAAATGTACAAAAATAAATTATTGTAGGAATAATAGTTTTTTTAAATTTTTAAAATTTAAGATAAGTTTTTTTTGTTATAAAAAAATTGTTTTTTTTTACAAAATTGAAGTCTTATACCCAAAGCCTTTGAGATTTAAAATTCATTATAAAAAATGTATCTAAAATCCTTATTAATTTTTTTAAAAAACTTTAAAGTTGCTTACAAAAATCTTTAAAAAATTTTCGGCCTTTAAGAAAATTATCCAATTTCCATTCATTTAAAAAGAAGAAAAAAAATTGTTTAAAAAAGAACAAAAACATTTAAATTTGGTTTTACCAAATTGTTAGAGGTGAAAACATTTTTTGGGTGTAAAAAGAAATTTTTTTTATAGAAAAAAACATTTTTGAGGTGAAAAACTATTTTTGTGGTGAAATAAAAATTTGAGGTAAATTCAAAATTTGAGGTGAAATGACTATACGCCATGACTATATATTTTATACGCCAGATGCTGCTATGAAATTGTACTAATATACACCAATAAGTATGTGTTCACATTTTCAGGCATAACTTTTGAACCGCTGGACTAATTATGCTCATTTTTAATACCAAACTTCAGTCTGCCTTGGGTTTTCGCACTTCGATCGCCTTTTCAACAGACAGACGGAAATCGTTAAATCGTCTTAAAATGTAATAAAAATAAATATAGGCTTATGTCAAACAATTTTAAATCCTTTGAAACTGATATTATTTCGCAATAACTTTTTGGATTGACAACACTTTAACTCATAGAAGTGAACAATTGAAGGGCCGTAGGTCTATATTTCTACATTTTTAAAAAATCGTTTGAAACATAGGTTGATTATTAATCAGTTTTTTGTTAAAGTTCTGCCTATTATGGAGGCTCTAACTTTTCTAAAACTTCGGGTTCTGATGAGATCTTTAGCCAGATCGAAATACTAGTATCAACCTAGCTTATATGTTTGATTTGCTTTATTTTTGTAAATATACGGAGGTTGAAAGCTCGTTATAAATTGAAAATAACATAAAAATAATCTCGATGTATATAAAAACAAAAAACTAATATAACTGTAAAAAATATTACTTGAGCCATTGTACAAACTAAAATTTTTTTATATAAATAGAACATTTTTGGTCTTCAAAGTTTAGTAACGTCATGATGCTTGTTAGGAAAAGACCTAACCACGTGCTTGATTACTAAGAAGACAAGAATGGAGCAAAATTGATTATTAATAGGTTTTTTGTTAAAGTTCTGCCTATCATGGAGGCTCTAACTTTTCTAAAACTTCGGGTTCTGATGAGATCTTTAGCCAGATCGAAATACTAGTATCAACCTAGCTAATATGTTTGATTTGCTTTATTTTTGTAAATATACGGAGGTTGAAAGCTCGTTATAAATTGAAAATAAATCTCACTTTTGTTTGTTCTTTTTATTTTTTTGTTTATTGCTTTCAACTTTTGAATTCCATTTCGTAATACAAAAATCTCAAAACACTTGAGAGATAAATTTAACACTTATTGGCATGTAATCACCTAACAAATAAATACATCGTAGTCGAAATGAAATTATACTACTATGAAATTGTACTAATATACACTAATAAGTATGTGCAAATTTAGAGGTAACTTAACATTTTCACTCATAACTTTTGAACCGCTGGACTGATTTGGCTCATTTTTAATACCAAACTTTTCGTGAAAATGAACATCAATCTAGGTAAAAATGAGCAGTCTGAATTGCGTTTTCGCGCGGTGATCGCCATTTCAACAGACAGACATCGCTAAATCGTCTTACAATGTAATAAGAATAAAGAATAAATATGGGCTTTTGTCAAACAATTTTAAATCCTTTGAAACAGATATTATTTCGCAGTAACTTTTTGGATTGACAACACTTTTACTCATAGAAGTGAACAATTGAAGGGCGGTAGGTCTATATTTCTACTTGTTGAACATTTTTAAAAAATCGTTTGAAACAAGCTCACTTTTGTTTGTTCTTTTTATTTTTTTGTTTAGGGCTTTCAACTCTTGGATTCTATTTCGTAATACAAAAAATCTCACAACACTTAAGAGATAAATTTAACACGTACCTTATTGGCATATAATCACCCAACAAATAAATATATGGTAGTCGAAAGTTGAAAGTTTTTTTTCAGAGTTTGAATTGTTTGTGGTTTTTGTACCGGACACTGACACCCCTTCATGGAATAAAAAATTGATAACAATGCTTCGTTAATGATGTAACTCTGCACAGTTGGAGGTATGTCACGTTGATATGCCCTAAACAGATAAATAGCACGACCGTTATAAAAGTTGAGAAGTGTTGAGCATGAATTTTGTTCAAAAAGCAGTTTTTCCGAAGGCACATTCACTGTTTAGTTTAAAATAGGCCAGTTCGTGGACAGAGTTTTTTTGTTATGTTACAACACAAAATCACAGCAAAATAATAAATTTAAATGCAAAAATTATATAGACTTTTTGCAAATTGTGCAAAAATTGCATAATTTGTTTTTGTTTTTTTATCGTATATAGAAAACAATGACATTGGCAGATTTTTAAAACCTAGAAATAATAGTGGCAACGCATATAATTGATCGCCATCACAAATTTTGTTCAAAAGGGACTGTGCTAAAAATTTTACTCTTTATTCTAAACACGCTTTGCTACTGCACATCAAGAATGTAGTGCGAAAATCGTCAAAGTTAACATTATTTGTACGTTTTGTCAATACTTTAACACAAAATCAGGGGAGCATTAATAAATATTAAGAACTAAATATTTTATGGACCAAATAAAATTTAGTGAGTATTAAAAATCATCATGTTAAAAAACTTCACATAGTTGGAATTAACTTGTTGAAAATGCATTTTCTCTTCAACTGATTACGCTAAATTCAAATATAATCTTCAAAACTAATTATAATTTTAAACACCGTGTAAACCGCGATTTTAAGCCAAAAGTTTAATTTTTGGAAACACCACAAAATTTGACAAAGATTTTTCGGAAAGCACAAAATGAGAGAGTAAAGTTCCATGAAGACGCCAAGAAAAGATTTACATGTGCGATTTTTTTTTTTAATACAAAAAATGTAATTTGAGAATTTTTTTTTAATTTTTAACTCTCTAACCGGCAAGCTCGACTCTAGGCGGGGAATTTTAAATTGGCCATAAATGCTCCAAATGATTGATTTATAATAAGAAATTAAGCTATTTTGATAGAAAACCAAATTTACTAATAGTTTGTGAAAGAATTTTTTTGTGTGCTTGGTGTGGAAGCGAGATATTTCAAAAAATAAATATTTTAAAATGAACACAATTTTCAAAAATCTTGAAAACATATTTATGTTGACTGTAAACCGTTGACACTAAACATAAAATAAGATTGAATCTTAAACTTAAAAAAAAATCGAAAATTTTGGTATAAGGACATACAGGATTCCAAAAGGATACCTGTAAAGGACATCGTCTTAACTTGAAAACGTGTAGACGGATTTTTATGAAGTTTATCAGAAAGATTATATTCAGTATTATTAGCAAAGCCTTTAAATTTAATCAATATATATTGAAGTTAAGGTTCGCTCAATTTCGCGTTTTACAAAAATCGCCATACCTTCTTTAATAAAAGCTGAAAATGGGTTATTTTTGGACTGTAGTTTTATCTTGTTAAGATGAATAATTTTTGCCTAAAGTTATTTATTTTTATGCATTAGCTTTTGAGATTCGCTCCAAACCTATTTTGGCCCATATCGCCTAAAATAGGCAGTGAAACATATTGTTTATTTTTCGTACCAAACAAGTGGTATAAATTTCATTTAAAAAACGCTTAGGCCGGTGTGAGGGTTAAGCTTCAAACCGCCATAACTTTTGCGACCCTTGCACAAAGTTCTGCACGTAAAAGGATTTGAAATTCATAAATAGTGGTTTATTATCGTGTAAAATCCTATTAATGTCACATAAAGTTAAAAAAAAATGTTTAACCCTTATTTTAAGTATTTTTGAGAATAGCCCATATAATTTATGGGGTCTTAGATTTATATTTCGATGCGTTACAAACGGAATGATAAACTGGTATAAACCCTCATCACAGTATGTGGATGGTATACAAATAACTTTTATTTTTGTTCAGAAAAATAAAAGTCAAAATTCAACTTTTTTTTTGCCAGAAAAAATAAAAATCAAAAAATAACTTTTATTAAAGCTAATAAAACAATTAAAAAATAAATTTTTGTATCTAATTTTTATGATAAAAAAGCCATAATAATTACGGTCCCAGTTAAAGACTTGACTTCAAGAGATTTTATTTTATACACACCTGTAAAAATAGCAGAAAAACCTGCTTAAAATTAGTTAAAAATGAGCTTGTAGAAAAAACAGCTGCATTTAGCAGATGTTTTTGCTAAATACTAACAAAATAAGAAGAGCAAAACTAAATCTGTTAACTTTACAAAATTTTAGTTATATTCGATGTGAATTTTAGTTAATTGAAAATAGCATTTTACTCTGTAAAAATAGCAAAAGCTTTTACTAAATATTTGTAGCCTCAAAATAGCAAACGAAAACTGTAATATTAACAAAATTTTTAATATATTTACCACAAATTTAGTAGAATGCAAATAACAGTTTATTTTGCTAAAATCAACAGAAATTTTTGCTAAAAAATTGAAGATTGCTGATTTTATTCGAATTAAAAAAAAAAACTTTAAAATATTCACATTTTAAATGACTTTTTTGTCTACTAATATTTAGTAAATGTTTTTGCTGATTTTGGCAGATTATTTTGTTACTTTCAATTAACTAAAATTAAGCTCAAATATAACTTAATATTTGTAAAATCAACAGATTTATTTTTGCTATTCTTATATTACTAATATTTAGAAAAAAAAATCTGATAATTTTAGCAGTTTTTTCTGCAAGCTCATTTTTAACTAATTCTTATTATTTTTTTTTTCCCCCTACTTTTACAGGTTTATTTCTATGAGTGTATGGTAATAGTTTAATACAAAATCTTAGCAATTTTTTTTTTAAATTTTAATTCCTAAAAAATATTAGTACACAAATGAAAATCAAAGGAATATACACTTTTTATGTAGTTTTCGTTCAACCAGTAAAAATAAAATACATTTTTTAATATAAAAATTTTTTATTTTATTTAAATTTTTCAATTTCAGAAATTGCAAGAAATTTGCATGTTTAACAAATCTATTACACCAATAAATCTTAATTTAAAAAAATTTTTAGTGCAAAAAACAAGACAGACAAATCAGCGACAATAGATAAAACGAAAAGAAAATATAAATACGAAAAAACAAAAATTTTAGGGAATAAAAACAATTGTTCTTAATGAATTAAAATGCGAAAAATAATACATAAAACAAATGAATGCAACTAATACTACAAAAGAACAACAACAACAAAAGTAAATTGCTCCTACACACCCACTTTAGCATCATACACACACGGACATAATTTGAAATAAAACTTCCGTTAATTTCAGTTTTTTTTTTATAGTAGGTTACTAATACATGCTTTCTGTTTTATAAATGTTTTTGAATTTTAATATGAGAAATAGGGGTTACAAAAAGGGTTACTCGAGAGTAGAGATTTTAAGAGAATAAATGGTTTTTATAGCACAAAAGCTTTTTGAATAGAGAGTGTTAAGAGTTGTGTTGGTTGGAGCTTTTATAAGAATCGGGGATATTGAATTTTCGGGAGTCTTCTGAATTTGCCAATTAAAAAGAACACAAAAACATGTCTTACCTCGACCATGTACAGTGGGGAAAATTGGATTTTTTTTAAACAAATTTGCATACAGCTCAACAGTTTTAAACGAATTTGAAGAAGTTTAAATTTAAAAAATACCTGACTGAATGCCAGATCGATTCGTCATAGGCAGTTTTTTAAAAGCCATTCATTTTATATCCTTAATAAATTATCAAAATCAGCGAAATTTCCATTTTTTTGATATTTCTGCTATAAAGTTGTGGGATACAAATGAAATGCATCTCAAATTAAATATAATTATACTTGATACTATTTGTTAAATCCGTGGTCACAATTTCAGTTTCTTGATAATACTCAGAGCTGCTACATGTGTGCACAAAAAAGAGCGCTCAAAATATGCAGTAAAAATCAAAATATAAGATTAAAATATGCTCTAAGTGCGAAATATGCACTTTTTATTTATTGCACGAAATATGCCAAAAATAAGAACTTAAAATCCAAAAACATGCACTAAAAATCAAAAAAAATCGATTTATTACTCGAGTGTTGGTTTAAAAATGAAATCGAATATAAAAGTCTAACAAATGGCAACTCCATGATATGTTAGGGGCTACAAATGCTTTCTTTTGTTTATTTTAATTAAATCTTAATTAAAAAAAAAATGCAATTAAATTGATAATAAGCAACAAAAAATTACAAAATATACATTATAGCTAAATATAAAATTATAACAAAGTGTGCAAAAATAGTCGATAAAAAATCAATGCCAGTTTGTTGTAAATTCTTTGATTCGGAATCAATCCTGATTTTAGGCTACTGATTACAAACATACACTTGCATGAAAGTCTCTGCCCTGATAATAATTAAATAAAATTTCAAATTGATCACCAATACAATACCAATACCGAAACACCTTTATTTTAAAATACTGGTATACCGCAACCGTTTCCCTTAATTCTGGTACGATACAGAAATTGAATCGGTTTAAAAAAAAATTATCTTTTTTGGGAAAATAAATGTTTTTTATAAAACTTTCAAAATTGTTAAACAATTTCAATTTATATATATTTTTTTAATAGAAATTGTATTAAAAACTTGAAGCTTTGGCTAAACTGCACTTTATGAAGCGTTACTGAAAAAAAAATAGGCCGTCCCCTTCAGAATTATAAAAGAAAATAAAAAATGGCGCAAAAACCGGTACGCGTAGTAACATATAAGTGAGGGTATTCTAATGAAAGGAAATATCCTCAGGATTTCAAAAATTATATTATTTTTAGGATCTATGATACGTAGTCCCTTCTGCGGTGCTATAGTCCAAAACATCAAAATTAAAACCAAATATTTTTTTGTGATAAAACCGCTAAACTGAAAAACTTTGTTCGTCAAAGCCACTAAACTGGGTTATATATATATATTTTTTTTGCGGACCTCCCCATAAAGTGCAGTTTTGACCAAACTTTTAATATTTGTAGTAAACCACTTGTGTTCCAAAAACTTGAAATATTAAATATTTTTTTTATAAATTTATGTTCATATTTTAAAGAACATACATAAACTAACTATAAGTACTTCATACAAAAATTAATGAATTTTAGTTTTCTTATTCATTTTAAAACGTTAGTTTTTGGAATTTTTTCAATAATACCAGTACATTCCGACATTTATGTTTCAGTAAAAATAAGGGACACGTATTTTTTTTAGAATTATTTGAATAATAGGGAAAAAGGCTCTTCGGGAAAGGCTCAACCGAACGATTTCGAATATCGAAAAAAGTTCAGACACCTCCCCAATTAAATTAAATAGGCATTAACATAACATAACACAGCTACAATTCCTTAATAACAACCCAGATTTAATATAAATGTGGTAATTTTTGACCCCACTTAGTGACGCCTAATCATGAGATTGGGCAGCTAAAAAAACACGGTCTGCACAACATATTCGAAGTTCATTAAAATCTGCCCGTCCGGGTCGTGATACCTCCCTTGTAAGAATTTTTTGGTTACACCATTTCTAAAAATCATTCTATTAATATTTTATTTTTATATGATTCATCTACAATTCTATAATAGTCTGTGAAATTCATAGAAAGAAGGAGCTGCTAATACATAAGTTCATAAAATGAAAAATTCTAATAAAATTTAATTTTATACGCCGAAAAAAATCTTAAAATTCGCCAAATTACTTACACATAAAAAATCGTTCCCAAAAACACTGGTAAAATTTCAATTTAACAAGATATTTCGAAAAAAATATGAAAAATTTAATAATATAAATTTATATTCTGGTCAAATATGTCAAGTTATTTAGTAATTTATGCGCAAAATAATATTATGTACATGCCCAGTCAGAAATTGCCAGTGGTCCTCAAAATTAAGCCCTGGCATACCACTGGCCAAACGAGGAATTTTAAATATTTTACTGGCAAAACACTTGTTTAAGACGCTTTACCAGCGTTTCCAAAACTCATTTTGCCCATATTTGTTTTACAATAATTTCAGTGGTCCACAAAAAAAAAAACATTGTCAAAGAATTGGCTGAGACCACTGGGCCAACGTTGGCATAATTGTTTTCTCAGTGCTGTTCAGTCAGAAATAGCCAACGGCTCAAAAGTCTAAGAACTGGTAAAGCATTTAATTTATAAAAATTATGCTTATTCCAACAAACATTATGGTAGTGCCGACATATTTGAGCCAACTGTTACCCAGCAGTTATCATTCACTTACGTTTTAAGCTATCAAGTATTATATGTGGCGTTAGCTCAATGGGTAGATCTGTCGGCGGCCAATCTCTCAGCCAGGCCAATATCCCGGCGTGACCAACAACATTATAAATCGACATTTTTTAAATTTGATTTTGGAAAATCTATTTTTAGACCAGCAAGTTCATGGTTTTACCAGCAATTTGCCAATGTTGGAAATTTTATTTTACCAGTGCTTGTCCGACACTTTTTTTTAACAGACGGACCTTCTGTCTAATGACGTTATCATTTTGGGGTTGGGAAAGCACTTGTTGCCAGAATACCACCCGTTTAAGTGCCTTGACAGCGGTGACCCGTTTTTCTTTTTCTGACTTGGTATAGGTATTTCTAGTTTTTTGTAGGAATTTTTAATCTGTAAAATCGCCATCCAATGAAAAATTACCCGTAGCCATTTCAAAAACTAATTGGCGAGAAATCGCCATATCTGACAACCCTGGTTGCAGATCTTTAATTGGCTGGCAACTCTAATTAAAAGGCATTAACTTGTTAAAAGGAATTATATGGTTTCTCATTTGTTTGGTTCATTGCAGGAGGCTTGTTTTTTTTAAAGATAACTAAACTTTTATATATTTCGATAAATGCCATAAATTCTCATTTATTTTTATAGCTTGTATATATGTATAAACGAAATGAGAACTTATGGATATTTTTAAATTACTCACTATGTGGTGCTTTCATTAAGCGTCTTTCATGCACACACACACTAACACACTTTATTGTTTAAAGCACTTTTTTTTATACTTAACAATAGAAATTGTTTTTGTTTTTAGTTGAATTTTTCATTCAAAAAGCATACGTTAAAAGTAGTGTATTAGTGTTGGTGATTAGTGTATGCGTGTGTATATGCAGCATTCTCTGTATGTAGTTGTGTGGGGTACTATTTTGAAAGTGAATTTTATTAAAAAAGCGAAGTGTTGCAGCAAATTCAAGCAAACGTTAAGATCATTGTAACGTTGAACGTTGAATTCTACGGTTGCAAAAGTTCTTAAATAAGGTGAGCTAGAAACAATTTCTTAATATAAAGAAATTTAACAAAAAAAAAAAAAAACTTATTTAAAAAATAACGACAAAATCTTAAAAAAAAAAAAACCCCAAATTAAGTGCCAAAAAAAGGGTAAAAGATCTTTTGAAAATTCTTAGAATTTTTTAGAAACAAAATATGTAGTGAAATCTTATTAAAAAAAAAACTATAAACTTTTTTTGCTCAGTGCTTTTTTTTGCGTTACAGTGTAAATTTGTGTGTACAGTGTTTTCTTCATATTGCATATATTTTCAAACCGGTTAACGGCAGGAAAAAAGATGATTCAAAACATCATCAAAACCGGTTTAAATGCATTGAGTTGGTTTTTATTCTGTGATTTGAGTAGAGAACTTGGTCAAATTTCAATTTGTTGGCAAAAATTGTGTAGTATTTGTCAGTCATTTATTTTGCATTGAAGCGAAAAAATTATTTTATTCATAATATTACAAAAATAAGTTTACATACCCGGCTCTTCAACCTTGGCAAGTGTCTTCACCATGTTTTGTTTTTGTTTAAAAATTCTAAAAGTTTTCAATTACAAAAAGGTTTTGCAATATTTTTGTTGGCCAACTTAAAAGTGTCTGAGAATTTTTACAGTGATATTAGTATGTGTTGCATAATTGGCAAAAAGAAATAAATCAAGTGCTGCCAAGTATTTCTTTTTTTACAAATCCCCCTAAATTGCCCAAAAAATGGACTAGATTTACTCTTATTACCAAAAAAAAATCCCCCTAAAAATTATTTTTACTAAAATCTGATAAAATTTTAAGTTTTTATTTAAAATTTTTTGAAAAACAAAATTCTAAATTTTATTTTAACCAGACCAGTAAAGTGACTTAAATTTTACCAACAATCTAAACAAAAGTTCAAATTATGCCAAAAATTTTACAAAAATAATAATTGAACCGAAATCTTATTTAATCAAATTGTTACACCCCTAAAATCCCACTCAACGACTAAAAACCCCTAAATCTAGGAGAACCCGCCCTATCTTGCCAACACTGCCATATTTGTTTAAACACAAAAATAAAACAGTTAGCTACACTGTAAACAATTTTGCATATGATTTAAATACATGTTAAGTGGCCAACTCGAAAGATAGATCTTTAATTTTTGATTTTAAAGTTTAAAAGCTTTTTAATCCTGGAACAATTGTTTTATTTTTCATGATTTAAAAAATGTAAGCAAACTTAAATACATTATTCATACTTTTTATTAATTCTAACCGATCGGATATCGAACTTACACTATACAAATATATATAATAATTAACACGGAAACTACACGTTTTTTTTTTACCAAATATTCGTCCAATTAAGTAATTTGATTAATATTTTGAATAATTTTAATAAAACTGGATGTTTGAAAAAGTCACAGCTGAGGTATTTTGACAAAAGAACTTCTTTGCGAAAAAAAAATTTTAAGTTCGATGAACCTTAAATGCTAAACTTCTGCGATCTCTTTCAAAATTGACAAAATCAGTAATGATTTTGAATAATGGACTCTTTAAAAATAATAAAATTAATAAAAAATTAAATATTTTATGTTCCAGAAAGCAATTTTGGAGCACTTTTCTCTACTGCGATTTTAAAAGCTTTTACATATTTGAAAAATACATAATTTTTTTATAAAAAAATAATCATATTCTCTTACATTTATTAACAATTGGTGTTTTAAGTAACATTTATTTAAGATCTCAAACCTGACAATTCAGAATAAAAAGAAAAAAAAAAAAAAAACAAATTTTTTGGGACAAGAAAGCGACCGTAATAGTAGACAATTGCAGTTTCCGGAAACTTTTTAATTTATTAAAATAGTAAATTTACTTAACTATGGCTCTTCAAAGTTCACAACTTTTATTTTAATGTTTTTAAAAAATTAAAAACGCGAGTTTTTTAAATTTTAGAAATAAAGATTCCAATTCCTCTGTCTCAGTGGCTCCATAGATTCTTTCTGTTCACAGTTTTAAAAAAATCCAAACACCCTTGGTCAGATTTGTGGCGATTTATCATGGAATTAATGATCTATTTTTTTTTTTTTTTACTTTTCATACTTTTGTTCAAAGTTGTTATTTAGAATATTTCACATTTGATTTTTTGTAGCAAACTTATGTTTGCATAGACGCACTTCCATGTATCTTCCATCTGTCCAAAATGTAATTCTGAAAATACCATGCACTGAGAAAATTATCTGCACGATCTTAATGCATTTTTGCATAAAAGCAATGAAATTGAACTAGTAGTTCAAAGTCCATTGAAACTTTTCACTAAGGGAATCCTGTTGGATTGTTCCTTTAGATTTCGACGAAATTCGAATATAATATAGAGGATACGAAAGTAATAAAAAATTATTAAGAAACTTGCCTGCCCAATCACGTTTTTAGACGGTAAAAATGGGTTTCAAAGTTGTTCGAAACTTTTTGTATTTTTTGTACCCCATCCAAATACCTTTCATTTAATACCAAATTTGTATATTGTTTCTTTGAAAAAATCTTGATAATAATGGAAACATGGGGTATTTTTCACCGCCAGTTTTAACGCTTAAAAGTGATATTGGGCAGATGAAAAGGTACTCATTTTTATTTATTTAGTCCCCTCTATCTCATATCCACAATTTATGGAAATCGTAGAGAACCCATCAGCGGTGCTTTCCTAGTGTTACCTTTTTATTATAAAAAACACTTTTTCGATAGTCTCTGATTTTAATAAAATTGAGAGAGTGTATGTGCCAGTGGACGCATGTATGTACAACGGTTTTCTACTATGTAAACCTTGGCAACTCTATAGATTTAAATTACTCAAAATTAAGGGGTAGGGACTTTTTTCAAAAGATCATAACTTTTATTGTGTGAAAGATATTGAAAAATTCTTTTTGCATAGGAATAGCAAAAATTTAGGGTTTCAGAAATTAAATATAAAAAAAAAAAATAAGATTTTTGTTGTTTTTTGTGACCAATTTTATTTTGTTTATAATTTGTTTGTATTTGTTTGTTTATTTAATATGTTTCAATATCTTTCACACAACAAAAGTTATGATATTTTCATGGTTGGCAAACACTACCGTTTTAATATTAGGAGGCGCTGCTGCTTACCACGTCCACATCAATACCGATATAAAAATTTTGAAACTGCGATCATAGAGTTTATTTTAAAAGTCTACCCAATAATTTGTGTTATATCTACCAAATACCGTTATAAATAGTCGTATCGGTATTTCAGAGTTATTTAAACTTTAGTTCGAGGTATTTCAAAATCAAGCTGGAAAATAGCGAAATAAAACCTGTTATATAAGAAAATACATGCCTATAATGAAATTGTTATTTTAAAATTTTCATGTCGGTCTTGGTGTCACTGTGGAAGCCAACTAGCCCGTTATTATGAAAACTTATTGAATGCCAACCCTGGATATTTT
Source organism: Delia radicum (assembly GCA_021234595.1). Lineage (NCBI taxonomy): Eukaryota > Metazoa > Arthropoda > Insecta > Diptera > Anthomyiidae > Delia > Delia radicum. The sequence goes on from CM037853.1 coordinate 96,391,852, forward strand.
GAATAAAATCCCTAATCCTTAATTTTGGGTATTTTTAGTGTCTGACCGAACAGTTCGGCCAAAAAACTATATTTTGTCGGTTTTTTTAATATCTAGAGGCAATGATGACAAATTTTGGTATTGGAAACATGTTTGTTGAGCCGATTTAATTCGATTTTGTGTATAAAATTTAAAAGAAAAGCCGAAGTTTAGCTATAAAGTTAAAAGTTCGGCCGCCGAACTAGTTTCAATTTGGCCGAACTTTCTGAGGCCGAACAGTGAATTCATTGCTTAACTACTGACTTTTCTTCAAATTTGACACTCAAAATAGCATCTAATCAGTCCAATAAACATTTTTCTATCCGCCAAATTTGTCCATGATGCTTTAAAATACCGAATACAGACCAAATGCATTTTCTGGCCGAACTGTTTGGTCGGACACTAGTTATTTTAAAGATATAAGATTAAACCAGTTTGCAAAATAAAAATTTCAATTTTATGAAAAAAATGTTCTAAGCACCGTGAAAATTTAAGTGTGGAATCTCTCCTACTTTTTAAGATTTCTGAAATCTAGAGACGTACTATAGATTTCAACTCACAATTTGACAATTCCTTTCCTTTCCAGAGATGGATAGCATGTGAATTGACCCTAAAAAACTTTTTTTTAATATAATAAATATAATAAAAAGTAAAATATGTTCACAATTTCATATTTTTATTTTACAAAAACTATAAATCTATTAACCGATCGTTCAGATTTATTTAACTATAAACAGATTTATTTAACTATAAACATAATTTTTTAAGAAAAAAATATTTTATTTGTGTAATTTTATATGCATGCGCGGATCCAGGAGGAGGAAAAATTGGACATTTCCTTAATCAAAATAAAATGTTTCAGTACAAAAACAGCAAAAAAAAAGATTAAAAAGTTTATTAAAAATACTCTAACTTCACTACCTGAGTCTGTTTATATGAAACATCTTCAAATTAAGAAAAAGTCTTAAAAAATACATCAGTTTCTTATAAAACCTCCTAATTTTATTTTTTATTTTTGCAATTTTATGAATTTTTTTTTTAACGTTAAACAAACTGATCCTCTTTTTTTTATATGAAACAAACCCAAGGGGTATCTAAATATAGATAAATTTAAAGAGCTGCCGACATAATAAATGACACCCGCCAAGCAACAAAAGCAAACCTAAAGAAAACACAAAATAAAATCAAGTAAAATAATGCCGGTGAGAAAGAAAAATAATTTTGCCAAATAAATAATATGAAACAAGAATACACTTACGAATTACGCTAACAAAAAATCGCACATGACGTAAAAGATAAGATTTATTTAAAAAAAAAAAACAGATATAAATTTTTTTGGAGGGCTGTGTTTTTTGAACACACTGACTGACATAAGAGGTTAATTTAACATTATTTTTTCTTAAAGTGTAAAAAATATTATGAGTCGATTTTATGGTGGTGATTATAGTTAATTATTCAATTGAAATTTATTAAAATCGTCATCTTTTTTTTTTTTTTAACACATGTCTAGATGAAAAAAAAAATAAATGGAATGAATGAATTTATTCGTATATTTCAATTAAGTTCAGTTGTAGTTTGCAATAAAAAAAAAATTTTTTTTGTTGTTCTCATTCTGTAGTATAGATTTTATTTAGCCTGCGGAAGAGGGGTAGCGGTTATGCTCAAATCCATTGTAAATCCAATTGTTTTATGTATTTACTTCTTATGTAATACAATTTACTATGCAATGAAAACGCCAGCTTGCGAAAATTTAAAATGTTATAGTTTAGGGCTGCCTACCAGAGATTGGTATAATATTTTATAGATTTTGAAATTTTTAGGAATTCATATTTTTTTTATAGCATAAACTTTTTGTTTATTTTAGCATTATGCATTTTACCGTCGTATTTTAGTTAAAGCACGATAATACTACACACAGAAAAATAAAGTGCCAACCGAATTGAAAAGTGTATATTAAGGGTAACAACTTATAAATTCAGTTACTACAATGATATTTACATTCGATTTCAGAAAATTTTGGGTGTTGCAACTAAAATTCTGTTGAACTAACCGAATTTTGTTGTGAAAACTAATATAAAATTGTGCCAACTGTTTTGAAATTCGTAATTACCGAATTTGAATGGTTGTAACTGAATTTCAGTTGGCAAATAGCTAAAATTTTTTCTGTGTGTATCTTTAAATGAGATATCAATGAATCGCCCTAGCTTTAACCGTTTAAAGAACATGGACTTTTATGTACGACTGCTTCTGTGACATTTTCGATTTTTTTTATATTTCGATATTTCTAGCACGCAAAACATGGACGATGTCATATTTATATGACATTTATCATCCATACCAGGGATGTTAAATTGGTTTTTCAATTTTGTACCAACCTCCAAAAAAAATTGTACTTTTTGGACCTTCACGGTACCATTTCATTTAAATTTATTAAGACAACAAAAAAATTACACAAAAATTCACTTGTACAGAAAAAAAAAACAAAAGCATCCAATAACATACATTATATGTATGAATAAAATAATTCTTAAAAAAGTCATGAATATATGAGACCGAATCATGGAATTATTTGTTTAGTTAATAAACTGTTTGAAATTTCTACATCATAGCGGCATGAATTTGTCGATCTTAACAAATCCTTTGCCTGTATGAGACTTGATAATGTTGGCTAATGTAGTCTGTTTCTTTTCTTAGTTTTTATTATATTTTGAAAAGAAAAAACTCTTTCCTTATTTGCAGATGAGTGTGGAATGGATAAAATTCCAGCAACGACTAGAAATGTCTGGAAACATATTGACATTCAGTTCATTTTGAAAATTAGCTACTACCGACCAAAACTACAAATGTTTTAATTTTTTAACGACTTCAGTTGCTCAACATCAGCTAAAGCTCCAAATTGATTATTTATTGAATCAACATTTGCAGGTTTCTTCGGGAACATTTTTATTAGAAGAGGTACAATACTTCTTGTTTTACCTGAAATAACATTTTGTTGATTGTTTTTATATACATCGAATGTTATTTTTAATTCAAAAATGTTCTATTTATATAAAAAAATTTTAGTTTTTACTCTGGCTCAACTAATATTTTTACTAAGAAGACAAGAATGGAACAAATTAATGATTAATCAGTTTTTTGTTAAAGTTCTGCCTATTATGGAGGCTCTAACTTTTCTAAAACATCGGGTTCTGATGCGATCTTTAGCCAGATCGAAATACTAGTATGAACCTAGCTAATATGTTTCAAAGGTTAAAAGCTCGATATAAATTAAAAATATATAAGATTGTTTGGTATTTTCTTTCATTTCTTTAACAATAATTTAATTTTCACTTCCTCAGAATTTTAATAAATTCAAAATAAAAGTGAAGTTGGCTGCAACAAGTGTCAATATATGTAAGAGCTCTATACACCACAATACCAGTCGCATACAGAGCTTCCAGATAAGTTATGTAAAAATCGTAAATCTTTAAACGATATTCAAAAAAAAAATTGTTAATTTTATTCTGCAAAATCCTTAAAATGATGATAAATCGTCAAATCTGGCGGATATAGTCGCATATATTTTAAGCGCTCATTACATAAAATGAATAAATGCAATGAAAAAGGACACAATAATAATGTTTGCTATACTAAAAATTCAAAAAGGGGAAATATTAAAAATTTTTAAATTGTACCAAATCAGTCGCGGTAGTACCACGGTACTTTAGAAGGTCAAAATGTACCAAAAAAAGTACAATTGTACCAACTTTAACATCCCTGATCCATACCAAGTTTGCTTAAAATTGAAGGGGGGTCGAAATCGAAAATTCGAATTTATTTTCTGCTTTAATATTATATTATACATTTTATTTTGTATGCTTTTATAATAAAGGTACGTTCAGATTAGCCAAATATTTGACAAAAAACATGAAATATTTCTTTGCCGTAATCTGAACACAAAATATTTTTGTGTGTCAAACAGCAAATCAGCTGATTTTGGTCAAACAAAATTATTTGCATTGAAATAAATATTTGACGAACTTAACCATAGTATGAACACTAGCTATCAAATATTTTCTTCTAATTTGAGCAAATATTTATTTGATCTTACAAAAAAAATGTAAGAACAAACAATGGCAAATAAAAGGTGGTAAAATCGTCAATTATAAATTTTTTTAATAAATTTATTAATAAAAGGCTTTATAAAAAAAACTGAATTTTGTTGTCGTACGTGAAAATAAAAACTTAATCAATCCGATAACAGAATGGAACATTATTCCAAAATGGAACGATATGGCATGAAACGGAGAATGATTGGAATCGGAACACTGTACACATTTGTGTTGTCGGTATAGATTTTTGTCCGTTTTGCGATATCATGCTTAGTTTTCGAGATACAAGCCATTTTACAAAATGGCGGTATTTTAAAATGTCCAGTATCTCCAAAACTAAGCGAGATAGACCAAAACGGACAAAATTTGTGTTCCGTTGGAGTATTAATATACCCTTATAACATAAATAGGCTAGGTCCGAGAGAGATCCCGAGTGATCAATTTTTTAAAAAAGTTAGTTTTTCGATTAAATAAATCTATGTTTTTTTTACACTTTGATTAAATAAATATTTAATACAAATATTTGTTTCAATCTGAACGCTCGACAAATATTTTTTCGTTTATTTTATTTGACACTATTGGAGAGCTGTTTGAACAAACAAAAACCATCAAATATTTGATCATAGTTTGAACTTAAAATAAAATAATTTTTTATTTGACACAATTGGAAGCAAATATGTTAACAAATATTTTGTTCAAATATTTGATTAATGTGAACGTACCTTAAGAATACTCAAAGGTTATGTGAATTTTTGTCCAAGAACAATTTTATTTTTTGTACGCTCCACATTCTGTGAAGATGGTATACTTATGTACATCAGTTTTTCATTTCGTCTGTAACGCATCGAAATATAGGCCTAAGACCCCATAAAGTATATATATTCTTGATCCATGTTCAATTTTAAGACGGTTTAGCGATGTCCGTCTGTCTGTTGAAATGGTGATCAAGGCGCTATAATGCAATACGGACTGCTTATTGTTACTTAGATTGATGTAAATTTTCCCGAAAGTTTGGTATTGAAAATGAACAAAATCGGTGCAGCGGTTTAAAAAGTTATGGGTGCAAATTTTAAGGTACCTCTAAATTTTCCATACAAATTGGTTGTATTAGTACAATTTAATAGTAGCTTCAGATGTATAAATATAACGTCTTATTTCCAAGAAGTGAATAGTTTAAATTCCCCTCAAATTTTTATTTCACCTCATTTTTTTACCACAAACATTTTTTTTTGATACAAAAATAGTTTCTCACCATATTTTGGTTTTTTTGTATTTTTTTTTTACCAATTTGCACATCCAAAAAAAATTTCCCGTCAAGTTTTGTGAATTTTTATATTTTTTTTTTTTTAAAAATTACGATTTTTTTAAAAATGTTCTTAAAATAAAAAACTGGGTTCTTTTCAAAATTAATTAATTTTGGGATTTTTTTAATTTTTTTTAAAATTAAAACCGTTAAAAATTACGTTTTTTTTTAAAACCATCCATGAAATATATCGCACACCTAGTACAAAAGTGACTTAACTCAAAATTTTAAATTTTTCAGAAATCAAAAAAAAATATTAACCAATTGAAACATAAAGAAAGACATTACTGTTTTTTTTAGCAACAGTTAACAACAACAAAATACACTGATATCTTTTTTACAGATAAACAAGTATATTCTGCATAGTTTAAGCATATAAAACCGAAAAATTAAAATTTTGAGTTGAGTCACTTTTGAACTGGGTGTGCGATATGTATGTTTTTAATATAAAGCAAATTCAAAGACATAAGGTTTTCTCTCTGTTCTTTGATGGAATTCATGATATATAAATCATACAGCTTCCTTTAGATTCAAAACTTCTAAAACTTGTTGATGCGATTGTAGAACATTTTTCTGCTTGTGTGACATTTTTTTTTTTTTTTTATTCCTTTTAGGAATTTTTAGTATTGAACGGGGAATAACCGAATTAATATGTATGCCAACCCTATTTTCGTAAAAAAAATCTTGGAGTACATTGCACTTTTTGCACAAATATGTGCGTTGTTGACGCTTTTTTTTTTTCTCTCTGGTATTTTTCACATGCCACCAATTTTTGTTGACAATTCATCGGAAATTATATTGTGATATAAAAAAATTCAATTAAAATGAATTGCGTAAGTTTTAAATTACAATAACAAAAATTTTAAAAATAATTTAAAGCAAAAAATTATGACAATATCGAATTTCATTAAAATTAAAGGCAAACAAATAATAAAAAAAACCAACTTCGCGCAAAAAAAAAACAATTTAACTTTAATTGTAAAGAGTAAAGAGTAAATAATAATAAAAAAATAAAAACTTTTTACTTAAGAGTATTAAGGTGATATAAATAAAGAGCAAAAGCTTTAGCTGGAAAGCTTGGGAGAGTTTAAAAGCTTTAAGTTAAAAGATTTAACTGTAATATATATTAAGTACAACACTTGACAACTAGATGGCTGTATGAAGCAATTCGTAGTTAACCGTTAATTTAAAAATCATCAACAAAATTGATTACACAGAGAATTTTATTGGACAAGTTTTAATAAAATTTTTTTGTAAACTAGTATGGTTTTTTTTTTTAACAAATTGAATAAAAAATTTCTTAAATTTCAGGAAAATCTTATAATTTTTAATCAAAATTATAAATTTTATGAAAAAATGCATAATTTAAAAAAAAGGTGTAAGTTAACGGGTTCCAGTAGAACTTCTTTGATTTGATGCAATACGTTCATTAATATCATTAAAGAAATTAAAAAAATCAGAAAAATTTCAAAAATTTCGCATTTGAAATATAAATTATTTTTTTTTTTTTTATTAATTTTTGAAGTAAATAAATGTAAATAAAATAAAAAAATTGTCTCGAAATTAATTTTTGTAAATATTAAAAGAGCAGTTTATAAATTTATTGATCAATTTCAAAAAAAAAAAAAAAACTACACTAAAAGAATTTTTTTTTATTAATTAATAATAATAAATTATATACTATTACCCTAACCGAGCACTAGCTACTATGGCCTTCGGCGCGTTGTAGCGAAAACAGGCCAGTGCCTCTGGTGGGAATCGAACCTACGACCCCCGCACAGATAAGCCAGCACTCTACCAACTAGCCTACCGGGGCGCACACACTAAAAGAATTATCTGCATGATACTAATAAACTTTTGCATAAAATCAATAAAATTGCACTGGAACTCGTCCATTGAAAATTTTCATGAAACTTAAAGGAAAATATCGTTTTATTTATTAAAAGTTTCGTTCACTCAATAAAGAAGTTTCATTAAAAATTGCTTTTATTAAAAGTAAGAACATTTTTTATTAAATTTTTTAAAAAAATACGTTCACTTTGTGAAAAAAAGTTTCAGTAGTTTACTGAAAATTTTATTTTTTTTTTGTCCACTAAAATTCTTTCTGTGCATATTTTTTTTTTTTTTTTTAGTATATAATCGTCATTAAATATTTTTCAACATTAGATCAGCAAATAAATTTTAAAATCTTTTCGGTGCCTTCTTCAAAATTAATGCCTTTTATAACCGTTCGTCTAGACTTTAATAAATATAATTTTCTTAATAATCTGTAGTGAGTTCAACAGAAAAAAAAAAATAAAAAAACTTGAGTATTTTTTATTATTATTATGAATTGCACAAAAATTTGTGTGACTGTTAAATCAACTACATCCGCTCAAAATGTGTATTTCCTTAAAATCCATATAAATTATAAAGGTACTTATAAAAAAGATTTCAACTTTAATAAGATATTAAAATTTTATGCATGTATTTTATAAAAATAAACCACAAGATTTTGATTTTGTTTCTTATAAACCATATAAAACCCTTGTCAGCCATAATTATAGTCAGAATTCAAAAAACAAACGCATAAATTCGCATATAAATAATTAATATGTATAATAACTAAAAATATCGTACTATTAGTTGGGTATATTGCCTTAGCAACTTGCCAACAACACATGCAAATTCGCAATTTGCAAAAAAAATACTGAAGAGAGCGTAATCCAAGCCAATTAAAATTATAAGTGTTATGAGTAGGGCAACCAAAAAACAGCTCTAAAAACAATGTTTGAAGCGCTTAAAAAAAAAATCGAAAAACAGGAAAAACAGGAAAATAAACCCTTTAAATATAAAAATAAACCGTTAAATAAAAGCCGTTAAAAAATAAATTTCATAACTTTTTATTAAATTCGTTTCTGCAAATAAAATGTTTGTAAAATTTATTCCTTGGAACTTCGTCAGTCCAACAAAGGTACAATAGAGAAATTGTTTTTCCTACGCTTCAAATTATTTTATCAACATATAACATTAAAATTTCAATTTTCATTAAATTCTTCCTATTAATTAATGTGTTGCTTTCTTTGCAAAGGGGATAGTAGAGAGGTGAAAGGTGGGGAAAAGATGAAGGGCTTCAAACATGGCAACACTGTAATTGCGCGAGAAAATAAGTCTTAAAACAGTTGCTGCTCGCCACCTGATGGAGAGTTGGCGAATTTATTGAAGCTTTTTGTTTCATAGCAATGATTCATTATTTTACTTCGGTGGGGTTAAGTGCTATGGGAACACCGAAAGCGGGCGCTGCGATACATATGAGGGATAGAAAACTCATATATATTATTTTTCTAAATAGTTGTTGTCGTCACCGGGAATCAAACCCGGGACCATCTGTCTAACAGTCCAGCGCGCTAACCATTACACCACAACTCCCGCTAAAGTAGCTAATATTTACAAAATAAGCTTAAAAAAATTCTCTCACAAATATAGGTTAAAATTTTAATAATTTCATGATCACAACTTGTAGTTAGTCCAAATAGTACTACCCTTTCAAATATAAAACAAGCCCTAGCTTATTTTTAGTTGACCTAGTTATGAGTAAGCAGGGCAAAGAACTTCATGCAAATCCATGTTTTTTCTCGGTCATCTAAAACTGAAATAGGCTAAATATAATTTCGAATCATCAAATTCAGAACAAAATGTCATCGATTTGTAGTTGTAAAAGTGCATATTTTTTTGCATATTCTGCATTTTTATGCATATTTTGTGGCTTTTTATGCACATTTTGTCCATGTAAGTGCATCAGGGATGGGAAATGAGAATTTCGTTTCGGTACCAATAAAATTTTCAAATAGTACTTCTTCGACTCTCAGAGTACTAAAATTATTTTTTATTTATTTTTCTTAAAGTTCATACAAAATGCATTAACATAACATTAAATGTTAATGAACATAAAAATTTATGTTTATATGTATTTGTAAAAAAATAAAGTTTTACTTTAAAAAAGTATATTTTTAAAATTAATGTACAGGAACAAAGAACTCCAAATGAGATCAAAATTAAATTAATCAATTCAGCTAAAAAATAATTTTATGAATTGGTTGATAATAACTTGTTAGAGATTTTAAAATTGTAATAACAAGAATTTGTTGCATTTAATAAATCTTTGGTTTGTATTAGTTTTAATACTGTGGGAACATGAAGTCTGTTTTTGCCTTTGGTTTTAATCAGATTTTGGTATGAAACAATTCTCTCAACGTTTGCAGAAGAATGTGGTATGGCTAAAATAAATTCAGTAATTCTGGAAATATCGGGAAACATATATTTGTTTAACTCATTTCTAATTTTAGATACTTTTAACCAGAAACTACATATATTTTCCTTTCTAGAAAGTTTTAGTTCTTGCCAATCTGCCAACGCTCTGCATTGGGTATTAATGGCGTCAAAATTATTTTCTTCGTTTGGAAAAATGTTTTATCAAAAATGGCACGATACTATTAGTTCTTCCGCAAACAACGTTTTCAGGTGAAAACTTACTGAACCAAATTAAAATTTCATTATAAAAATTTACTCTGGTCTTCAAATCCTCACAAAATTTAATATAAAATTTTTTGGAATTTTCTTTTATCTGATTTACAGTGCCGGATTTAATCTGATTTGTATTTATATACAAATCCACTTCCGTACCATAAAAAACGTCGTTTAGCGGAATATGGTTATCGTGAATATTTAATTGTGACGGTGTTTAATTATCTAACAAATCTTTATTTATGAATATATTAATACAATTTATATTTAATATTAATAAAAATAAAATGAATTAAAAACTTTAAATCGTCCAATAGTATCAAATGAGTCGCGGGAGTACTACGGTACTTTGGAACATCGAATAGTATCAAAAAAAAAGTACTATAGTATCAACTTTGCCATCCCTGAAGTGCATATTTGTGGAAATTTTTCATTTATTTTAAGCGTTTTTTTTTTCAATTAATTAAAAAAAATTTTTTTTTGGATTCATTTTTTATATTTTCTTTCTACAATTTAAGTTAAATCATTTTTACATTTTAAAATTTTGCTGAACCGAAGAAACCCGTAAGACTCTGTTCCTATTGAAAATAGATAGATGCCAAGTTCAATTTTTTTTTTTCTTAATGTTTAATGTTTTTAAGCTTTGATTTTTGCAAAAAGCGTTCTTTAGAGTGCATATTTTTCATGTTTTTCGTGCATATTTTTTATTTTAGCTTGGATATAATTCCTTGTCCTAATTAGGAGCTGTTTTTATTGTTAACAGTTGATTTTTTTTTTTAAATACTTCAGCCAACTTGTTATATTGCAAATATTGGCAATAAACTTTATAAAAATTGTACAATTATCATAAAAATTAAAACAAAAAACACCATGTACATTGCATGGATTTACCATCAACGCATATAATGCATTTATGAATCGAATGAATGAATGTCTTTTCTATGCAATTTGTTTGTGGATTGTCAGTTTTACCGGTAGTTTCATATACATTAACCATTGTTAGCTACTTTCGATTTATTTTTTTTTTTTCTGCGCTTCAATTATATTGAATGTAAATAGAGGAAAAGCATTAACAAATTGCATACAAAATGCTATTTTGTATGAATGTCTTTTTTGAAATTGTGGTGATTCAAAAAAAAAACTTACGTAATAAAAAAAAACTGCATTTTAATAATTGCATAAATAGTGGGTCATTGAATTTTAAATATAACTGGAAATTAAAATTGAAATTAATGAAAAACCTGCATAAAAACTGTTATTTTATATAAATCAAAAACGTTACCTAAAATATTTTATATCAAAATTTTTTTAAGATTTCTGAAATGAAAATATTTAAATTTCAAATTTAGTTAAAAAAAATTACATAAAGAATAATTTTGCCTAAGTTTTTTGCACAAAATACGAATATTATTTTTTTTTTTAATTTAGACAATTACAGTCAACAAAGTTTGACAGCTACCACATGACAGTTATCTGGGTTGCAGTCAGCAGTTGTTGTTTTAAACTACAATTATAATTGTTTTTTTTAAGAAATAATGCAAAACAACTATTATGACAGTAATTTAAAAAATCAACTACAGAAAAAAATGTATTTTTGTAAAAGTACTTGGAAGCAGTTATTTTAGTGTTTTAATAAACAACTACGAAAACAGTAAAGTAGGAAATTCAATATTTATTGTAGTCGAAAGAAAAAAAAAACATTTATTAAAATATATTTTTAAAATAACTGTTACAAGACAGTAGTTTTTACCAATTCTTTCAGTTGTTTCAAAATTTTTGTAATAAAAAAAACTGTTATTTTTACGACATTGTTAGTTATTTTTACTACATTTGTTAGTTGTTTTTTAATTGTTAAAAATAACAAAATTTTTAGATATTTCAACAGTAATTCCCTTTGTCGCCTTTCTCACAAAATTTACAGTTGTTTAACTGTAAATTTCAGTAGATTCTGAATAATAATAAAATAACATTTAAAGAAATTTTTATCTCAAGTTTTTAAAATTTTATTAAGTTTTTCTTTCTTTGCATAAGAAATAAAAATTCGAGTTATTTCCATTTTATATTTAGCCATTGTTATATTTTGTAGTTCAACACATTTTCCAAGGAAAATATTCTGCAAAATGAAAATATTTATTCTGAAAAAATAGTAAAATTTTTTAAAACATTTCTTTTGTATTTATGAAAAAAGTTCTTATAAATTAAGAATTTGTATAGTCTGTGCACTCATATGTGGAAGATAGTATACATTAGGGTGATAATCGATAAAGATCTTTAAACTATATTTAGCAATTTTTAGCCAATCGAAATGGATTTTCAACACAAAATTTTTGTACAAACAATTATGCCAACTTGGTGCTTTTTACACTTTTTTTGGTGGTTTTCGATTACCAAAACAGCAAAACATTTACTCTTAGTGCCAAATCGTAAAATAGCACTGAGCTGGTGCTTTTGTACACAGAAAAAACTAAAAAAGATTTTTAATTACAATATTTGTAAGTACAATTAGAAATTTAATTAAATCGAGACCAATTAAACTTTTAATCATATCAATTAAAAATGTAATAGTTTCAATTAAAACTTTGATTGTATCAATTAAAAAATTAATTTGAAATTTTTAATAACTGTTAAAAATTTAAAAAAAATTAAAAATTTGGAAAAAAAATGGGGGACATAGTATTTTAATAGGAACTCTACTTTCATACATTTTTATTCATTTAACTTTTTATACTTATGTTTTTATATTTAACTGTAAGCGAATGTATCCTAATGTGGCCCTTTATCTGGTATTTGAACTATATAAATAAAACTAATTGTAGTATTCCAAATCCAAATACAACAGCCTGTGCCAAGTAACACAATTTTTTATTTTCTTTACCAAATAAGCGAAAAATTTCTTAACATTAGTTTAAAGTCAGTCCCATTAATGTGTGCCGATGACTTTCAAACATAGTTGACATTTAGTACCTTTTCATAATAACGGTAATTGGGTACCACAGAACTATTGTCAAATTACGGCTTTACCCCTCCAAATTTAGGGAGTTTTTAGGGGTCGTTTAGGGGTGACAATTTGTTAGGGAGATTTTTTGGGGGTAAAAATCTGATTAAAAGCGGTTTATAAAATCTTTATAAGAATAAAGTTTTCGATTATTATTTTTGTGAAATTTTTTACATAATTTTTACTTTATTTTAGATTGTTGGTAAAATTTAAGACACTTTACTGTGACCTTAAAATAAAACTTCAAATTTTGGCTATAAAAACACTTAAACTCTAACAAAATTAGTGTATTTAAAAATTTGTATGCAAAGAATTTGAAATATAACCTAAAGAATTTAGCAGATTTCAAGAAAAAAAATTTTAGGGGAATCTTTTTGGTATCAGAGTAAACATAGGCGGCTTTTTGGACAATTTAGGTGAATTTGCTAAAAAAAATACTTGTCAACATTGTACCACAGTTACATCAAGACTCAATGGAAATGTTTTAAAAAGCGATTCCTTTAAAGACATTTCTTTTCTCGTATAACCGATTTAACTTTGACATATTACAGGTTTGAATTTTTAACGGTATTTTGTAGATAGAGCATAATTTAATTGCTAAAATTTTGAAATAAATCCTGTGATTAAATCCAGTGTTCAGTATTTTAATTGTAGTTTAAAAAATTTCCATATGATGTGGGTGTGGTAGGCAATTACACTTAGAATACTATGTAGGTAAAGACCACTGCAAATGTAGTTAAAAACAAATGAAATTTCACTTAAAGAAAGGACGACTTACATTTCAATAAATTTTAACTAACATTGTCATTTTTTTCTTTACTGTTCAAAAAATTAACCACAATTGTAGTAAAAATGAACCACATATGCATTAAAAAATAAACAAACAATTGAACAGTTCATGCGAATAAAGACGAATAGACCATTTGTAGAATTTTACAGGGGACAATAAAAACGCAGGAAACGGTTTAAAAAATAATATTTTTGTCAACTTTTTGGTATTAGCTTAAGGATTTAAGTCACATCTTACCTATATATAAAATTTTAGTAAGGTATTCGAAAGAGAACTTGCCAAAAATTGGACTTCAATTTTTGCTTAAATGGAAAAAAGGGCGAATATCCAAAAAAATGTATGGAAATTTGAATAAAAATGTGTTATTTTGCAGCAGATTTTGACTACATTTTCATGAGACTTGCAAAACTTGACGAACTATGGTTGCTATTTGTTTGTAACACTTTAAGGACAATTAAGTACAATTTCAAATTTTAGCTAATATCAATTTTAAACTCGCAGCTAAATAATTTTTATATAATATTTTGTTAAGGATGGATATTCGCCCTTTTTGCTTTCCACACTTTAAAGTCTTATAACTCAAGAACGGTAAATTTTTTTGCCAATATAATAAGTGTGGTTTGTTCCTCGTAATGTTCTTTTAACACATTGTTACCGAAAGTAAAATTTTTTTATGTTTTTGTGTTGTATTTAATCAAAATTGTGCGTTAGTTCACTCCCAATTTAAACAAAAATATAAAAATATACGAATTATTGCACTTTCAAAGTCATTTTTTTAGCCTTAAAAGTCAAAATTTTCCAAAATTTCTGCATAGGATTGTAGGGCTCTGCTAACAAAATGCATTTATGCAAAAAAACTTGTTTGCGAAAAAGTGGTCTATTCGTCCTTATTCGCATGAACTGTTCAATTGTTTGTTTTATTTTTTTTTAATTAAAAAAAACTACTGTACAAAATGAATGTGAAATCATAATACAGTAATTTGTTGTGGTTTGTTTTTTTTTTTTAAGTGAACTACATACATATGTAGTCAAAAATTAAATTTCATCTTTAAATGACTGTTTTTTCACTTAAAAATAGATTACTTTATTACAATCCAAACAAATACAAATATTTACAGTAGAAGTTTCCTGAGTGTAGCGTTATAATGAAAATGTTGTGTTTACCAACCATACTTTCAAGCAATATTTGGTTGTATTTAATCGTCCGTGTCAGGACTTGAACCTGGGGTCTAACACACAATAGCATTAATTGAAATAGTATAAATAAAGCACACAAGAACTTGTTTCTAATTTCATTAAGAAATAATTTACATATATTTTTTTTTACTTTATATTTTATTTTTGTTTGCAGTGCATTTTGTTTCTATTATTTATTTAATTTTTTTTTAATTAAACAATTAAGTATAAAAAACATTAAAGAAGAGTTTTTTTTTTATCAACTACGATTATACGTATAATACGATGATTGCAATTTTAAGATTTTGATAGACTGCAAAGTTTTTTTTTTTGTTGTTTGTCTGAAATTTCACTTTGTGTATCTTTTTTGTTAGAAATAAAGAGGAAAAGGGGGTAGGGGTGGCTACAGGGGAAATTGAACATGATTGTTTATGTTTTTTTTTTTTATTTTATTTTTTAATATAAACAATATTTTGTTAATGTTTACTTATACTCAAAAGAAAATATTATCTTTTTGGTTTTCTATATAAAGAAATTTTAAACAACTTGGCAACTCTATGAAAGTTGAGGTTTTCCATTTAAACAGAAAAACAGATTTTGTTTTTATGGGCTACGAGAGAGTAATTGTTTATACGAATATGATATTGTTTTAACTATTTTATGCGGTTGGTGGTGTTGTAGACTTGAGTTAACGTGTTTAATTGTTAATCGAATATTATAAGTTGGCATTAACGGTTCGCGTGTTGCAGTTTTGTTTTGTGTATTTTCAAAAAAAAAAAAATTATTAATAATAATATATTTTCTAAATAATAGATATGCACGCAGTGTTTTGAATATAAAAAAAAATAGTATTAAAGTTTAACAATTAAAAAAGAAAATGAAAATTTTATAAAAAAAAAAAATCAAAAGGAATATTGTAAAAAAATAAAAGTTTTTAAAATTTATCAAAAATTTAAAACAATAATTTGTTTTTTTTTTTTTTTTTTTTGTTTCCGATTTTTGATAATATTATAATATATAATAACATAATATTTAAAAGTGAAAGTGCTTAAATATTTATAAAAAATTATTAATATTTTTTTGTAATCCTTTTTTTAAATCGTTGGTTTTTTTAATAACACGACAAACAAAAATCCTTTAATTGTACTATATAAATATTTTGCATGTGGCGCCACTTAATATTTTTTTTTATAAATTTTGCATTTATTAAGGACATTGCATGTCCTTTTTGCTAAACAAAAAAATTCAGTGTATACAAGTTTACAATATATTTTTAAGGGCTTTTGTTAATCAGTCTCAGTTTTATTCAACATCCCTTATATATCTAGCAGACTTGGGCGAAGTCAATTACATTTCAAAATCGTTCTCTTGTGAAATTTTCCTATATCATTAATAATTTCAGACCTACGCTCACACTTGTGGGCTTAAACGCTTCATTGGGAAATTTTAAATTTTGTCAATACCAGACATGGGACATAATTCCAATATCTGTGTATTTAATTACAGGCCAATTACTTTTTTATGTTCAATTACATGTAATTGGGTGTTATTGAGTAATTGCCCTGTAATTAAATACCCAGATGTTGTTACTAATCCCCATGTTTGGTATTAAAGATTTTACAAATTTTCCAAGGAAGCGATTAAGCTCACAAGCGTGAGTGTAGGTCTGATATTATTAATGATATAGAAAAATTTCATAAGTGAACGATTTTGAAATGAAATTCAAGTCGCCCAAGTCTGATATCTAGATTGCAAAACACGTGTTTTGCCAAAACGAGTACAAAATAGAGTAAAGAGCTTAAAACCGTGTTTTGGGAAAAAACACATGTTTTGCAATCTCGTGTGAACGTGGCTATATACTGCAACAAAAACTAGTAGATTTTGAAAGCTTATAGAATTAAAACAGTAACTATTAATAGTTTTTAAAAACTACTACAGTCATACACTGATTGAAATTTGTGCATATTATTAATGAATTTCTGTACTAATACAATGTATTATTTCATAAAAAAGTCCCCAAAGAAATGATTCATTGAGTTAATAAAACATGTTTCATTAAAACAATTTTAATTAATTGTCTCATTGATCCAATGAAAATTTAATAACGTATATGAAATTTTTTTCATTAATGCTAGCATAGGTGTTATAAAAGCTTCATGTGTTCAATGAATAAAATTCATAGTTTTTATGAAATATTTTTATTACTTTTTATTACAAAAAACTGCATTTCTCTATAACGCATTTTTTAAAGAGGTTGAGATATTAGCCAAAAAATGTTTATTCTTTAATTAAAAAAAAAAATAAAAATCTGATGACATTTTACAAAAGGGCTTATGTCGACTTAAGAAAATTTTTTAAGAAATTTGAAGTCATTTCACATCAACGCTTTTTATACGCTTAATTTTATGAGATCGCCTTAAATCTATTTTTTTTTTCAAAGTTTTATTTAATTCTGTCCAACAAAAAAAATGTATGTCATGTATGTGTAATATTAGTCGATTATTTTTTTAATCAAAAAATTGAATATAAAAAAAAAATTACATTAAACTATTTGTTTTGCATATTTCAAGTTAACATTTTTATTGAAAAAATTATAACATTTTTTGTGGATTTAATGAATTTTTTTAAATGAAATTATGAAAAAAATTGTATAAATAAATTAACAATATTAATGATTTCTAATTCATTTAATGGAATTATTCATTAAATCAATGCATTCATTCTACTGAAATCGATTAATTAATACCATGAAGGAATATTCTATCAGTGTAGAATAGAAATACACCTGCGAATTTAATAGTTTTATTTTTGCAAAAAATATCTGCTAGTTTAAGCAGTTTTTTTTGCAATATCATTTTTAATTTTTAGTAGCTTTTTTTTGCTATTTTTAAGATTTATTTTTATGAGTGTATGAACTGTTAATACGTTTATGTAAAAATGTCATTATCGTCATCGAAATCGGTTAATAATTAAAATATTGTTAATTTCAAGGTGTTTTCAGCCCATCTAGCCAAGTTCAAACATTCTATAACAATTATTTGCATTTTAAAATACATTTTGAAATATATAAAAAAACTCAAAAATCTTAATAAAAACTTTCGAAAGTATTATTCTTTCTAATTGTAACTTATCGAAATATGGGTCGGCAACCCCAGTTAATAATAAAAATAAATCTGTTAAAAAAGTTACCAAATATTTGTTAAAAACTAAAATTAGTTAATTTTTTTGTCAAATATTCATAAAATTAGAACAGCAATAATACAATTGTTAATTTAAAAAAAATTTAAGTTATATTCGATATGAATTTTTACACTGCTAAAATTAGCAAAAACTTTTACTAAATGTTTGTAGACAAAAAGCAGCAAACCAAAACTGTAATATCAACCATACTTGGGCGACGTCAATTAAATTTCACAATCATTCACTTGTGAAAATTTTCTATATCATTAATAATATCAGACCTACACTCATACTTGTGAGCTTAATCGCTTCCTTGGAAAATTTGTAAAATGTTTAATACCAAACATGGGTATTAGTTACAAAATCTGAATATTTAATTACAGGGCAATTACTCAATTACACCCAAATACACCCAATTACATTACAATAAATACACAGATATTGGTATTATGTCCCATGTCTGGTATTGACAAAATTGAAAATTTTCCAAGTAAGCATTTAAGCCCACAACTGTGAGCGTAGTTCTGAAATTATTAATGATACAAGTGAATTATTATGAAATGTAATTGACGTCGCCCAAGTCTGATATGAACAACATTTTTGCTATATTTACCGTAAATTTACTAGAATGCAAACAACAGTGTCTTTTGCTAAAATCAAAAGTAATTTTTGCTTAAAAATTGTAAATTACTGATTTCAGAAGAGGAGATTTTTATTCGCATGAAAAAAAATCAAAAAAAAACTCGGAAGTTTCTATTTTTTTTAAGATTTTTTTGTCTACTAATATTAAGCAAACTTTTTTGCTGATTTTAGAAAATTAATTTGTTACTTTCAATTAACTAAAACTTATCTCAAATATAACTAATTATTTGTAGATTCCACAGATTTTTATTTGCTGTTATTATCTTACTAATATTTAGCAAAAAATTTTGCTAGTTTTAGAAGTTTTTTCTGCAACGTAATTTTTAACTAATTTTTGGTAGTTTTAGCAAAAATGTTTACTAATTTTTTCTATAAGTGTAGTTTTTGGTTGTAGTATAAATTTAGTAATAAATTATGTTAATTATAGTAAAATGTTAAATTAGCAAAACAATGTATAATGATTTTATTTTAACCCTTAATGGGTTAATATTAATAAAAAATTATGCACGTGTTTTATACAAAAAAAAAAACACGAAAACATTTTAAATTAGAAACAGGATTAAAAAATGTGTCAGTTTGTGCAACATGTTTTTGTCCTGATTAAAATGATGTTAATGCTCGATTAATTGTCACCCCTTTTGGCAAATAATGAACAGATTTGTTATTCGTGCTTTTGTTTTATTTCTGTTATAATCCTCTATAATATCATACATAAAAGGATATTGTATTGCTATTGTATGTTTTTAAAACGTTTACAATTAAACCGTGAAATTGTTTTAAAACATTATGGTTGAAACAAAAAATCAATATTTTAAATTGATATAGTATGTTATGAATATTTCATGACATGCTTTATTGTCACCCAAATCATGCAAAAAAACAAGGTTGCCATAGCGATTTGCCAAAATGTTGAATATTTGATGATGAAATCTTCATTTAGTAAAAACTTTTGCTAAAACTACTACAAATTTGTTTAAAATGACTTTACAGAACAAGTTGCTAAGATTAACAGATTTTTGTTTGCTAAATGTTAGTAAGATAAGAACAGCAAACATAAATCTGTTTAATATACAAAAATTTATTTATATTTGAGTCAAATTTTAGTATATTAAAATTGACAGATTAATCTGCTAAAATCAGCAAAAAAGTTTTCTTAATATGAGTAGACAAAAAAACTTTGTTTTTTAGATTGCGTTTATGAGAATAATAATCTACACACAGAGAAAAACTTAGCAATTTGTCAAGCAATTACGACTGAAATTGGTTGGTGCAACTGATTATTGGGTTATACAAATGTTATTTCTGAATATTTTGGATGTTAAAACTAAAATTAAGTTGTACACTAAAAAAAGTGTTTAACTTAATTGCTGAAGAATTTCTAGCAACGTTTTCGCGGATTTAATTCAGGATTAATATCACGATCTTAAATAAATCACGACCTTAAAAAACAAACACAAATTCCAGCTTTTAAATTTAAAACTGGTTAAAGCTCCTAAAGCCCTTTGTTTAGCTAAATGTACAAGGTTTTCAAGGATACTAATTTTTATTTTTTCGTATAGAGATTTAATATCGAATGCAAATTATTTTCATTACCAAGACGCAAATTTGCGATAATTACCTAAAATTTAAAGGTTCTTGACAGCTTAATGTACACTCATTATAATCCATGCATAAAAATACGAAATTATTGTCAAAACTACAAAAAATTTTGTAAAATGTACAAATTTTCGTTTATTTTACAAAAAATTTGGTTATTTTGACATTTTTTCGTAATTTTAGGCATGGATTACTGTCAGTGTACCGGTGTAATTAAATCATGCAACCAAACAGCTAAAAATTGATAAAAACATTAAAATTGAAATCGCTTTTCGAAAAAAAAACTATAATAGCGCTAAATACAAAAGTAAAAAGCTGTAATTCATGGTTTTTTTTATTTTGAAAAAATCGAAAAGAGCTAAATCTAATGCGAAAAACGCTAAGTTCACATCGCTGCTTTGAACGTTTATATTTGTATATAATTTCATTTATAATTATATATACTTATTATATATCAACCTAATCTCCAATATATAAGATTTTGCAAAAACTTTCTTCTAATATCCACAAAAAAAAAAAAATTATTCAAAATATTATTGTTTCATATAAAAGCGCTTAATAAAAACATTAAAAGGCGGCGATTTTATGCCTTTGTTTAATCTAACAGCGCTAAATCAAATGCGAAAAGCGGTAAGTTCGCATAGCTGCGTTAGGTTGCGTTTACACTAGATCTCTAAGGGAAATTATTACAACTTGCCAATAGCTAAAGTTCGGATGTTATCTGACAGATTATTAGTTTTTCGTTATTATAAGTATACTTTAAGCTAAAAGTGACCGATAAGCTAAAGGGAAGATATTATTGCCTTTAACTTTAAACGTAATTTTTATGTGTTTAAAGTTGCCACATTTTCTGCTCTATAAAGAAGAAGAAGAAAATGTCGAATTTCACAACCGAATTTCACAAATTATTGTTTGTTTGTAAACAAATAAATAAAAGTACGTTGCCACTACGTATTTTTATAAACCAATAATCGGTTTTTAGTTTGGTGCTGCCACATTATCAAAAATATTAATTTTATTTTATTGGGAAGTTGTAATAACGAAAAACATTATAGCTCACTTTATTTCTCACTTTAGCTAAAGTTACTTTTTACTAACATTTACTTTAAAGGCAAGTTGTAATAATGGCCCTAAATCTAGTTCGTGTATCATTGACATATGTTCGAAATCTAGTTTATCTGGATTTCTAGGGTAAATTTAACAGCAGCTTTAAACTTTTATATTTTTTTTAATGGCAACCCTGTTTATATATAATTAATAAATATCTTATATAATGTCAACCTAATCTCTAACATTTAATACTTGAAACACTTTCTTTTTTTTTAGATAAGATTTTGCAAAACAAATTTCTTATAATCTCTTGACTGTTACTAATGCCCTTGCTAGAATTGTTAAGTTTCCTATATATTAATCAGAATACCCTTAAAGAAAAATGTCAATTTATTAAATCAATCAAATGATAAACAAATACAAAATTGGCATAAACAAAATTTGCACATGACTGCAATAAAATTGAAATTGCTATTAAGTATCGTAGTTTATAAAAAGATATCACTCTACAGCAATGTTTATAGATTAATAAATATTTATATACTAAATGCATATTCAAGATATTTTGATAAATGATCTATGGCAAATTCTATAAACTAAAATAATAATCAAGGCAGCGACTTTGAAGCATTTCTCAGTAAAATGTTATCCCTAAAAAGATAGGGATCTGTTTTTAATATTCTTATATTAGTGAATAATTGAAATTTGTTATTGCATATTTTTAGGCCTGAGTTTTTATTTACCAATGCATGAAAGTCGCTGCCTTGATAATAATTTGATAACTGTACTATGTAAATTTGTATGCAAGATAATATAAGGATATACTTAGGGATTAAATATCCCAACAAAATATTTCTTGAAAGTTTAACGATTTTTATGATTATGTTAACGTTTTTTTATTTCCTACATAATAAAAATACAGCATATTATAGGGAGCTTTTAAAATAATTACATTTACTAAAAATCAATTAAAAAATTTGTTAATTCAATATTAAAATTAAGCCCATAAAAATATGTTTAATTTTTTCAAATGTTAACAGCACGAATAGAAAAATTTTGAAATGTAGTAATTTTTCTTAACCATATTTAATGACGTAGATAGACCTATCTGGGGGCCAAAGCACCCCAAATATTTTTCGTTTACAGTCACTTGAAATTTGGTTTTTTCTTTACAGTAATGCTCATTTGTGACGAAGTTTTAAAAAACTTTAATATTTTTTTAATTTTTCCTACTAAAGTGGAACGCCTACAAAGCCATACTTTCTACTCAGAAAAAAGTTTTAAAAAAGCGTATAATGGAAAATTTTGCTCATACATTAACTGATTTCGAACGCTCCAATTATCATTTAAAAATCTTATTCATGAGCGCTCCGATATTACTTTTTAAAATATTTTTTAAGCTTAAGTTTGTAATTGTTTATTTTTTCGAATCAGTCAATATCTTCTGGGTGAACTTTTTTTAAAGCTTAGAATTATGACCCTAAAAATATAATTTTATGCTGCTGAACACGAATATACATATTTTAACTTTTTAGATCTGTAAAAGTAATTCTGATTAATAGCAATTTCCTAAATGTGGGTAAAAAATGCAAATGTGGGAAAAAAATTATGTTTATTTAAATAAATTTGTCATATACGAAATGAGCATCTTAAAACTAATTATAAATTATGTATCACGCTTTTGGTTTAACACAAAACATTTTGTTTTTATGACCATCGTCTTATTAATGGGGACTAAAGCGATCCCCCCACTCCCCCACCCTATAGCTACGCCGCTGACCACATTTTAAACTGTATGCTGGGTCATGCCACTACATTTCATTTAATGGCTTGTTATAGCTGTTAGACAATTTTTATTACTATTGTCTGTAAATATCTAATATAAACTTTAACCCTTTCACTACCGACTTTTTGTTTGTGGATATATTTCTATTTTGACTTCAGATTATTATTAGCGGTACTTAAATTAAAAGAAAAAGGTTTGCATGTACCAACCAAAAAATGGGCCCTAAAATCGCATTTTTGAAACTTCTCACCTCATTTTCACAGCGAAAACATTCATATAATCAAAAAGGCTTTCTTTAATTTTGTTCTAGTCATAAGATGAAGCTACATGCCAAATTTCGGTATTCTAGTTTTCTCAGTTTACGAGATACACCGATACACCAATTTGTATTACTGTTGTCTGCAAATTACTAATATAAACTTTAACCCTTTCACTACCGACTTTTTGTTTGTGGATATATTTCTATTTTGATTTCAGATTATTATTAGCGGTCCTAAAATTAAAAAGAAAAAGGTTTGCATATGTACCCCATCCCTCTCCTACCAACCAAAAAATGGGCCCTAAAATCGCATTTTTGAAACTTCTCACCTCATTTTCACAGCTAAAACATTCATATAATCAAAAAGGCTTTCTTTAATTTTGTTCTAGTCATTAGATGAAGCTACATGCCAAATTTCGGTATTCTAGTTTTCTTAGTTTACGAGATACACCGAACGCCCCTTTTTTCGCAGTTAAAGGTTCAATAAAAAAAATTAGACTTCCTTAACAAATGTTGCGACTATATTGCCCCGATGAACAGTTTATCTATATAAGGATTTTTTTTAATGACTAATATCCTAAAGAACATATTTAACCCTCTAACCGGCATAAGCTTTGTTGGACTGAAATTTATTCCACTTGTTCGGCACGAGAAATAAATAATATTTTGTTTTAGCGAAATTTTTTTTGTTGCCTATTTTAGGCGATATGTGTCAAAATAAGTTTAGAGGCTATCTCAAACCTATACAATTTTAAAAGTTAAGGCATAAATTATTCTTCTTACAAAGATATAACAACAGTCCAAAAATTAGTCGTTTTGAGCTTTTAGATAAAAAGATATGGCGATTTTCGTTTTTCGAAAAACGCGAAATCGAGCGAAAACGAACTTTAACTTTAATATATATTTACGAAACTTTGATAGTGTTACCAAATACAATATTTCTGCCAAATTTCATAAAAATCCGTCCACTCGTTTTAAAAATAAGATGGTGTCCTTTATATGTATCCTTTTAAAGTCCTGTATGTCCTTGGAACAAACTTTAGAGTATTTTCCAAAAGTTTAAGCTTTAATCTTCCTCTCTGTGGAATATGAATGGTTTCATGTTAACAGAAATGTGTTTTAAGGACTTTTCAAAATTGTGGTTGTTTCAAAATATTTATTTTTTGAAATTACTGAAAATTTTAACTATAACGCTTTCTCGCTTCCAAACCATGACATGTACACAAAACATTACTTCGCAAAATATGTGACTAACTTCGTTCTCTATCGATATAGCTTACATTTTTATAATAAAACACTTTTTTGGCGAACTTATGGCCAATTTAAAATA
Organism: Delia radicum; assembly: GCA_021234595.1. Classification (NCBI taxonomy): domain Eukaryota; kingdom Metazoa; phylum Arthropoda; class Insecta; order Diptera; family Anthomyiidae; genus Delia; species Delia radicum. The sequence goes on from CM037853.1 coordinate 96,416,571, forward strand.
CCCGCCTAGAGGCGGGCTTGCCGGTTAGAGGGTTAAGCTAAAATATAAAGTTTTATTGCATTATCAAAAGTTTTATATTTATTTAAAACTGTGTACACTGTAGTGTACAAGGGTAGTCAAAGGGTTAATGAAAAAATAATATAAATTATCTTAAAAATTTAATGTTTTAAGATTTTTTTTTTTATACAAAAATATTGAAGTACATATTGTTGCTCAAATCATAAAATTTTCCAAATTGTTTACATATTCAATTTAAATTCTAACATTTCAAGCGATTTTTTTTTGTTTTTAACCATAAATAAATCTCTACTTATGTGCGTTTTTGTCTTTGTTTTCATTTTCTATACGCTCTAATTTGTATTGGAAAATACATTAATATTTATTTTTTGTTTAACACTCTTAAAATTAATTTAATTTTTTTTAAGTGTAGACATTGTTTTAGAAATTTTAATTGTGTCACAGTATTAACGGCTGACAGAATTTGAAAAGATGCTGGCTGATTCTCGTTTTTTTTTCTTTTTTTTGAATTGTTAGAAGTGTTTGACTTTTTATCGATGTAATTTTTGTAGTTAATTTCAACACAATTGTCTATTGTTACTACCACCATATTTATGCATATGGTCATGTCCATCAAAATCTTCACCCTGTTTAATATCACGTATATCCCTGTTCAAAAAACTTGGGGAGGTTTTCTATTGCGATGACACATCGATTTTTTTTTACAATATTTACATAGAAAACCAAATAGGTGGTAAATGGTCTCAACCTAAATTCAGCATTAAAATTTGTCCATATGATTTTAAATACCAAAAAACCATACAAATATCGTTTTTGGGTAAACATCGTTCGATCAATAAAAGTTTTAAATAAATTTCACAGTTTTCAATAAAAACGTAAAATTTTCGAATGATCAGCAGATAGAAAAAAAAATGTCAAAATTTGTGCTAAATCTACTAAAAATTAGTAAAAAAAAAATTACGTTAAAGGAAAAACTGCTGAACTTAGCAGATTTTTTTTTTTTGCTAAATATTAGTAATATATGAATAGCAAACATAAATCTACATAATCTAAAAAATTATAGTCATGTTTGAGCTTAATTTTAGTTAATTGGAACACACAGAGAAAAATTTCGATATTTGCCTATTGAAATTCGGTAAATACGCTTCAAATTCGTTTAGTACAACTGAAATCCGTTTTTACAACTGAATTTTGGGTTTCACAACAAAGTTTAGTTAATACAACTTAATGTTAGTTTCAACACCCAAACTATTCAGAAATATAATTAATATTTGGTTGTACTAACTGAATTTATTAGTTGTTACCAATACAATACACTTTTTAATTCGGTTGGCTCATTATTTCTCTGTGTGAAGTTATAAATTAATTAGTAGTGTCCGACCGAACAGTTCGGCCAGAAAATGCATTTCGTCGATATTCAGTGTTTTAAAGTATTATGGAAAAATTTAACGAATGGAAAAATGTTTATTGGGCTGATAAGATGCGATTTTGAGTGTCAAATTTGAAGAAAAGTCCGTAGTTAAGCAAAGAATTCACTGTTCGGCCTCCGAAAGTTCGGTAAACCGAAAATAGTTCTGCGGCCGAACTTTTAACTTTTATAACTAAACTTCGGATTTTTCCTTAAATGTGAGACACAAAATCGAATTAAATAGGCTCAACAAACATATTTCCAACATCAAAATGTATCCCCATTGCCTCTAGATACCAAAAAACCGACAAAATATAGTTTTTTGGCCGAACTGTTCATTCGGACACTATTAATAAGCTAAACTGAGCAACATAATTTGCTAAATATTAGTGAAAAGTTTTAAATTTTCAAAAAAAATTTCTTTGATTTTTTATGAAAATAATCTGCAGTCTACAATTTTTTAAAAAATAATTCTGTAGAATATATCCTTACATTCAACTCAATTTAAGCTACGATAAATATAACAAACATTTTGTAAATGTAACAGTTATTGTTTGCTGTTTTTTGTCTAAAAATATTCAGCAAAAGCTTTTGCTGATTTTAGCAGAGTAAAATTGCTATTTTCAATTTACTAAAATTTAACTCAAATATGACTAAAATTTTGTACGTTTAACAGTTTTGTTGTGTGTTGTTATCCTACTAATATTTGGCAAAAAATATCTGTTAATTTAAACACTTTTTTCTGCAATGTAATTCTTAGTACATTTCTTCCTATTTTTATTGAGTTATTTCTATGAGTATATAATTTAGCAAAAAAAAAAAAAAATACTAAAAATTAGAAACAAAAACTAAAATAAAAAATTAAAAATTTTTGAATTTTAAATAAAAAATGTTTCGAACTAAAATATTTTTTTTTTTTAAATCGAAAATCTAATTATTTTAAAGTGATTTTTTTAATTTTATGGAAATTTTTTAATTTACAATGAAAATTTAAATAAAGATGGAAAATTTTAAAGATGCAATTTAATAAAATACAACACAAATTTTTAATCAAAAATATAATTCTTTAAATTAAATAAACAAATATTGAAGAAAACTAAAATAATGTTTAATCAAAAATTAAATATTTTCAAAAGGGACGTTTTAAATAAAACTAGTAAATTTTGAAAATTTTAATTGTTAGTGTTCGGCCTAACAGTAAACGGTACTAGGTCGGTATTTGTCATTTTAAAGCCTTATAGGCCAATTATACTAATAGAAAAATATTACTTGAGCCAGAGTACACACTAAAATTTTTTTTATATAAATAGAACATTTTTGGTCTTCAAAGTTTAGTAACGTCATGATGCTTGTTAGGAAAGACCTAACCACGTGCCTGATTACTAAGCAGACAATAATGGAGCAAAATTGATGATAAATAGGTTTTTTGTTAAAGTTCTGCATATTATGGAGGCTCTAGCTTTTCAAAAACTTCGGGTTCTGATGAGATCTTTAGCCAGATCGAAATACTAGTATCAACCTAGCTAATATGTTTGATTTTCGTTGTTTTTGTAAATATACTTAGGTTGAAAGCTCGTTATAAATTGAAAATAACATAAAAATAATCTTGATGTATATAAAAACAAAAAACTAATATAACTGTAGAAAAATTTTTGTTGAGCCGATTGGGTCAACTGTTAAATTTAAGGAAAAATCCGAATTTAAGCTCAACAAAAATTTCTGTTGTATCAAAATATAAGAAATTTTTTTTGGCATAACTTCGTTCAAACACTAAAATTAAAAAAGAAAATGGAATATATTTATACAAAAAAATTTTGAACGAAAACCCGTTTTCAATACAAAAATTTAAAATTGAAATTTATATCACTATTTTTAATGGGATACACAATTTAACAAAAACATTTATTTTAAAATTTTAATAAATTTAAACAAAAAGTTTATTTTTCGATCTTTTTTCATAAAATATGACGAATGCAAGATTATTCAAGTTCAAGATCACTAGTTTTTTGTTATTATTCAGGGTTGGCATTCAACAGTTGGCTATCACAGAAACATTTAGACCCAAATGAAACTTTTAAAAATGTGATTCCATCAAAGACATGTTTCTTGATTTATAGCCGGTTTTATTTAGCTATTTTACTTGTTTGATTTGGAAATATCTTGATCTAAAGTCAAACTAATGCTAAAATACCGAAACGACGATTTATAATGTTATTTTGTTGTTTAAACCGAATTTAATTGTTCGAATTGTGAACTAAACCATGTGATATCAGAAGACACATGCCACTATTGGAATTGTGGTTTTAAAATTTTCATATCGGCCTTGATGTGGGTATTATTTATTAAAGACAAAAACAGTGCAATGCTAATGCTAATGCAATATTATATACTGACAGATCTTTACATGTTTTTGTTCGCGTCACCGAACTTCCTCAGAAAATCAATGTAGAAGGGACAGAAAAACCCCATCAACGCTTATCCATATAGCTTTGTTAACTGATTAATAAGTCACAAACCAAAATTGGAAGCTTCGAAATAATTCTTTAATAGTCTAATCCATAAAGTCTAAAATACCAAGTATGATATTTTTTGAAAATACCGAAAAAATAACTGTTAAAAATAATGTTTTTTTTTACCAATTTTATCAGTTTCAAAATTTTTATAGTAAAAACTTTCCAGTTATTTTTACTGCATTTGTTAGTAATTTTTCAACAGTTTTTAGTTATTTTAACGATTATTATCTTTGTTGCCTTTTTAACTGAATTTACATTTGCTTTAACTGTCACTTTTTTGAGTGTATGTAAATTTCGAATTAAGAAAATTTTAATTAAATTTTAAAAAATTAAAACTTTTTAAATTTAAATATATAACATTTGCATAACAATTTTTAAAATAAAATTTTAAAATAACAAAAAAATCAAATGCGAGGGGATTCATAATACGCTTCGTATTTGGCGTTTAAGTACATAAAGCGTATTGCAGGTACGGAAATTAACAATTGTTTCTTCGTTCCATCTCTAATGTCGCGTTTATTACTTTCGAAAAATATTCCTATATTTATAAAATAGAATATTTTATTAAAAACATTCAAAACTATTTTTCTTTTAATTTGTTTAAATGTTTAAAACTTTCAAAAAAAAATATATTTAAAACAAATTGTATAATAATCTTTTCAGGGTTGGCAAAACATTTATGACATTAATATTATAAAAATATGATGTTTACACTATAGACGACCTTACATGTCGTACAATCTTGTTCTAATAATCCTCAAAATTTTGGATCTTAAATTATCAGAGATCTCCTGAATTTTCAAAATAAAATTATTAGACTTGAAATTTGGATTAAGCTACTGGTGAATACATACTTCAACATGTCAATATTTAAAATATGTTTTTTTTTTCCACTATATACCAAAAGGCACTTGAAAATTTGTTATTATAAAGAAGTATTATTTTTTTACAAAAATCTATAAAAGATAACAACACTTGAAAATAAAGAACGCCTTCCCTTTGGATTCAAAGATGTAAATGTTTTAAACATGTTTTTCTCACAGCTTGAAATGTTTGAATATCCCGAGTTATAAATATTTTTCAACATGTTCATTACAGTCAAAAAGGAAGTTGTTGAATAAACATTTAGAGCGTTATACATATTTGTGGTTTCATGGTTTTATATAAAAAGGAAGTTATCAAAAGAAAAAATATTAGGTGTGGAACAATATATAATATCCTGCATAAAATATGAAAAAAAAACAAAAAATACTTGACTTATATATAGAATCATGTAAATTTTTTTATGAAAAGTCATAAAAGAACTTGTATATAACTGTTGAGTAGTTGGGTGTGAATGGGGTGAAAAAGGTTATTGGTGTTAAATATGTTGTTTCGATTAAGGATATTTGGATTACTCAATATTAAATACAGGCACCTGGGCAATGGTTGAAAAAAACCTACACAACAAGGAACAAATATTTATAGATACTAAATATTAGTGTGTACTCACGTGCGTAGAGAGTAGGAACAATAATGAAACAAAATCAGGATAATAAAAAAACTATGTATATTCCAATAATTACTTAGCTCTCTAATAAAAGTAGAAAACTCTCATTCTAACAAAAAAAAAAAAAAAAAAAATTATAAATTAAAGTTTTGGTTAATTAAAAAACAAAAAACTTTTCTAATAAGAAATTTAAAGATTTGTTAAAAATTAATATTTAAAAAAAAATTGTACAGTTTCTTACCATCCACCACCCACTTCTATTTGACTTTTACCACCCTGTTTTGGCCATTAACCCTCCCTTTTTAGAGTTTTTTTTCTATTCCAAAGACTTAAAAGCAACAAATTTTGTGACTTAATTGTGGTGTTGTATTCGAAAACATTTTTCATCAAGTCTTGGTACATTTTTATTTTTTTTTTTGTATACATTCCATAATTTATTGTGTGAAAAATAAAGCTTGTTATATTTTTTTTTTTGTATCCTATATTTTATAGTTGTTCCGTATCCTTTTATTTTGTGTGTGTCATCACTGTATAACGATAATCCTTCTTAACTTGTCTTTTTTTATTTTTTGGCCATTTTGTTGTCAAGATTTATTTTTCCAAGTTTTATGCCACTATTGTCCATGGTTTTGTTAAGTTTCCTTACGCTTCAACTGTTTTCTTAGCTTAAATATGATAAAATTAAATCTAAAAACCGTTTTGGGATTTTAATCAGTGCAATCAAGTGCGTTTCGATTGTAGAGCAAACGAAAGAAATTGAGATGATTCGTTATGGCACAACACACAATATAAAACAGGAAGAGGAAGTTTCTTTGCTAAGTGTGTGTGTTCAAAATGACTTTGGGGTATAATTAAAGATTTATGGATTTTGATCATGTCTAATATTTAATAAAAGAAATTAATTTTTTTTTTAGAAAGCTGAGGTTAAGATAAAGAATAAACGTTTTTCTCTGAAATTTATCAGACTAGACTAGCATCTCCCTTTTTAAAGGACAGGCGTCATCAGTGATTTTCCATTTAAATTGTATATTTTCTTTTTGTCCAAGGGAATTATACTACACTCAAAAAAGTTTGACAGTAGAATCTACGGAAAGTGACAGTAAAACAACTGTAAATTCTGTTAAACAGGCGACACTGGTAATTACAGTTAAAATAACTAAAAATTTAGTTATTTTTAACAATGTCGTTAAAATAACTGACTTTTTTTACTACAAAAATTTTGAAACAAAATTTAGAAAAAATTACTGTTTTTTAAAGTTATTTTTTCAATATTTTAAAACATAATTTTTGATAAAAAAAATATTTTTTTTTCTTTCAATAACAATTAAAAATTTGTATTTCTTACATCAGGGGTGCCCAAGGCCTATGCGCTTGGTGCTCATTTGTTTTTGTAAAAACACTTAGCTATAGGCTGTGTGTTTTAATACACATGTAGAGCGCTCAGCACTAGCAATACGAAATACACAAACAACTTTGTCTTATTAGTTTTTTTTGTCGTTCTTCACTGTATACACGCAAGCGCAAAGCAACAACACTTTCGTATGCTTTGCTGGTAAACATTGAAATATTTTTTTCTTTTTTCTTTGTATGTATTGGTTTTTACAACAAAAAATATTGAATAAAAATTAGTTTTTCTTTAAATGTATTGGTGTTTGCTCTTCCATAAGGAACTTTTGGGCACTCCTGTCTTACATCATACCTTAAATGCTAAGTCAACATTTTAAACGGTACTCCAGTTATAACGTGTTTATGCATGCACTGGAGATACGAGTACAATGAAATTTTCTAATTATTATTTGCAAACTCTCAACATATCAATACTAACAAATATAAACTAAACGAGAATTAAAAAAAAAAACTGAAAATAATCTTCGATTTTTAAATAACTCATAAATATTTACATTTACTGTTTTGTTAGTTGTTTATTCAAATACTAAAATAACTGCCTCAAACAACTGTTACAAGAATACTGTATTTTTCTTGAGTTTATTTTTTGTTCATTTTAATTTTTAGTTATTAACTGCAGTTACAGTTATTTTTCTATGAAATAATACAAAACAACTATTATGACAGTAGTTGTTTTGTATTACATCATAGAGAACAACTGTAATTGCAGTTAAAACAACTATTACGGATTACTACACAAACAACTGTAATGTAGAGGCTGTCAAACTTATTTGAGTGTGAGGAAGATTAATCGAATTCAAGCTCATTCGAGTTCAAGAATTAGTTAGCAGAAAAATTACATTTTTTGCTTTTTTTTGTCTACTAATATTTATCAAATTTGTTGCTAATTTCAGCAAATTGATTTGTTTTTTTTTTTTTTTCAATTTACTATTAAAACTAAGCTAAACTATTACAAAAATGTTGTAGATGCAACCAATTTGTTATTGCTATTCATATCTTACTAATATTTAGCAAAAAAAAATCAGTTAAATTTAAAAGTTTTTCCTGCATCGTCATTTTAATTTAATTTTAGTTTTACTAATTGTTTTCTATTAGTGAAGGATTAATACAAAATTATCTGAATCTTATAATTTTGTCCTCTAGGACTTTGAAAGCGTGATACCCATTAAATTACCACACTTAAAGAATTTTTAATGGTGTGTAATTTTTATATACACACAGAGAAAAATTAGCTATTTGCCAACAGAGATTCGGTTATTACAATTCAAATTCGGTTATTACGAATTTCGGACGGTTGGCACAACCTAACATTAGTTTTCGCAACAATATACGGTTAAGTCATCTGAGTTTTAGTTGCAACACCCAAAACATTGAGAAAACGAATGTAAATATTGTTGTACTAACTGAAATTATAAGTTGTTACCATTAATATACACTTTTTAATTCGGTTGGCACTTTATTTCTTTGTGTGTATTATTACTAGGGCAAGGAATTCCATGCAAGTTCATGTTTTTTCTCGATGATCTAATATAGACTAAAAACCAGACTTGGGCGACGTCAATTACATTTCACAATCGTTCACTTGTGAAATGTTTCTATATCATTAATAATACACTCACGCTTAAAAATTTGAATACCAAACATGGGGATCGGTAACAACATTTGGGTATTTAATTACAGCGCAATTACTCAATTACACACAATTACATGTAATTAGACATTAAAAAGTAATTGGCCTGTAATTATATACACAAATGTTGGTATTATGTCCCATATCTGGTATTGAAAAAAATTTAAAATTTTCCAAGGAAGCGTTTTAGCCCACAAGTGTGAGCTTAGGTCTAAAATTATTAATGATATAGAAAAATTTCACAAGTGCATGTTTATGAAATGTAATTTACGTAGTCCAAGTCTGCTAAATACTTATCTGAATCTTTAAATTTAAAACAAATGGCATTGTTCTGTAGTTGCATTTTTTGACAAAAGTACATCTTTTTGCATTTGCTTTTCCTTTTAATGCATATTTTGTGTTTTTTTAAATGTATATTTTCTATTTATTTTAAGTATCTTTTTAAATTTGTTAAAAAAAAAAAAAAATTGGACACAACCAAAAAAAAAGCGTAAGATTACCTAATTTCAAAATATATTTAGATATTTTAAATATTAACTTAAAATGCTTCTTCTTAAAAAAAGAAAAACAATTTTTAACTCATATTTATATTCAATTCTTACTTTAAATATGCTAAAGGTATCTAACGATACCTAAAACAGTTATAACAATAACACACTAAAACTATGCTGGTGAGAGAAAAGAATTTTTATAAAGTTAATTCAATTTTAATACCAGTATTAATTTCAAAAACTCAATTAGCAATGACAAGAATCTTTTAATTAAATAATTTAATATGAATAAATGAGAAAATTTATAAATTAAACAACCACCCTCTGGAAGGAAATTGTGATTTCAACATAAAAACTCACATATGTAGTTTCCAACCCTGTACGAAAAAAAAAACGAATATTACTCTTGCTCTCCCTAGGCTGAGTAATGATGAAGCTGAACATCTTCTTTATGGTATTGAACTACAAAATAAATAAAATACATTATTGTACATTCAACACACCCAAAAGAAGAAGAAAAATTGAGCAATTGATAATAACAAGAGCAGAGCAACCAATACTTGCGCTAAAAGTGTGCCGGCAGTTCACAACGTCGCCGTCGGTCATCGTCATCCCGTTTTGTTGTGTATATAAACATAAAATTTATTTCCAACCAGACTTTAACGGCTTAACACTAGTATCGACAGGATTTGGAAGTTTAGTTCCTTATAAATTTCCGAGTGTATTCGTTTGTTGTCGGCAAAGCGCGCGCTTGCTATTAAAAATTGAAAAATTCTAACAGTGAAACAAAAAGAAATATTAAAACAAATTTTTTTTTTGTGTAGTATAGTATACTTTTGGGCGCGGCAAAGCAAGCAAATGAAAACAATTTTGAAAATTTCTTAGAAAACCCAAAAGGATAAAAATTACTTTAAATTTTTTGTAAAAATAAATAGAAAATAAAATAAAAAAACGCACAAATTATTAAATAAATAAATTAAAAATAAATCAAAGCAAATGCACAAATCAAAAAATTTAAACAGAAAAATTCAATGAATATAAAATAGTTGTGAATTTTTTCCAATACTGAAATATAAAAAAAAAATATATATATTAAACGTCCTTATTAAAAAAACCAACGAAGAAATCTTACATTAAATAAAAAATATTAATAAAAAAAATATTTTTTTGGCATAAACTTTTATACAAACTTTAGAGTAGAAGCAAAAAAAAAAAAATTAAAAAAAATTCATACATACAACCCACCACTTTTTAAAAGAACTTTTTTCAAGACAGCGCCCTTTTTTGCAAAACTCGAAAATTCAAGCAATTCTTCATACATAAAATCAAACATTCCGCTAATTACCATATTTAAAAAAGGATATATACTCTAAAAATCCTTTTACTTTATAAAATAAAAGTGTGATTTAATTTTTTTACCTGCATTAAATCTAAAATAAATATCTAGCTAATAATTAAAGCTTAATAGTAGTCAGTCAAATATAAAAAATACAAAAAAAAAAAACGGAACAAACTTTTTTTACAAAACTATATTTTTAAATTAAAAATTTAAAAAAAAAACTGCAACTTTTGTGACCAAAATCGCCAAATTTTTTATAAAATAAAACAACAAAAAAAAAGAATCAAATTTATAAATCTTTAAAACTTTTACCTTTATCTTATTAACAAACAAAAAAAAACACACACACACACATAAAAACTCATTAAAAATGGGCGGTTGCGCATCCAAGGATAAAAAGGACAAGGTGGTGGATGGTGATGCTAATGCTACTGAAAACACTGCTGATGGTGACAAAGCATCAGCCGCCACCACTACTGAGGCAAATGGTGATGCTACCACTAATGCAGAAGGGTGTGTATAGTATTTCTAAAATATTAAATTTCTTCTATTTCTTTAAATTCTCTATTGTAACGGAAAATTTAAACTTTTTGTTGATTTAACAAAAAAAAAAAATCCTATTAGTAGTATTGATTTCAAAATTACACTACACGGAAAGAAGGTTTATGTTTTCGAAATTTTATAATCTATTTAATATTTGCATTAATCTATTTCGAGCTCTATTCGCAATGAAGTTCTATAATTTTAAGAATTTTGAAAGAAAGTTTCACAAAGCAATAAGACTAAAGGCTGAAACATAATTAGCTTAAGCGACTTAAGTCAGGTATTGTATGGCATGAAACGAAAATTCAGAAATACAATTATTTAAATTTAAAAAAGTTTTAATTTTCATTTCATTTTATACCAGACTTAAGTCACTTAATCCAAGGTTTTAAATTTTAATTTACAATTTAATTATAGATTAAAAATAAATGTTTTATTCTAAAACGTTCTAGAAATCTGAAAATCGGATTTTACTCTTATCTCTTTTATAATTAAAAAAAAAAATTCTTCGATTGCTTTGTAAATTTTTAATAGTTTTGCTAACATCTGTTGAGTTAACATTTTCGAGAACATGGGGACAATGTTTAAATTCGAACTATTTCAAAAATAATTGTATTCTAATAATTCTGAAAGTTGGAATACGAACTAATGTAGCTTTCAAAAGAAGCTACATAAATACTCTTGATACATTTTTGGAGCCAGATCATTTTCCCACTTTAACCCACATTTCACATTTTAGCATACTTTTAGGAGCAAAAGTTTTAAAGCGTTATTCACATCCCTATGGGGAATTAGGAGTCAATTGTAATAAAAGTGACTGGTTAAATAAGGACTTATCACAGGACTGGTATAATTTAATACTGAAGTGGGTTAAGGAGTGACAATTGTCCTAAAATTACCAATCCTGTGACTGGTAATTAATTACCAATCCTGTGACTGCTTATTAACATGAAAAAGCCAGTTGGCCAGAATTTTACCCTTTGGAAGCAGTTAAGTTTTTGTTTATTTTGTACGACATGGTCCTTTTGCGACAGTCTTGTGGTATGTCCATCTTTGGTTAGTCCTGTGGCATGCCACTATGTGGTTTAAAGCAGGACAAATGACCCCCTCCTATGACAAGCCAATGTTAAAGTTGCCAGTTGTTTACATAGGGTAGGGGACTGGTATCTGGCACGAAGGGACCGATCCTATGGCACACGCAGAACCAGTCCCATTCCCCATAGGGATTGTACAGCGGACAAAATTCTTTTAAGCTCAACATTTTTTTTTTTTTTTAGTTACAAAAAATTAAAAGCTAGTAAAATATCCTTTATTCGATTAATTGATGAATGATTAAGAAACGTTCACACCTAAACAAGTGTTTTGCTAAAACACAAATTACAGCTCTTTATTCTATTACGAATGTTATTATTTTAATTTAGGTGTGAATGCCATATTAAACAATCGATTAATATTTTTGATATAAATGTTAACCGGCATTCACACTACATTGCAAAACATATGTTTTGCCAAAACGAGTAGAAAAGAATAAATAACTGTTGGAATAGAATAAAGAGCGTAATAACACAGTATTCCTACCCAGGGGCTAGGGTTTACTTTTACATCGGTTTGATGTGAGCTCAATCCTCATCTGACCTCGGAATTTCTCTATCACATCAGATTTTCGAAATATATCAAGTTTTAAAAACAATTTTTTTTTTTGCTATATTCGGAGCGTTAAATCTTAGCAAATAACGCTTTATTCACAAAACTGTATCAGTTTCAGTGGACGAAAATCTATGAAGCATTGACACATTTATGAAGTTTTCATACACACTAAAAAATCTTTGCCAAGTAATTAGGAGCATTTCAACTAATAAAGTTTATTTAGAAAAGTTATGCGAAAACTAGTAACATTTTACCAAGTTTTTACTTGTTTCCACTTAATTATTGAATAATTATATTATAATAAATTTTTTTATGCAAAGCAGAAAAATATGCTAGTGGAGTGCTAACACACTTCTACTCGTATAATAAAATTGTGACAGGTCCGGATTTATGAAACGGATCACTTTAACAATATTGCTATAAACAATTTTATAAATATTTATGAAATATTTTCATTAGACGAAAAGCTATGAAGTTTTCATTATATTTATGAAGTTTTCCCAGAAATTTTATAAAAATATTACTTCATTAAATTACCTCATTGGATAAATGAAACTGTTATTTACTAAAAGTTTTAGTTATCCAATGAAGGAATTTTATTAAAGCACTAATTTCACAAAAATTATGAATCTTTTAACTGTTTTTAAAGAAATTTTTCTTTTATCTTGTGAAGAAAAGTTTCACTAGGTTATTGATAATTTTCACTATATTGCCAAAACACGTATTAAACCTCTATATTATATTGCAAAAGTTTTTTATTCTTTTGCATTCGTTTTGGCAAAATTGCATGTTTAGTATTTTGGTGTGAATGCCATATATGACAAAATTTTGTTAAAATTGTCATTATTACTGATTTTACATGTCGTTTATACCTAAACGTGATTTGACAAAACTTAGAAAATAGTAGATATAGATGGACAGAGATGGATAGCGTGTGAATTTCCCCTTATGCGGCATTCAGACCTGATTGCAAAATATGTGTTTTGCCAAAACGAGTGCAAAATAAAAAAGAAATGTTGAAATAGAATAAAGAGCTTAAATACATGTTAAATATTTAAATATTACAACACTCGGTAGTAGAAGTAACACTAGGTAGTAAAACACGTATGTTAGCCCTTTATTCTATTCCAACAGTTCTTTATTCTTCTCCATTCGTTTTGGAAAAACACGTGCTTTGCAATCTAGTGTCCAGTATTCTCTGGGTGTGAAGAATATTTGGAAGAAATAACACCTCGTTTCTGTATCTAATACGACAAGTTTTCGCATGGGAAAATTAAACTCTACCATATTTAGAACAGGATGACTCACATATGTAAATTTTTTCGTCATATTAAGAAAAAATATTTGCATACATGTAAATTTGATATTAAGTGACTCACCCTGTACTTTATATGGTAGTTACATTTTCCGATGCAAAAACTTTTCGCATTAGATACAGAAACATGGTGCAGCTTTGAATTGATAAATCGTAACGTATCAGTTTTGTTGAGTAAAAATATGTGATTTAAAAAGTTTCATAATTCCCAACTGCATTTAAATTTGTCATATGACAAAATTGTGTGACAATTGTCATGTTTTTTTTTTTAAATTGACGTGTTCTCTATTCTCTTTTGTAAAGAATTTCAAATATGTGGATATTAAGTTGATTTTTCACTATTAACAAAGCAATTAATTTATTTAAGTACTCTTTGCAGTTAAGGAGCATGTTTTGAAGTTATAATAATCTTATTTAACTACTATTATCAGCATTTATGAAAGAAATACATACAAAAACCACTTTTTATTTAAATATGCATGTTTATAGCTTCCAATTAAACTTTATTTTATGACAAACAATAATGGGCAATTGTGTATGTACACTGACAGAATTATCTGTTTGATATTAATGATTTTTTTTTTTTCACAAAACCAATGAAATTGCACAGCAACTCGTCCATTAAAACATTTCATTAAGTTAATGCAAGTTTTCATTAAATTTTATGAAAAATATTATTTTATTTATTAAAAGTTTAATTTATTCAATGAAGAAGATTCATTAAAAAACTAGTTTCATAAAAAGTATGAAGCTTTCCATTAGTTTTAAGAAACGTTTCTTTCACTTTGTGAAGAAATATTTCATTAGTTTAATGAAAATTATCATTGGCGGCATTCACAATACGCTTCGTATTTGGTGTATAATTACACAGTGCGTATTTGCAGTGAAGAACTTTAAGGGATGTTTGCCGTATTTTAAATATATGTCGTTCGTTTCCTATTAAATTCCACGATTATTTCTTAAGAAAAATATTTCTACATATATAAAATTTTTTAAACTTTCTTAAATCTTTGAAACATACGATTCAAAATACAGAACAAATTGTATAAATAACTTTCCAGGGTTGGAAAAACATTTATAAAACTGTTGTTTACACTATATACGAAATTACATGAATCCGGCTATTATTTCTCTCTGTGTATTTGTTTAATAGCAGTGACTCAAAAACAGTTTTTTGTATGGGTTGTAAAGGTTTATCTTAATAGACGTCTAGTCTTATCTTAAACCAAACAAGACCATACCAACCAACATAAAATAAACTGACAACCCTCCCAATAAAATCATCTTCTCCTCCTACTCTTCCTTAAACTACACCAAAAGCAAAGAAAGGAGTTTTCAAAATAGCTGACGTCATATAATAACCACTATAATTGTATTACATACACTCAGGGAATTAAGAAGGTAGAAAAAACTAAAAATTATACTTAAAACAACTACAAATGTAATTAAAATTTTCATGAAAATGACTTAAAATTGTAGTTATTATCAACTATTAAAAAAATAACTGCAATATTAGTAAAAATAACTGGCAAAAAAAAAAACAAAAAAAAAAAAATAAAAAAATATTACTACATGTATCAGTTATTGTTCTATTAAACGGTCTTAAGTCGATTCCGAGAAGCTATATTTATGGAAAGTAGGCCGGATCGATTTGTATGGAGGCAAAAAAATCGCTCAACGTTCAAGGAAAATCGTATTCTAGGGATCAAAATAAGAAACTTTGCCGATGGAACCATACCTCTAAAACGAATTCTGATGTCCCGACTTTTGACCCGTAGGGTCAAATTGTGAAAAATTTCACTTTAACCCATTTAGAGTGCCCCAATCGAATTCAACCCCAATCGAATATAATTTATACGTGCATCTGCTAGAGGGTCTTCCGGAGAAGAAATAGAGACCCTATTCTTGGAAAGACTCCTCCTACTTTCTGAAATATCTCTATCCCGAGATTTGTACATTTTGCTATAAAAACACGGTTAAAAAGGCTCTCTTTCAACTTAAATTTTAACCCCTTAACGGTCACCTAGAATGATGATTTATGCATTAATCTGCTAGCGCGTCTCCCGGAGAAGAAGTAGCTCCCGTAATCTTGTAGAGATTCCTCCTGCTTTCTGAAATATCAAAGTGGGCTTTTTCAAAATTTGACCCTACGGGTCAAAAGTCGGGACATCAGAATTCGTTTTAGATGTATGGTTCCTTCGGTAAAGTTTCTTATTTTGATCCCTAGAATACGATTTTCCTTCAACGTTGAGCGATTTTTAAATCGACCCGCCCTAATGGAAAGGGTTGTATGTTTTATACTATATTAGAAATTAGACTATCTGCGTTGACGCTTAAGCAGTCTTCATAAAATGATTGACCAGCTTTTTAATATACTTAATAGTTTCTAGGCTTTTTAGTTTTTTTTTACTATTTTCTGAAATAAAAAAATAAATTTAACAATAAAAAGTATTTAAAACTTATTTATACACGCATTTAATAATTTTTTGCAGCTTTTTTTGCGAAGTTACCAAACATAACTACGCAAAACAACTGTTACTAAAATGCGGTATTTTTAGTTAGGTATATTTTTTAATGACTGTCAAAAATAGTTATTTTACATGTTCCCATAGTAACTACAATTAAATTAAAATGACTGCTACCGTTTACTACACGAATGAGTTTTCTGAGTGTATGTATGAAAAAAAGAAACAATTTAGGAACAGCCGACAGTTTGGACAAAAGAAAAATATAAAATATGCATGCATGCATGATGTGTCATACTGTGTAAGCTCGCGTGCTAAAAATGCATAAAAACAAGTCACCACACACTTTGGGTAAAAGCAACAGTCGCCGTTGATGAGGCACAAAATCACCCAAAAATAATTGTGGGCAAATTTTAACTCATACCGGCTTTTTCATCCAATGTGTTTACTTAATTTAAACTACACACATACAGGCTAAATAATATACACATATTTGTACTATATACTATTTAAAAAAAATATATATATATATAAGGATAACGGCACTCCTGTTGAAAAGCGCATGACACGTGCTATGTCTGCCTCGTGCTCTTTTGGGGGAGATTTTTTTTTTTTTATTATAAAACACCCTTTTTATACCCGGGATTATTTGAGAACATATTCAACTAACGATGTTTGAAGACCTAAAATTTCAGCGCTGAATAAAAGTTTGATAAAAAAAGAGTTCATGAAATACAAATTTTATTATTTTTATCTGCATTAAAACAAAACAGCCCTGAACTTGTGTTTGAAAAAAAAACAAAATAGGTTTTTAGTATATTCTTATTAATTCAACAGCGTTAAGATTTTTAAATTTTATACGCTAATCTCAAATAAAACTCAAATCCCATTCCTTTTTTAAAAACCAAAGAAAAAAAACGATGTTTCATATTTCATACAATTGTGAAAATTTGTAAATTCATAAATGTCAGTTATTCGTGTAGTAAACGGAAGTAGTTATTTTTAACTGTTATTGCTGTTTTTACCTTAAATATCGTTTTAACATTTTCGTAAATTTTTCTCAAAAATTACCAAAATATATGTACCTACCACCGTATTTGGGTAATTTTTTCTCAATAATTTTTTTTTTTTCAAAAAAAATTACCCAAATACGGTACGAAATGTAATCTCTAATTCATTGTCAAAACAAAATTCATCAATTAGTAAATATTTTTAAAAGTTTTAATAAAATTTTTTACCATATCTGGGTATTAAATGTCATTAATTGTCTTAGAAAAACAAATTATTGTTAAAATGACAAACAAAATTATTAGTGTCCGACCGAACAGTTCGGCCAGAAAATGCATTTGGTCTGTATTCTTTATTTTAAAACATTATGGAGAAATTTGGCGAATGGAAAAATGTTTATTGGGCTGATTAGAGACGATTTTGAGTGACAAATTTAAAGAAAAGTCCGTAGTTAAGCAATAAATTCACTGTTCGGCCTTCAAAAGTTCGGCCAAATCGAAAATAGTTCGGCGGCCGAACTTTTAACTTTATAGCTAAACTTAGGCTTTTTCCTTAAATTTTATACACAAAATCGAATTAAATTGGCTCAACAAACATGTTTCCAATACAAAAATGTATAATCATTGCCTCTAGATACCCAAAAACCGACCAAATATAGTTTTTTGGCCGAACTGTTCGGTCGGACACTAAAAATTATTAAAGGGTCCGCCATCTAACGTTTTTTTTTTTCAACTAGTGCTTATTTCGTGAATGGTAACACTTAGCTCATGTCTGATTTGACAGATAATTAGTTTTATCCTTCCGCTGAACGAATATGGTCCGTATGTTCGTTATCTTGTGAAAAAAGTGAAAGAAACTGGCATCCTTATCGATAAACCAAAGCGTGAAAAGCCAAAAACAGTGCGTACACCCGAGAAAGTGTGCGTGAAGCGCCATCAACATCAATTCACCGTCGTTCTCAACAATTGAACATTTCGGAGACATCATTGAGACGAACTTTGCATAAAGACCTTGGTATGACGCCATACAAAGTCCAATTGGTTCAGGAGTTCAAAAAAAAAAAGTTATTTGGCGGACCCTTTATAATCAAACTCTTGACTGATAGAGATGGAACTTTTACGATATAAATTTATGTTTAATTATACTATGCTACAGTGAAAATATACTTAAAAAGCGGCCAAGTATAGGTTGTAGGACTTCATATAGAGAGTTTTAGTGGACGAAATGAAAAATTTCATTAAACTAATGAAATTTTTCTTCACAAATAGAAAGAAAAATTTCTTAAAATTAATGAAAAGCTTCATACTTTGGCTATGAAACTAGTTTTTTAATGAAACTTCATCATTGAGTGAATGAAATTTTTAATAAATAAAATTATATTTTTCATAAACTCAACACTTGCATTACACTCAAAAAAGTTTTACAGTTACTACATGACAGTTGCTTGTGTAGTAATCAGTAGTAATTGTTTTTAACAGTAATTACAGTTGTTTTTCTATGAAATAATACAAAAGAACTATGTCATACAGTCATACTAAAAAAACTAATGCAGATAGCGATCTGGCGTAAGAGAAACAGGGAACATCGACGTTAGCAAAAATTTTGTCTACAGCGCCAACAGTTTTTTTCGGCAGCCTCTTAACGATAATTTTTACCTGACTTGTATGTGATTTTTTTTAGCGTTGCCAACCGAAACTATATAAAACACACAGTGACACACAATTAGTAGTATGAATTCAGAGTCGTAGTCATTTAAAGAGTTTTATTAAATGTTAATCAAAAAGATTAAGCAGTTAACTTATCTATATAAATTCCCTATTAGTGCTTGATTAATCAGTTTATCCAATTTTTTGCTAGATTAACTTTCCTGTGTAAATTTCCTATTAGATTAAAATGCAATATAAATAGGCTATTGAAAACGGTGTAGATTTTTTTTGAAATTCCGATTTTTTAATTAAAAAAAAAACCGGACTACTATAAATAAAATTTTGTTTTAACATTTGAAAATATTTAAATTTTAAATTTTTAAATAGATTGTAAATAATTTCTCCACAAATGCGTTTAATTTTAAAATTTTGTCGTTATACTCAAATTTTTGAATCACGTTATAAAGAAAATCTAAATTTTATAAGATTTTCTACAAATATATCCATAAAACAATATTCAAAATGGTGTCCAACGTAAGCAAGTTTTTTCTTAAATAATTCAAATTAAAAGCTCTAAAAGAATTATTATTTATTAAATTAAATATATTTTTCTTTTATTCCTAAAATATTTAATTCAATAAGAATTTTTTCTTTGGAGCTCTCTCTGATATTTTTAAAAAATTAAATAATAATTTCTCTTTTGTTTTATCTTTATTTTTAGCAAACAAGACACCATGGTTGACGCTGCTGTTCTTGCTAAATTGGAGGAAGGTTTCACCAAGTTGGCTGCCTCCGACTCCAAGTCTTTGTTGAAGAAGTTCTTGACCAAGGAAGTATTCGACAATCTAAAGAACAAGAAGACCCCAACTTTCGGTTCAACCTTGTTGGATTGCATTCAATCTGGTTTGGAAAACCACGATTCCGGTGTCGGTATCTATGCTCCCGATGCTGAAGCCTATACAGTATTCGCTGAACTTTTCGATCCCATCATTGAAGATTACCATAAGGGTTTCAAGAAGACCGACAAGCATCCCGCCAGAGATTTTGGTGATGTCAATGTATTCACCAACTTGGACCCCAACAATGAATTCGTCATCTCTACCCGTGTCCGTTGCGGTCGCTCCATGCAAGGTTATCCCTTCAACCCCTGTTTAACCGAAGCCCAATACAAGGAAATGGAACAAAAGGTCTCTACCACCTTGTCTGGTTTGGAAGGTGAATTGAAGGGTAAATTCTACCCCTTGACTGGCATGGAAAAGGCCGTTCAACAACAATTGATCGATGATCATTTCTTGTTCAAGGAAGGTGATCGTTTCTTGCAAGCCGCCAACGCCTGCCGTTACTGGCCTTCCGGCCGTGGTATCTACCACAATGACAACAAGACCTTCTTGGTCTGGTGCAATGAGGAAGATCATTTGCGTATCATCTCCATGCAAATGGGTGGTGATTTGGGTGAAGTATACAAGCGTTTGGTAACTGCCGTCAACGATATTGAAAAGCGTATTCCCTTCAGCCACGACGATCGTTTGGGCTTCTTAACCTTCTGCCCCACCAACTTGGGCACCACTATCCGTGCCTCCGTGCACATTAAGGTACCCAAATTGGCCTCCAACATGGCTAAATTGGAAGAAGTTGCCGCCAAGTACAACTTGCAAGTCCGCGGTACCCGTGGTGAACACACTGAAGCCGAAGGTGGTATCTACGATATCTCCAACAAGCGTCGCATGGGTCTTACTGAATTCCAAGCCGTCAAGGAAATGTACGATGGTATTGCCGAACTCATCAAGATCGAAAAGAGCATGTAAGGTGTTTAAACCTTTAAAAAAAAAAAACTACAACAACATCAACATGTAGTAGAGCTTTACGGCTAAAGCCAACTATCTCTGTAGCCGCTAGACAACCAACGTTCGGTGGAAAATCTCAACTAACAACATTGCAAAGCACAAATGTTCTTGATGTTTTATCTTGTCCTTTTAACTGCACGCGTTTGAATTAAAAAGAGCGTTTAAATTGTTGTGTTTCTTGGCATTTTTTTTCTTTTTGAATTTCATATTTTTTTTTTTTTTTTTTTTTTAATTTTTAATATTTTGTGTATCATTCTCTATAAAATCTTTAAAACATCTTTGATAGAAGGAAATAAAACACTTTAAACAAACTTTCTTAATCCAAAAAAATATTCATATGGAGAACATTTGTCTTTGCTGCCACCATTTTTTTTTTTAAGTTACAACCAATATTTTTTAATTTAATTTATTGAGAACAAATTATTAATAAAAATTTAAACCAAAAAAAAAACAACAACTTTAAGTTATAAACAAAGAAAAAATAAAAAAGATGAAGAGATTTGTGTTGATAACAACAAACACATAAGAACTACAACAACAACTTTAAGTAAAATCCTAAACAAACAAAACAAACATTTAATGAACACAAAATATTTTTAATTTTAAGTCTTAAGTTTATAAAAGAATTAATTATTAAAAATAATAAAAAAAAGATTAAAAAAACAATTATCATTCATTTATTCCGTTTCCGTAAATAAAACTATAACTGGTATTACTTTTTAAAAGCCTTGCCACTGTTTCACATTGTTTTACTAGCGAGAATTTTTTTGATCTGGCATCTCTGTAAATAATTTCTACAGTAGTGATGGTATTTCAGAATTTGTATGTCATGAAAACAATGATGGAAAATAAGTGCCAAAAATGTTTCTTTACTTGGCTAAACTGCACTTTATGTGGCGCTCTCCAAAAAAATGTATGTGGTCCCTTTCAGAATTAAAAAAATATTTCTTTCTATTTTCCGTTAAGGCAGTGTTACCATATTGCCAGTTTTAACTGTTTTTTCCAGTTTTTTAGGATGCGTAACAGTTTTCCAGTTTTTCATGAAAAAAAACAGTTTTTGTTTAATTTCTGCCTTTTTTCCAGTTTTAAACAGTTTACCTGCTCGATTTACTTTCTTTTACTTGAATTTATAAATTTAATACAAAAGTTGCACATAGTGTTTCAATAAAAATAATACTACGCATTGAATGCAACTGTGTAGTAAGTTTTAATTCCCTTTTTAGCATTTGTTTGTGTTAAAATTTTGTGGAATAAAACGAAATGAAAATCAAATTTAATCAAAAAATGTATAACTGATATGTTTATGTAATTAAGTAAGATCTCAAAATGAAATGAATTATTTTGTTTTTTTATGGTTTTGTAGCTATTTTTTGCTATATGTTAAATAATTAAGTGTTTGTGAATGAGGTAGCCACTGCTTTCTAAACTTGTTCTGATGATGGGGACCTAGAAAATCCCCGAAATGGAACCATCAACAAATTCTTGAAGGTAGTCAATTAATAAATTGAAAACAAAAAACTCTATAGATTATTTGTTAGGGCAATATCCTAATAAAGAAATATAGAGTATGGCCTTGAACTTGAATAAATTCATTTTCATAACGGAATTATAAGTCGAAAAAACATAATTTTTATTTTTTTTAAATAATAATTATAACAAACTTATGTTTTTTTATATTATATTTTTTTTTTACTTTAACAAGTACACAGAAAAAACATATTGTTCCTATTGTTAATTAAAATGTGCTCTGTTATCACAACTTGTGATCTGTAATAACATAAATTTGAAAATATTTTTTTTTTTGTTAGTATAATTAAAAGTTAGTCTACAAAAAAATATTTTTTTTTTCTGTGTATATAAATTTGTTATGTGTTTAATGTGTTTTATGTTGTTTTATGTTTAAATAAATGCAATTGACTTCAAAATGCACATATTAACTGTTTTTTCTACTGTTTTTTTATTAAAAAAAAAACAGTTTTTTCTTAGTTTTTTGAAAAAATACATGGCAACACTGCGTTAAGGGGACTGGGGCCCCAGTGCCAAAAACCGGTACGCGTAGTAACATACAAGTGTGGGAAATTTCCTCAGGATTTCAAAGATTATATTATTTTTAGAATCAATGATATGTAGCGCCCTCTACATCAATAATATTCAGAAAATATCAATTGAAATTCATAAAATATTAATTGAAATTGAGATGCTACCTGAATTTCATGTAACATTTTCTGAACAAAAATTGATATTTTCTGAATATCATTTGTTATTTTCTGAATTACAATTAATGTGTTACTGAATTTCAATTGATGTTTTCTGAATTTCAATGATATTTTCTAAATTCCACATGGATTTTCTGAATTTTAATTGATATTTTCTGAATTGAAAATTTAAAATCTGAATTTCAAATGGAAATTCGGAATTTCAATTGTTATTTTATGAAATACAATTTCGAAAGGTATAGTGATAAAGTGGGTTTGTTGTGATTGTGTTTTTCTTATAATAAAAAAAAACAAATTGTCACTTTAAATTCCGTCATACGAGTGAAACCGCCAATCATCTTAGGGGGAAATAGCAACAGTTGATAAACGATTATTGAGATTTATATCTATAAGCGTCTTAAGGATGTTTCATTGTTTTCTTAACAACAAAACATAGTTTCAACAGCAGCAAAAAACTTAAGGAAGCAAACTTCACAAAGAACAACACTTTGGAAAAAAGGTTGAAATGATGACTTCTTAGGACGATAGGTAACGGAAAGTTGATATTATATCAAATATTCTTTGAAAATATTAAAATTAAAAATTATACAAAGAAATAATATTAAAGTTTTTTTTTTTGTTTAAATCTAGAAAATTAGATGGCTTTGAGTCATAGAAAAGTGAAATTTAATTTTATATAAAAAATATTAAATTTCCAATTCTTCTAAAATGCACTCAAAAATTACATTTGCAAAAGCATTTTTTAATATGTATTTATTATTGCAAAAGTCCAAATGAGTACAACCTTAATAATCGAATGCTTTTTAAATCAAAGAAATGCGATAAAAACTTTTGAAAATATCGAGCCCTATCCGCCAGAAAGACGTAAGTAACCATTTTTCCATTTTCGGGTTTTTGATGAAAATATTTATTTTGCGACCATTTGCATCATTGGTCAAAACTTCATAGCTCTAGGAAGTACCGTTAAAAAGTTAGACAAAAAAAAAAAGGCGTAAGTGCTTATTCCTATATGACAAACAATAGTTTGTTTACATATTTCCTGACGGCAAAGTGTTACTTACGTCCTTTTTTATTTTACAAATAACTCAAAATCTAGGACACGCTCGATCATGTTTTATTCATTGTTGGATTCGTAATTCAAAAGACTTTAATTTGTTTATCATATGTTTATACTTTTCTCAAACCAAGCAAGAAATAAATCAAAAAAAGTAAAATGGGTCAAATTAGACCCCCTTGTTTAACCCCTTAAAGTGAGATTTGGTACCAAAAAACAGTTTAGTTTTCTTTATATTTTGGTCTGTTATAACATATTTTAATTTCATTAAAATCCGATAAGCCAAAGAAAACTTAGAAAAAAACTTAAAAATGCCTTTCCTCTAAAATTATGAAATTGTTACTTACGTCTTTTCGGCGGATAGGGCTCGATATATACTTTTAAAATTATATACTTTTGTGATTTGTTTTACTTTTTTCTAATATTAAAACCAAGAAGAAATCGAGAGTTTTTGAAAATTTTAAAACAGAATATGGAGATGTGTAATGGGCTTAATTGAGTATGTGTTTTTAAAATTTTTTTTCAATTTGAAAACGCTTAGTCAATTTCAATGTGATGTATGATAGAATAAAGCGAATTAAATATATTAGCTAGGTTGATACATGTGTTTCGATCTGGCTAAA
The DNA here is from genome assembly GCA_021234595.1 of Delia radicum. Lineage (NCBI taxonomy): Eukaryota > Metazoa > Arthropoda > Insecta > Diptera > Anthomyiidae > Delia > Delia radicum. Next base: position 96,441,227 of record CM037853.1, read on the forward strand.
GAACCCGAAGTTTTAGAAAAGCTAGAGCCTCCAAAATAGGCAGAACTTTAACAAAAACCCTATTAATTATCAACTTTGATCCATTCTTGTAGTTTTAGTAATCAAACACGTGGCTAGAGTCTTTTCCTAACAACCATCATGACGTTACTAAACTTAGAAGACCAAAAATGTTCTATTTATATAAAATAAATTTAGTTTTACTCTGGCTCAAGTAATATTTTTTACAGTTTTCTTTGCTGTTTTAATATGCACCGATATTATTTTTGTTTTTTGTTATTTTTGATTTATTTATAACGATTTTTTAACGTCCGTATATTTAAAATAAAAATACGTTGTTTTTAATTTTGGAGATTATAAAAAAGTGTCAAATTTTCATTAAAAGTGCCAACGTACCATGCCACAGTCCGTTGTAGCAAATTTACCAACACTAGTCCATAGTAGACAGTCGGGTATCATCTGTTGAACGGCCAACTAACACACTGCTATCTTTACCCGTGTTTTTTTATTATTGTAAATTTGTTTTTAAAAATGGTTAAGGCCTGGTTAATGGATACTGAATGTTCTGATCAACGTTTAGATCATCATCGCAATCCTCCAGTGTTTATTTCTTTAGAGGAATTGTTTACAAAAACTGGTGTGGAATATTTTCTGGTAAGTTCGTTTTTTGTGTTGCGGGCGGGGTGAGAGGTGATCTTACTTTATCAGTTTATTGTTTTGTAAACAGATAGTGTTCCCACTTGTTTAAATTTATTTCTGTTTAAGAGCAAATCAATTAAGGTAGATTTACACGTTGACAACTCCTGTCTATTTTTACCCAGCATTGGGGATATGAATTGTAAAATTTTTGTGAATTTCCTTTTGAAATGGCACTTCGTATACTCAATACTGGAAAGTGGTAAAATAAGGTGATCAACGTGTGAATACCCTATTAATCGACTTAAATGGCGTTCACGCCTAAATGCTTAGCAGGCCTTTTGCTAAAACGAATGCAAAATAATATAGAATTGTAATTTGTAATAGCATAAAGATCATTGATACGCGTTGCATCAAAACGTGTGTTTAGCATTTAGGTGTGAACACCATTTAACCCTGGATGACCTTAAGCTTGTTTAACAACTGCACTCAGTAAATTAAGAAGGTAGAAATGATTAAAAATTACAGCTGAAATGACTGCAAATGTAGTCAAAAAGGCGATGACTATATTTGTCATAAAAATTACTAACCATGTAGTAATTTTTAATTATTGATAAAACAACTTCAATAGTTGTAAAAACGACTAACGAAGCGGTCAAAAAACAACTTACCTTAAATGAATGCTTAAACCATAAAAACGAGAAACAAACCAATAAAAATCAATGAACATAAATCGACTACATAAGTTGTAAAAACTACTGTTTTTTACAGTTATTTTTTGGTATTTAAAAATTTTTTTTAGGTTAGGTTAGGAAGGGTTATGTGCCCAAGGGCACATCTCCACTCGGAGACCAATACGGTCCATTGTGAATCCCTTCAGTGAAAAAAATAGTAAGAAAGAATAGAAATAGACAGCAAGATAGATTGAAAGATAGATATAAAGAAAGATAGAAAGGATATATACTCCCCAGAACCAGCTCCTATCGTCCCCTTGCTAGAAACGGCCCGTCCTATCTCCCTGACAAATCTCAGAAAATGTACTGGATTGCATCCAGCGACACGCCCAAGTTCGTCGTGAAATCTATCTCCTAGCCATTTCTGTCTGAGACCCTGCAACCTAGGACAGTGGCACATTATATGTTCAACTGTCTCCAGTTCCTCAACGTCCTCGCACAAAAATCCGGTATGTCCCTGTCCCATCTGCTTTTGAAAGCCCTGACAGAACAATGACCGGCCAGGAACCCCGTAAGGGTCCTGAGACCCTCCCTGTCCAGTCCCAAAAGAACCTTGGTTGCACCTGCGTCCAATGCGGGCCATAACGCCCTAGACACCCTGCAATCCATTCTGTCCCTCCATGATTGGTTAACGGTTTCGCGGAATCCCTTCCGCATAACCTCAAATATTAAAAGTTTTTTTTAATATAAAAATATATTTTTTTTTCTTGTAATTAAAATGCAAAGTCAAATTTCCGAACGGTATACCAGTTATGACTTTTTATGCATTGGAGATGGATTGAAATTTTCTAATTATGATTTTCAAACTATGAACATATCAATAATAACAAACATAAACTAAATGGGAATTTTTGAAAACTCAACATAACTTTCTATTTTTAAATAACTAACAAAAATTAACTGTTTGCTCCAAAATTACTGTTTTGGTAGTTGTTTATTAAAATACTAAAATAACTACTCAAAACAAGTGTTACTTAAGTACAGTATTTTTGGTTAGTTGTTTTTGAAATGACTGTCTAAATTAGTGGTTGTTCATTTTACAGTTAAAACAACTACTACTGTTTACTCCCAAATAAGTAAACAGTAGTAAAAGCCGAAAAGGCTTTTAAAAACCGTATGGGGAAACATTTACCAGTGCTGCCAGACTTTACAATTTCATGTCGAGTATGGTTGGTTCGTGTTCAGCAAGGATGTCTAAGAAAAATTTGTAAATATTTATGAAGTTTGTAAAACTAACTTTAAACTTATGTAGTTGTATAATTACTAAGCACTTCGATAGTATTCCCAAAGTTTTTTTCTGCGAGTATCATGATTACGTTGCCGGTCACAAATACTGTTTAATATTTTAGAAAATCGCAGCCTTCTTTTAAATTGCTTACTTTTTTTTATTTGAAAACCCGTGATAACGGTCACTATTTAAAATAACTTTGATTTGAAAATCACATTCACTGAAAACGGCGTTACTGTTAAATCACTGGATCGCTCATTTCTACATGGCTTTGTTAAGGTTTAGTGCTGCCAGATCGTATATACTAGGTGTTTGAAGATTTATTTAAAATTCAGGGGAGGGGGTAAACTTCGTCGTAATATTTGTATCTTTGTCGTAATATTTTAATTTTTACAACTTTTATTTAAACAATATTACAGATCAATGCTGAAAACTATAAAAATGATGATGTTTTGCAAGATTTACGTAAGAAACGTAATTACAGCTATGAAGATGAGGTTTGTAGGAATTTCATATAAATTGGAGTTTAAAAAAATTTAATTGATTTTAAACTTTAGATAACATGTTCAGAAAAATGTTTAACTGATTATGCCAACAAATTGAAATCTTTTTTTACTGAACATTTGCATACTGATGAAGAAATTCGTTTAGTTTTAGATGGTTCTGGATATTTTGATGTGAGAGAGTAAGTACTCAATCGCAAATATAAACACAACCATATATGCCTATATGAAACTATATATTTTTTTAGTGCTGAAGAAAATTGGATACGTATTGCTGTTAGTAAAGGTGATTTAATTATAATACCAGCTGGTATTTATCATCGTTTTACTTTGGATACTAATGTAAGCGTACATTTGTTTCTTTAGAAGTAAATTTAATATGTAAAACTTATTTTTCCAGAATTATATTAAAGCTAAACGTTATTTTATTGGTGAACCTGTTTGGTTACCTCATAATCGTCCAGCTGATGATATGGACTGTCGCAAGGAGTATTTGAAACACCAAGAAAACGGATTTTCTCAATTAAATAAAGTATAAAATTAAAAAAAAAAAAACGTATAACTATTATTCATAAATTAGCATATGATATTACAAAATAGCTATTGTTCACTTCATAGTTTTTTTTTTTATAATTATATATTAATTTTAACAAACATTTTATATAAAAGTTATAATTTATTGTTTCAGTAGCTAAACAATTTTCGGCTTACTCTGGAAATAAAAAAGTGCTGCAGTTTGCATTGACGATTGAGAACGGGTATAAATGCAGCAAAGATGACAACTTTATTAGGTATTTGTTTCGCTTTTCACTCTTGAAAAACTCTTTGCTGTGTTTGTGCTATTCTTCGTTTTTTTATTATTAGAGAACATTTTCTGAAGTTTTTAAATTTAATAAATTTACTCATGATTAATATAATAACTAAAAAAGTTGGGAGTGAACTTGAAATAACGACTAAAATTGAGACAATTTACAAATTTTTATTTTGAAAAGAGGCACGTCATAGATCCGCTGGGCATTTTTAAACCAAACTTTGCAGTTATATAAAATATAATTAGCAGAGAAATACATTTTCATATTTTTTCATCAACATAATATGAAGTATTCGTCTTTTTTTTATATAGTTTTAAATAATTTTTGAAAAAAGTTAGATCAAAAAAGATGAAAAATTAATTATAATTATATATTAATTTTAACAAACATTTTATATAAAAGTTATAATTTATTGTTTCAGTAGCTAAACAATTTTCGGCTTACTCTGGAAATAAAAAAGTGCTGCAGTTTGCATTGACGATTGAGAACGGGTATAAATGCAGCAAAGATGACAACTTTATTAGGTATTTGTTTCGCTTTTCACTCTTGAAAAACTCTTTGCTGTGTTTGTGCTATTCTTCGTTTTTTTATTATTAGAGAACATTTTCTGAAGTTTTTAAATTTAATAAATTTACTCATGATTAATATAATAACTAAAAAAGTTGGGAGTGAACTTGAAATAACGACTAAAATTGAGACAATTTACAAATTTTTATTTTGAAAAGAGGCACGTCATAGATCCGCTGGGCATTTTTAAACCAAACTTTGCAGTTATATAAAATATAATTAGCAGAGAAATACATTTTCATATTTTTTTCATCAACATAATATGAAGTATTCGTCTTTTTTTTATATAGTTTTAAATAATTTTTGAAAAAAGTTAGATCAAAAAAGATGAAAAATTAATTTTTTCAAATAAGAAATGTTTGTAATTTTGTTTTGCCTTAATGCGTCCTCTAGTTGAAATATTAGCAACCAAAGTTGAAACTTTGACAGCATATAAATCCTAGACGGTTGAAGATACTTTTAAATTTTGTATTATTTTGTGATCAAATCTTTATTGAAAAATATATGAAAAATTTATTTGTTAAAATTAACGGATTTTAAATTTTTTTTTGAAAATGATCGAGTTTTTTTTTCATTTTTTAAATTGATATTTGACAACACTGACGACATAATTTTTTTAAGTTTAGTAGTATATTAATAAAAAACAACTATTAATTCTGTTTTAAGTAAAAACGGAATAAATTTTGGAACATTTTAGACTTTTTCAAAAATTACATGCAATCGATTAACTAATTTTTATCAGACAAATAAATTTTCATATCTTTTTATCAACAAAAAAGATTTGGCTTTTTATACTTTTGAATAATTTTTGAAAAAAGTTCCATCAAAAATTGATTGATTGATTTTTTCAAATAAATATTTGGCAACTCTGGATAAACATTTCTACAATTGAATTATTTAGGAATTTTAAACCACTTAGGGCCGTTATTACAACTTGCCTTTAAAGTAAATGTTAGTAAAAAGTAACTTTAGATAAAGTGATGAATAAAGTGAGCTATAATGTTTTTCGTTATTACAACTTCCCAATAAAATAAAATTAATATTTTTGATAATGTGGCAGCACCAAAGTAAAAACCGATTATTGGTTTATGAATTGGTTTATAAAAATACGTAGTGGCAACGTACTTTTATTTATTTGTTTACAAACAAATTTGTGAAATTCGGTATTTTCTTCTTCTTCTTTATAGAGCAGAAAATGTGGCAACTTTAAACACATAAACATTACGTTTAAAGTTAAAGGCAACAACATCTTCGCTTTAGCTTATCGGTCACTTTTAGCTGAAAGTATACTTATAATAACGAAAAACTTATAATCTGTCAGATAACATCCGAACTTTAGCTATTGGCAAGTTGTAATAATGGCCCTTAATGTTATTTATCCAAATAAAAAAAAAATAGCCGTTTAAAAGAACTGGATCGAAAAAGAAATAGAAGGCTTTAAATTCTTAGTTAGTTTAGAAGTAAAAGTAACAACGTAAAGTAGCATTCTTGTAAATGCCAAATCTAGAAGTAGAATATTTCTATTTTAAACTGATTTTTTTACAATTTCAATTGACAACAGTTTCAATGCATAGAAAAAAGACAAAAACAAAATTCTTTACTTTTTAAACACATTTAATTGTCTATAGATAAGTTTTATTACTTTACGAACAGACTAATGAAGCCTTAAAATTTTTTTCAACTTCAATTTGCGAGTAATAAACAAAAATTGCAAAAAAGCACCAACGAAATATTAGAATTGCGCCAACTAATAGAGCTTTGAGGAAATTAATGCAATTTAAAATTGAATTCAGCTTAATTAAATGCATGTATACTATTCCGTTAATTCATTCCATAAGAATTAATTTATTAGGCTTATTTACATTACCAAAGTTCGTATATCATTTTATACACTACTACAAGGTAGAAGTAAAGCTTAAAGTTGCATTCACGTTGGAAATACAGTTTAAACTATATTTAGATCATATGGTAGTGTATACAATGATACACGAACTAGATTTCGAAATCTAGTTTAAACCGGATTTCGATCTAATGTAAATGCAGCTTTAACAACAAATTATTTTAGACGTTTTTCCAATAGGTGTTTTTTCCTCGTCCTACAGTTATTTACATCGATGAGGGTATTTACGATGGTCATTTGCACACGATACAAATATACACAGTCGGTTATTTGCACTATCTCATCCTGGAGCGGTATTGGCGATGCAAATTGTTCAAATTTGCATTATTATATAAATAGTAAGGGCACTTACGATAGTGATTTGCACATGATCCAAATATGCATCGTCAATACTGCTCAAGTCTGAGAGAATTCAAATAACCGTCTGTGCATATTTGCATCATGTGCAAATGAGCATCGTGAATACCCTCAGTACTACAGTCAAAAAGTTGCAATCACTGAAAGATATTTTTTTTTAATTCATTGCGAAAACCCTATTATTAATACAACACGAATTTCCTGTTTATAATTCCAACAATCTGGCATCACCTAGAACCTAAAACAGCTGACTGAAAAGATTTTTGTTTACCATTTTTTTTTGTCTATTCTTTACTTATTAATTGTTGTTGGGGTTGTTTTAAACAAATAACCGGGCATTAATTAATAACAAACATGCTAATATACATAAAAATAACATAAACCCTTTCGTAATATAAATAAAGCAACTTCAAGACAATCAAGAGGAACTTCATCCGCAAATGATGGCATACCCTTAGGCAACAATATCTCAAGAATATATCAACAATGACCTTTAAGCGACATTGAAGATGGCAAAACAGCTGGGGGATGGAAAGGTATAGAATACAATCGCATATTAGCAGCAGCTCAACGGTCGACAACACAGCACACACGCAGTTGTTAAACTGTTATCAATATCGTAGAAAATTATAAGACGGAAAGCATTTTTCTATAAATTTGTTACAGGTATAAAGTGATTATTTTCATAAAATTCAGGATTATTTAACAATCATATACATATATATATATATTAAAGGCACACAACAGTTAATACTTCAACATAAAATGTCCTTAACAGCGGAAACGGTAGCAACCTCAGTGTATGAGGGTCAAAAACCTGGCACTAGTGGATTACGCAAAAAGGTTTGGGGAAAACGAAATCCAATTTAAAAAAAAAATGTTTTTAACAAAATTTTATTTATATATTTTTTCATGCAGGTCAAAGTATTTACTCAATCTAATTATACTGAAAATTTTGTACAATGTATTTTGGATGCTAATGGTGAGGCTCTTAAAGGCTCCACTTTGGTAGTGGGTGGCGATGGTCGTTACTATTGTAAAGAAGCTGCTGAATTAATTATACGTATGTGTGCTGCCAATGGGGTAAGAATGTTTGTTACAAATTACAGGATTAGAATTTTTCGAAATTCTTTAAATATTTTAGGTATCCAAACTTTTGGTGGGTCAAAATGGCATACTTTCCACACCAGCCGTTTCCAGTTTGATACGTCGTAATAAAGCTTTAGGTAAGTGTTTTGCTTTGCTTTATTATCGTTATGATTGCTTTAAGAATAATATAATTTAATCTAGAGCTCAAGTAAGATTTGGTAGACAAAAAATATTTGTGTACCTTATCAGAATTTTTTTTTCTTAAAATATAAATTGCATTTGAGTTTTGTTTACATTTTCATCATGTTCGAATAACATGTTATTATTACATGCATTTTGGTTTATTAAACTTTTAAAGTTTTTTTTTTTTTTTTTGAATTCAACAGGTTTCTAATTGTGTTCTTTCTTATCTTTTACAAGTTTCATTCATACAAGCAATTTTGCCATATACAAGTGAAGGTCATGGACATTAAATACCCAGTACTTTAAACGGCTATATTTTTTTTTTACTGTAAAAAGATAATTAAGTGGTTTAAAGATTCTAGAATTACTCAATATCTTGAGTACAATCGTGAATAAAAAAATTGTGGAAAGTTTTTATCCAGAGTAGGATTATATAGTTGCATCAATAAGTCGACTTTTAGACTTTCCGAATTTTGTAAAAAATTTAACTCTCTAACTGGCAAACGATGTTTTGCAACGAAATTCATACCATGTGCTCCACTCGAAAAACAAATAATAAGTTCTTAAACGAAATTGTTTATCGTTGCCTAATTTAAGCGATATGAGCCAAAATATTTTAGGGTGCAAAAAATATTTCTCTTACCAAGATAGAACCACGCTCGAAAAAATAGTTTTTTTCTGCTCCTATTTCAGAAGATATCGCGATTTTCTCTATTTGGAAAAAGCGAAATGAGGCGAAAAAGTATCTAAACTTCAATTTATATTGTTCAAACTTCAACACTTTGCTATTAATACTTAATGTCTTCTTTCTGCAAAATTTCACAAAAATCTGTCCATTAATTTACAAGTTAAGACGATGTCCTTTAGAGGAATCGTGCTAAAATCCTGTGACTCCTTGGACTAAAGTAAGGACTTAGTATTAAAGATAAAGCTTCAATCTTACTTATATTTTAATTTAAAGAGTTTTTAGTCAACTTGAATTGATTTTTTAGATTTTTGAAAACTATGATTTTACAAAAATAATTATTTTTGAAAGTTTACGAAATTTTGATTTTAAAGCTTTCTTGCTTCCAAACCGTGGAAGGCACACGAAAAATTTCTTCTCAAAATATTTAGCATATTTAGTTTTCTATCGGAATATATTAATTTCTAAGTTTAAAACGCTCATTTGACGCATTTGTGATACATTTTATGAAGACTGCCCTGAGGCAGTCTTAACCGTTAGAGGGTTAACGTAGAATTTATGCTTTGTTGGTAATGATAACGAACTCGAATTTTATTAACGTTAAAATAATATTTTAAAAAATACAAAGCTTTCCCAATTTTAAGACAAAGTTCGAAAAAAATACTTTTTTGCATTTTTACATATTTCACTATTAAAAAATTGTCGTTTTTCCAAAAACCCCAAAAGTCATTCCCAAAAATTTTAATGTTTTTAAAACTGCGGATTGCAGAAAAATTGCGTTTTTCTGCGTTTTTAATTAAAATCTTTTATTTGACATACGTTTTGGCGGAATTGATGAAGCGCTTTAATTGTCACAAAGCGAAATGTGTTTGGTGGAAAAAAACTGCCGATGTACTCGCTAGGAATGACAACATTTTTTTTGCATTTATTAATTTAGTCCGTCATGAAGATTCACTCTAGATAACTATGTTCTCAAATTCAAATTCATAAAATTTTTGGGTTTAAAAATTTTAAAATACCTTTTTGACTCGTAGGTGCTGCTTAGTAAGGAACTCAGTTCACGCAAAAAACTACGCCAATTCTTTTTAAGTTTGTGATATTCGTATCCCGTTATTAATGCGCTGACATCAACCTCAAATTTGTATAAGATAGCACCGTTTTTGAAATAGTTTTCTCAAAACTAAATTCCATTAACCCTTTAAGGAACACACATTTTCCGCCGAAGCAATTTTGAAATTTTCGTGATCTCAGACCTAATAATAGTTAGGTAAAAAAATGGCTACCTAGACCGAATCCTTGCCCCTCATTAAGGACGGTGAAAATAACTGCCATTTGACGAAGACACAGTTTTTACTGAAGCGATTGTTATGTGTTTTTTTTTTAATTTCGTGATTAACAACAAAATAACAGTAAATAAAAAAAAATTTATTCCCCTCCTTGCCAAATGAGATCACTTGTCAAAAATTTTTAATTTTGCCCTTAAATAAACAATAATTTTTTTCCAACCTTAAGGACTACTGACGGGTAAGTGAGACCAAATAATTTTACCCTCCTCCACATTTTTATTTCCCTAACCCTCCTTTACAAATTACCTTTGGACATATCGCTCATTTACTAAAAGACATAACTCAAAAAACACGACTTTGCAGAAAACGGGTTTAAAGTTTTCAATCCATATCTGCCTCGCTTGACCCATTCTCTATTTATTTCGTCACGTTTTATAAAAATAGGTTTTTTAATTCATTTTTCTCTTAGTGAGGGTTGTGTGCGAACTATAGAGAGATCCGTGAGTAGCACAGTTTCTCTATAAAGTATATACTCTTTGCACCCACTATCCAAAAAATATATATATATATATATTCTCCTCTAACTCAAAAGTATGCATAATATTAATATGAATTTTTTACACAATATAAAGAATGACATAACTAATAAATATGCATCATTAACTCAAAAATCGCGCTTTTGACTTATGACAGTCTTTTAGTAAATGAGCAATATTTACTCTATCTTTTAACCCTCTAACGGGTAAGGCTGCCTCAGGGCAGTCTTCATAAAATTTAACACAAATGCGTCAAATGAGCGTTTTATACTTAGACATTTTTCTTGTGCCGTCCACGGTTTGGAAGCGAGAAAGCTTCAAAATCAAAATTTCGTAAAATTTCAAAAACTAATTATTTTTGACAAAAAATATTTTTCAAAAAAAACCAATTTTAGTTGACTAAAAACTCTTTATAATAAAATATAAGAAAGATTGAAGCTCTATCTTTAATAATAAGTCCTTACTTTGGTCCATGGACTCACAGGATTTTATCAGGATTCCTCTTCTTAACTTATAAACTCATAGACGGATTTTTATGAAATTTGGCAGAAAGAAGACATTAAATATTAATAGCAAAGCGTTGAAGTTTGAACAATATAAATATAAGTCTATATATTTTTTCGCCCAATTTCGCTTTTTAAAAAAAGCCAAAATCGTGATATCTTCTTAAATAGGAGCAGAAAAAAAATTGTTTTTGGAGTGTATTTATATCTTGCTAAGAGAAATATTTTTTATTCAAAACTTCTCTTTTATTAATACAAAAGTTTAAAAATCTCAAAATTTTGGTTTCACTTTTCACTTGTAAATCACTATTCAACTTTTCACCAAGCAGCGATATGGAAATCACTTTTTAGTGAATGTATCTCCCAAGTCTTCTGACTCCATTTCGCATTGACACACACAAAAAAAACTTGGGGAATATTATCGAAGTGCTTAATAAATAATAAATTTCAAGTTAGTTTTACAAAGTTATAGTTAAATATTTATAAATTTTTGTAAAAAAAATACGCAAGTCTAATAAAAAATGTCTAAAAAATTCATATATTTTACAATAAATTTGTAAAACTAACTTGAAACTTATGTAGTTGTATAATTACTAAACTTTTTGATAATATTGCACCAGTTTTTTCTGCGTTTATGAGTTAAAATTAACTGTTTTAGTAGTTGGTAATTATCAGGAACCGGAATGCAAATGCATGTCTTTTTCCTTAAGTCTGAAAGCAGCGTAAACAAAAGATCTTGTGAACCAATGAATTTGCATTAAAATGGCATCGATTCGTTAGTGCATATTTTTGCATATTTTGCTTTAAATGCATATTTGTATTGCATATTTTTATTAATTTTGGATTAAATGTATAATTTTATTCAATTTTTCTTTTTTTCTCGAAAAAAAATTTCAATTTTGTTTTATATGCAAATTAGGATTAAGAGAAACAGTTTTAAGTTGATTTTTAAATGCGTACTTTTGATATAAATAGTTAAATTTTTTTTGGTTGTGCAGACGTATTCAGACAATATATAAAACATTACAGAGCATCTTTAAAATTTAAAATTTTGTTAGGAAAAATAACTAAATTAAACCTCTTTTCATATTTTTTTGTTATTTTTCTTTGAAACTCTCGAAATCCCAGTCCAACTTTTTATAAGATTGATGTGATAAAAAGTCAGAAAATCAATACACTGATCACAAACTTTCGTTGAGCAGTTATTTTCTATATTCAAAAACCTTTTAGGAATAAATTTATAAAATTTTACGTTTGAAAATATATAAAAAACTTATTAGTTTATATAGGTAAATAAAAGATTTTCTTTGAGTTTATTTAATCTCTATATACTTTGTATTTTAAGAAAGCAATCAGACTGTTTTTTTTCTTGTTTTTGTTTAAAATATAATTATAAAAAAAATGTAACTGCATGTTTTGAGACACACTTTTTAAGTACATGAAGTTCCTGTTAAAGACGTGCATCAGTAGAACTGTTTGTATTAGCAAAACAAATAAAACAGATACATACATGTTAAATATGTTATAAATAAGAGAATGAGTGTAACTGATATGGTATGGTTTTACACATGCACACTAACCCAACTCATAAAACCAATAACAGATATGTGTGGTTTTGCATGAAATATTTGTTTGTATTTGTTTTTTGTTCTCAAATAACTGTAGTACTACATGTATTTTTAAATAACTGAGGTACAACATATATTTTACAAACAACAAACAAAAAAAAATAAAAAAAATCGCTAAAATTTAAAAAAAAATCCAAAAATGGGCGATTTTTTATTTTATTATTTTTTATTTTTTTTTAAACATATTGTTACTATTGCTATTATTTTTAAAACAAAATTTTCGGTACAATTGAAATATGTACATTAGGGTGGGTAGATTTAGCAATCGATATTGTGCCATCGATTTTTCGACATTCACTACGACATATCAAAAAAAATAATTTTCATGGCGCCCAAATTTCCATTTTTTGACTTTTTTCGAAGTGAATGTTATAAAAAAAAATAAGAACGTGCAGTTAAGGGTTCATTTTTGACTAAAATCCCAGGCGGTGGTCAACACCTTTTTAAAGATGTATTATAAATGAAAATCTAAAAAATTGATGATAACCAAAAATCAAATTTTCAAAGTGAACTCTAATAACTATGTATGCTTTTTTTTCTAAAACATTTTTTAATTATTTTTGAGCAATTTCAATGCTTTTAGATCATTTTTAACCACAGTAGTGAAATTTTTTATTTTACTACATAGTTGCACGCTTTTTAACTTTTTTAAGCATTTTCTTTGAATTGTTTACAAATACAATGTTTATCTATGGTATAACCATAAATAACAGTTTTATTTGTTTGATCGAAAAAAATACAACCAGTGTATTTCTCTTGTTCTCTTTTTACTCACTACACTATATCTACTTGAGAGCACACCACTACCTACTTGTAACAGAAACAAAAAAATACCCACCAATATCTACTCAAACCCAAAATATAAAAGAACTGGTATAAACAGATATAACTGTGCACGTGTTTAATTTGAACAGATTGTGTATATTAAATGTCAGCATTAAAGTTAAATGTATTAAAAATAAACACAGTACAAAATTAATTTGTTGATCTTATTGATTAATTTGCAAATCTGTGAATTCTTTCGAAATAAGAAATACATTTTACCTTTCATAAAGTCGTTTTCTATTTGCAACCACGTTTTATAGATTTTTCTCAGTAGCTGAAAGATTTAATTTCTCTTTATTTGCTAACTTTAATGCTATTAATGATTTGGTATAATTCCGTTCTTAAAATCCTAATATTTTCTCCGAAAACTCAAAAAACACGATTTTGAAGAAAACGTGTTTAAAGTTTCCAATCCATATCTGCCTCGCTTGACCCTTTCTCTACTTATTTGGTCACGTTTTTTTTATAAATTGGGGGTTTTAATGTATTTTTCTGTTAGTGAGAGTTTTGTGTGAATTCGCTAAGTATCGAGAGACCCGTGAGTAACACAGTTTTCTCTATGAAGCATATACTCTTTGCACCCACTTTAAAAAAAATAAAATATATTATTATATATTTATAAAATATAAATATATTATTATAAATGATATTAATATGAAATTTTTACACAATATAAAGCATGATATAACTAATAAATCTGCATCATTAACTCAAAAATCGTTTTTTTTGACAGTCTTGAAGTAATTGAGCGATATATATTCAAAAATAATAACGGTATAAAACCGAAATTAACCGCTAATAACCCCGAAATAAATTGGTTTACCAGTTATAAAAATAAAGGTTACGGTTTTTTAAAAATAACGGTTACGGTATTTGATTCGGTTAATGTATTATTTATATTTTGAAGCGATATGTTAACGGTTACGGGTTTTAGCGGTTTCGGTATCCTTCCTTGGTTGTTTTTTTTTTTTGTAAATAATTATATATTATTTCATAGAAAAACAACTCTAATTCAAGTTAAAAACAACAACTACTGACTACTACACAAACAACTGTCATTTAGTAACTGTGAAACTTTTTTGAGTGTAAGCACTGAAAGCTTAACAAAATAAATACAACTTCTACGAATGCATTTATTTTCCAAAAAAAAAAATATATTGCTGTAACTACATTTATTTAATCAAATTAATAGTGATATTACGTTAATAGCTTATAATTTGAGAATTGACAAAAGTGTTCCCTGCTTTGCTAGTACTTATTGAATTAGCTTCAGAATACGGAGACATATTGTTAAGTTTACGATTGTATTCTGTAAAAAGTTCTGGACATGTACGATATGGTTGATCATCGATAGTAAGAATTGGCGTTGTATATGCTGTTGAACCATAAGCGCTGCCAGTAGCTGGCAATGAAGGAGTTTTATTTTCTGAATATCCCTGGCATGGTATACTACTTGATGAATATAATGAATACTTTGAGGGACCACTATTTGAACATGGCGGTGGAGGCTTTACACTTGCTGAATTGAGTAATGATGGAGAAATTACGGTATAAACAGTAGAGACAGTTGATACTGAAGACGGACCACCTGACGTATAGGAAGGTGGGGATTGAGCGCAGGGTGAATATGATTGAGAATAAACGGGTACAGTTGCAGGTATTTGATTTGCCGGAGGATTATTATATGTACTAACTGTGTATCCAGGAGCATTTAAAGCAGGTGAATTGTATTGTGATTGATCTAATACAGTTTGTACGGGTGTTACAGCAGCGTAATTATCTAAAGCTGGTAATTCAGTTTCTTTAGATTCCGGAACATAGCCATTGTTATCATGCTGTAATTTATTTGCGGATTGCTGAAGATACTGTGGCGATACATAAATTATGGGTTGATATAAAATTTGTGGAATCTTCGTATTTGAATACTCTGATTTAGAGTTATCTGCATATGGCGATGAGGAGATATCATCTTTAGAATAAGATGAAGTCTGAGCAGGATTATTATTTGAATAATCTGCGGGTTTTTCTTTTGTTTTATCTGCTGGTTTTTCATATGTGGCGTCAGAAGGTTTTTCATATTCTTCGGACGAAATTTCCTTATAATTGGCTGGTGGAGATGTCTCTGGAGTTTCATAAGCAGGTTCATTTGGTTTACTATAGGATTCAGGAGCAGGTTTTGCATTACTACCATAGTTATCAGGAGCATTTGAATTGGCACCGCCTCCATAATTATCTGCATTATAATCATTAGAATATCCCCCCGGAGGACTTGGATTATATCCATAATTGTCATTATTACCTTGTGCAGCATATTGATTATAACCACATCCAGCTCCGCTGCATTTATTGCCATAATTTCCTCCAAATAAAGGTTGAAATGGTTGAAATGGTTGCCATGGTTGTATAGGCTGAAACGGTTGCCAATTTGGTAAAGCAATTCCATTTCCTAGTGATGGTAGTGCATTGTAAGCTAAACTACCATCCCCAACATTGTATTGACGATTGTTGCAACCATTATCGCACTCACCAAATAATCCATTTTTAAACAATTTCTTCCAAAATGAACGTTGTGTACGTGTTAATTCATCGGATGGTCCAGTATTTGGATACCCACTATCGACTGCTAAATAATAAGCGGCTTCCTTTGTTTCCTCGGGTGAAACACCAAAATGTATTAAATCTGATTGTATAGCTAATGTTTCAGAGATTATACATAGAAAACACCATAGCAATATTTTAAAGGACCTCATTTTTTGTACTCGAAACATTTTTGTTTTTTTTTTAATTAAATTTCTTCACAGTTACTATGGTCAGAGTGATTATAATTTTTTTCCAACCTGTCCCTTTGATGCATTCAATATAACTATTTTTCAAAATTAATATCAACTATATTTACTGCTTGAGTTGGCTTTAAAGCAAAAAATGCTATTCAGCATATTTTTATTTTTAATTTACCAATAATCAGAATTTTGTAAATAGGTTACGAAAATACAGACATATATACATTTAAATTTGATTTTATGTTTGACTTTGTATTATTTTGTGATGGACAGTTGAAAGACATTATAAAAATCGCATGCAATGTACTTCATTTTTAATTTTTAATTAGGTCGTTACATATCTTTACTTTTAAATAAATAAATATTTTTAGGTGAGTTTTTTTACAAGGAAACTAGCTCAGATCTTTATAAAATGTGGATATATTGTAGAGGACAAAAATTATTAGATACCCAGGTAGAAATTGCCAACCGTACAAAAAAAAATAGTACTGGCAAACCACTGCTATTTTTGTAAAGCCCACCGTGTTAAAAATTACCAAAGGTACAACTGATATTGTACTAGGAAAATACTATTTTGTTTGCAAAGCATAGGTTTTAACAGTATCACAAGTAAAATTCGATGCCAATATTATTTTTACCAATATTACAATTAGACGCATTCTTTTTTTTATATTTTTATATTTTAATATTTTTTTTTTTTTATTTTTATTAATTAATAATCATATAATTACAAATTATATCCTAACCGAGCACTAGCTACTATGGCCTTCGGCTCGTTGTAGCGAAAACAGACCAGTGCCTCTGGTGGGAATCGAACCCACGACGCCCGCACTGATAAGCCAGCACGCTACCAACTAGCCTACCGGGGCGCACATATTTTAATATATTTCACACATTTATATATGATGTAAATGAATAAGACCAAACTGTATTGCTGCTTTTTGTTATACATAATTTACAAAATTAATTAAATTTAAGGTATTTTGAAAACACAAAATTTTATGCCAACTTTGGCAAGTTCGCTCAAGCCAACGGTTGACCACAATTATCAATCGGGTAACAGGACAATACTGTCAACACATTTCCGACTGTTCCGCCAGCACATTTCCGACCGTTCTGCCAACACATTTCTGACCGTAGCCGACGCTTTGCCAACGCTGTGCCGATTGTATTTTTTTGCCTGGGTATATATAAGTAATTTCAAAACTTTCTACACCTGTTAAAACTGACTTTAGATGCCTCTTATTTCCTAAAGTTTTTTGAATTGAGAGAAACGATGAACAGGTTTAGGTAGAATATGCTTAAAATCTTAAACATGCAAAGTATCACGTTGAAAAATCATCACCTAAAGAATTATTGGCAATTTAAAAAGTCGAAAAATTTAAAAAAAAGAATTACTTGAAACAAGTGATGCCAATTCGGTTAATCGTTTAGCCAATTCCTCAATTAATCGCCTCTATTTCGGTTGATGTCGAAACAAATAATTTAAAACTCAAATAATTATTCGACCCGAATAATCGGTTAAAATATGTCGGTTAAGCGGTTAAATTTTTTCTATGGTTTTTTTTCATTTATTTTTTCTTAAAATTATCATAAGTTTGGCAAACAAAAATGACAAGAAAAAAGAAACGCTATATAAAATATCACCAAATTCTTTAAAATCGAGTAAAAACGATCGTTAAGCCTTTGGATAACTTTCGAAAACAACTTAAAGCAAGTCCCAAATCGGCTATAGAAAATTGGATAGACAATTTGTATTTATGTTTTAATTATTTTCAAAATTTAAATTAATATAAATTAATATTTCGATGTATTTCAAGACAAAGTTGAATTTGTTTTAAGTCGATGTTACAATGTATAAACTCTACGTCCTCTTCTTTCATCTCCCAAGCACCGCCTGGAAAGGCCTCTGTCATTATAATTCAGTATTCGATAGACGCCAAAGTGTACACACACATTTTTTTCAATCACTATGATAATATCGAATTTTGTTCCTAAAAAAAGACGTTTTGCGGGAAGTCTGATAACCTTCTTTCACATGTTGCAACCCCGGTCAAAAACTATTTGGAAAACAGTGGATGGGAAGTTTTGGCTCACCCGCCTTATAGCCCAGACCTTGACCCTTCTGATTACAATTTGTTTCGATCGATGCGGAATACGCTTCACTTCAGAACAGGTTATCAGAAGTTGGCTTGATTCATTCTTTACCTCAAAACCGGAGCAGTTGTTTTGGCGCGGAATCCATATGCTACCAGAAATATGGGAAAAAGTAGTGGCTAACAATGGACAATACTTTGAATAATGTATCAATTCATTTTGCTATTATAAAAAATGCATTTTTCAAGCAAAAAAAATCGACATTATTAACTTGTATGCCCAATAGATTTCTAAAAACGTTGATGTTTTTAAATTTTTCGTATAAAGGTGCATCTTCCACAATATGATACTGTTGAAAGGAAAATTTTGATTGTTTTCAAAAGGGTCATATTGTCATTTAAAAATCTTCTAATGAGTACTTCGATGTTGTTTAAGTTTACTTTTTAAAAGATTTTTTAAGCTTAAGTTGACAATTGTTAATTTTTTTGAATTTGCCAACATCTTCTGGGTCAATTTTTTTAAAGCTTTGAGTTATAACCCTAAAAATATAATTTTAGGCTTTATTAACAGGAATATTTTAAAATATTTTAGATCTGTCAAGCGTTTTTTGTAGTATATCAAATTCCTAAATATACGAAAAAATTGTAATTTTAGTGAAAATCATGTTCATTTAAAAAATTAAACCATATTTGAGTTTAGCATCCTAAAATTATGTATCACATTTTTAGTTTTCTGGAAAATAAATTGTTTTCATGGCCATAATCCAAAATTTACAATCATAGAAATAAACATTTAAAATAGAAAAAGCTACTAAAAACTAGTTAAAAATGGCGTAGCAGAAAAACATTTAAACTTAACAGATTTTTTTTTTTGTTAAATGTTATTAAGTTAAGAACAGCAAAAAATAAACTGTTAAATTTACAAAATTTTAGTTAAATTTGAGTTAAATTTTAATTAATTTAAAATAGCAATTTAATCTGCCAAAATCTGCAATAACGTTTACTGAATATTTGTAAACTAAAAACAGTAAACAAAAATTGTAATATATTATTTGTTATATTTACTTTTTATTTAGTTGAATGAAAATAACAGTATATTCTGTTAAAATTAACAAAACTATTTGATTAAAATTTGTATACTGCTGATTTAATTCGCATTAAAAAAAACTTTGAAAATTTCTCATTTTTTGTGATTGCTTTTAATAATTAAGCTAATTTTTTGCTGATTTTAGTAGATTAATTGGTAACTTTCAATTAACTAAAATAAAGCTCAAATATAACCAAGCAGTTTTTCCCGCAACGTCATTTTGAATAAATTTTTAGTAGTTTCGAAAAAAAAAAATTACAATTTTATTAATGTATGTAGTGTTATTAAAAAATGATTGCATTCTTTTAAAGTAAGAGTATTTATAAATTAAAGATCTATTAGCTCTCTTCTAGTTTGCTATTTTTAGCCCACACTGAATTCATATAAATTGTGCTTAAGCAATGCATTGACAATAGCAACAATTAAAATGATAGTTACCGTTATATTTCATATTACTTGCCTTTACTAGTTGGTAAAACATTATTTGAATAAAACATATCGCTCATTTACTGCAAGACTGTCATAAGTCAAAAAAATGCGATTTTTGAGTTAATGATGCAGATTTTTTAAGTTTTTCATGCTTTGTATTGTGTAAAAATTTCATATTAATATAATGTATACTTTTCGAGATAGAGGATAATATATTTTATATTTTTTTAAAGTGGGTGCAAAGACTATATACTTCATAGTGAAACTGTGCTACTTACGGGTCTCTCGATAATTAGCGAACTCACACACAACTCTTACTAAGAGAAAAATACATTAAAATCCCCCTATTTAAAAAAAAAAAAACGTGACCAAATAAATATAGAAAAGGCTCAGCGAGGCAGACGTGGATTGAAAACTTTACACTCGTTTTCTGCAAAATCGTGTTTTTTAAGTTATGTCAGTCTTGCAGTAAATGAGCGATATAAGTTACTCATAAAATAGAAAGCAAAGAATAACGACGTAAAATTAAAATTATGTTATTATAAAATAAAGATTACTTGTTATATAATAAACTCGTGTGATTTAATAAGCAGAGTTTATTACAGTCATCAGTCGATTGTTATCATCGAATTGTTTTTTATCAAATTGTCAACTTTTAAGACTCTTTAAGAAAAGATCCGAAACAAATTTTAAATCGGACCATACTAATTAGCATCTCAATCGTTAGACAAGCTCAAAACACTTTAAAATCGCGGAAATGAAACGTATATACAGTGGGGAGCACTTGTGAGTACATGTAAGTACTTTTTACACCTAAAGATTCAAAGTGTATTTTTTGATCAAAATGCTCCGATTTTTCACGTTCCTGGAAATGTATTTTTCTTCATAATACTTGTAACGGCAACTGAACACACTACTCTTATCATTTTTTTCAGTTTTTCAATTTTTAAGATAACTTATTTCCTTACGACATTATAGTAAATTGAAATTGAGGTGGTAACAGCAACTTTAAAGTCCAGCAATGCAAAATTTTAAAAAATTCAAATTTATTATCAAGTTCAACCGACGATAATGTCGTAAGGAAATAAGTTATCTTAAAAATCGAAAAACTGAAAAAAAATGATAAGAGTAGTGTGTTCAGTTGCCGTTACAAGTATTATGAAGAAAAATACATTTCCAGGAACGTGAAAAATCGGAGCATTTTGATCAAAAAATACACTTTTCTCGTTAATAAAGCTCGAACGCCTGATTTGGATTCAGCGTACCTTGTACCTTTAGAAAAGTATAATTCAGTTCTAGTATCAAACATTTTTCGACCTGAATCTTTAGGTGTAAAAAGTACTTACATGTACTCACAAGTGCTCCCCACTGTAAATTTGTTTCAAAAAAACTAATTTTATTTATGGAGGCTACAGCCCCTCATTTTAGGATTGGGAAAGCACTTGTTGCCAGCACTTGTACCATTAGCTACAGTGCCTTGCCAGCGGTGGTGCGTTTGTCTTTTTCTGACTGTGTAGTTTCAGAAGAGTTTCCTGTTTTATTTTGAAGTAATTAAACCGGTTGCTTTTGGAATAATTTCAAACAAAGAGTAACTCAATTCGAACAAAATTTTCACATTGAAAATAAAGTAATAAAAAGTACTTTTTAATGGGTAAAAATGTTAGAAGCGTCTAGTAAATGCGAAAAGTAAAAAAGTTAGACTTAAAAGAGTTTTAAAAATTTCCGAATTGAATTACATAATAGTCCCCCAGTGTAAAAATCCAGCTTTCGTAAGCAGTCAAGCTTACGCGCGACTACTAACTTAAATACAAAAGTAATGCCTTGTTGTCAACTGCTTATTTTTTAATTACTGATAAGTATAAGGGTAAGACATAATATTTACACACTAGTTACCATATATTTTGTAAATGGTAACACTGGCGGATTCTTGGAGGTTTTAATAGAAAATCAGTTTTTGATTTAAATTCCTTCAAAAAAATAAAGTTCTTTGCATTATGATTGATAAAAACCAAAGAAATAGATTTATTTTAGATAAATCGCAAATTTGGTCGATTAACCGACCCGAATAGCCGGTTAATTAAATTAAGCAATTTTTCGAATAATGCCTTAAACGGTTAACTGAATAGGTCGAATAATTGGAAGATATTTTTCATTCATTTTATTTATTTATTTAGTTTTTAACTTTTTGATCCAAACCAATACAAAATGGAGTAACTCCATATCGCTGCTCCCAAATAAATTTTACAGTTACTACATGACAGTTGTTTGTGTTGTAAACAGTAGTAGTTGTTTTTAACTGCAATTACAGTTGTTTTTCTATGAAATAACACAAAACAACTATTTTGACAGTTATTTTGAACAACAACTGAAGAAAACTTCTGCATTTTTTAAAAGTTGTTTGAAGCACCTTTGGTAGATATTCAATATACGTTTTTTGTTTTTTCTCCTTTTTATTTTCACATTTGTCTTGTTTAAAACAAAATGTAAAGGGGAGTTTAAACAAAACAAATGTGAATATAAAAAGGAGAAAAAACAAAAAGCGTGTATTGAATATCTACCAAAGGTAGACCTTGCACAGCACAAACAAGTTTTCAATTTATTTTTTATCAATGGTGATAATCTTTAACTTCGAGCTCATATATTAGTTCTCATTTAGTGAGAAAACTAGTTTATATGAATGCTTGATGTTTTGCATGGGATTGTCACTTTTTTTAAAACGTGTTCTGATGATGGGAACCTAGAAAATTCCCGAAATAGATCTATCAACACATTCCTGAAAGTGGTCAATTAATAAATTTGAAAACAAAAACTATAGATTATTTGTTAGGACAATATCCTAATAAATAAATATTGAGTATGGCCGCGAACTTGAATAATTTTCGAGATAGGCGTGGTAGAGAAGATTAAGCATACTTTTCTAAAAATCATAACTACGTTGTAAATTTTTTATTGAATTAGACTGCGCAGTTTCATTTAGAATTTAATTAGCTTAATACTAAAATCGAAAAGGCATCAACAAATTTTAAGGACTTTAAATTTTATGGAGCAAACAAAATTTTCATAACCTTAAAAAGAATCAAAAAAGTATTTATCTAACTTTTCTAAAACTTCGGGTTCTGATGAGATCTTTAGCCAGATCGAAATATCAACCTAGCTAATATGTTTGATTTGCTTTATTTTTGTAAATATACGGAGGTTGAAAGCTCGTCATAAATTGAAAAAAAAAAAAAAAAAAAAGTATTTAATATGATTTCTTGCAAATAAGTCACCAAACCCAATTAAAATTAAATATCATAAAACCGGGGAAAAAAATGTGTGTTTTCGAAAATAATCGAGGTTTTCTTTTAAGTTCTAATATATTACAAAAAAAAAATTGTTGAGTGTAAATTTATATTTTCTGGTGGTGTAATATATATTTTTAACTTATCTCACAATAACCAAAGGTTAGGCCTTAACCATAGTTATGTTTGTCCATTGTATATGGAAATATCTGTGGGTAAAGTTAAACTTTGGTTATTTTTTAGAAAAGTTACTCGCCCTAAATGTGAGAAATACAATTACATCTATAAATTGATGTAACTTTAATTAAAACCAAGCAAAAACTGTAATTTTAATTTAAATTTAATTTAAACTTAAATCCGCCATAGTTTATGCGCTGTTAAAAATAAATGCATAACGGGGATGGATTAAGCATTTTTAAACATCGGCTAACACATACGCAAAAGATTATTTATGTCATACAAACAATAATTCGAAAATTTTGTAAAATTCCTCATTTTTTCAAACTCACACTCACTCACGTTCACGTGAGTAAAATTAGTTTTCACTCACGCGTGATTCACGTGAATCATTCAAAATGCGACTCACATTCTGTCCATTTCTATATGGAGTACATTAGGTTTTTTAACGCAAAAATGTACAAAATACCATGCATTAAAAAAAAAGAAGCCGGTTTTTTAAAAAAATATTCGAAAACAGTTTTTTAAAAATCGAATTGTTCGAACAAACTGAAAACCGCGGTTTTCTGGATGCGTCTTAATTTTTGACACTAACTGAAATACTACTGGAATGTGGATGGTATTGTTTTATTGCAATAAAGAACAAAATTATAGGCGAGAAAAAGTTCTTCCGACAAATTTTAGCTAATAAACTTGGAAATGGTTGAAAAAATTCGGTCCCGATTAAACTAAGCTAAGTTTTACTGGCATCCCAAAAACTCAGCATAAGCCACCTGGTAAAAAATATTACAAGATTTTTTTACTTGCCAGACGCTCCTATTGAATAATTTAATTGCAGCATTTTGTATGGACATTTTGGAGGTCTATTTAACATGGATGGT
>CM037853.1:96465526-96519356 GCA_021234595.1 Delia radicum
AAAGGGGGAGTAAACAAGACCGTACTTTTGTCTTTTTTACAAGTTTGATATAATTTTTATTAAAAATAAAACTATGTTTTTATATTAATTTTCATTTTAATTGCACAATTAAAGGTCAAAATAACATAATTTTTATTTATTAAAAAATTATATCAAACTGTTCACCTCCTTTACAGTTTCCAATTTGATTCATACCGATCGGATTAGTAGTTTAGAAGTTATATATTTATTACCATTATTTGTTTCAAATGCCCCACTGTGCAACGTTATTTAAAGATAATCTATCTACATATCCGTTACCTCTTGATAGGTAGACGATATATCAACTCAATGAAATCCATGTGATTATTAGCTATAAACATAATTTAAAAATTGAAAAAAAAAATTTGATTTCAGAGTTGCCATACATTGCCTAAAAAAAAAATGTCTGAAAATACCAAAGTTAAAAAAAAATCTCAAAAATTGTGCAAAAAAAAAAAGATTGAAATGTTTTTTGTTGTAATTTCGATGTACTTGTAATTGTTTTCGAAAATAGTGCTGCAGACAAAATTTGTAAACGGTGTAGAGGGCGCTACGTATCATAGATGTTAAAAATAATATAATTTTAAAATTCTGAGCAAATTGCCTTTTATTTGAGTACCCACACGTGTATGTTACTACGCGTAACGGTTTTTGGGGCCCTGGCCCCTTAACCGAAAATAGAAAAAAAATTCTTTTTTAATCTGAAGGGGACCACCTATTTATATTTTTTTTTATTTTATTTTTTTTTTTTTATTTTTTATTTTACTATTTTTTTTATTTTAATTTCTTTTTTTTTTTTTTGAGAACGCCTCATAAAGTGGTAAACCAATAAATCCAGAAAGACAGTCCGCGAAAGAACCAAAGCATACAAACTGAGAATTTTTGAATACTTTTGGTGCTTGCGTTGGTTGACTGTATTACAGTTTTTTTTTTTTTTTTTTTTTTTTTTAAATAAAACTTTAATAATTAAATTTTCTTCTCCATGTTTTACAGAAATTTTAGCTTCCAAGAAATATTCACAAAAACAGCGAGCTTATCGTCTTTTCGCTGTAGTTTATCATGATGGCAAAGAAGCAACCAAAGGACACTATATCACTGATGTCTATCATACCGGCTATGGCAGTTGGTTACGTTATGATGATAGTTCCGTTAAGGCAGTTAGTGAAAATCATGTTCTATTACCACGAACACCACGAGTACCTTATTTACTTTGCTACAGACGTTGTGATACAATATCTCAACAACAACAACAACAACACAGCAACAACAAAATCAGAATAATACATCATCGACAGGCAATAACAACAATAATCCATCAGGTAATACACAATCATCGGGAAAATAAAATTGAGAAAAATTCTAACGAAATGTAAGCACAACGAAGGTTAAATCAATAAGAAAATACCAACATCAGTTTACAACTAAAATTAAAACACCCACTGGAGGTGGTATAGTAAAAGCCATATTAGGGAATCACATACACCTACATTTCATATTACAGACATTATGTGATTAAATGATGGTTGATTAAACTTATTAATAAACTACAAAAAAAAAAAAATAAGACTACATAAAGTAACAGAAAAACAAAAAATGCCAGTAAACTTACAAGTGATAATACTGGACGTTAAGTTATGTATTGTACCATAGAGCATAAGTACTAAGTAGTAGTTGTAATACCTGTAAGGAATAACAACGAAGAAATTTATAATGTTGATGTTGAAGATGATAATGAAGTTTCTTTAATTTTCCTTTTTCTTTAGTTTTTTTTGTTAAAAATTTGCTTAGAGCAGTGTTAGAACTTAAAACAAAATTAATTATAATTTAAGTCTAAATATTATAGACTTTAAAAATTAAACTATTTAGGTAATTTTAATTGAAATAAGAATAAAAAAAAAAAAAATAATATGTTTATTGTTAGTTTATAATTTTGAAAGAACAATAGTGATATTCATGCCAGCATTTGAACGTTTCAGACCCTGCTAACTTATCTCAAAATAACATAAGTTAAAGCGTTATCCAATGTCAAACTTATATTAAAATATCTTCTGTGGTTAAAGTTAAAATCTGATTACAATTCGCCCTAAATAGGAATTTTTAAATTTGTCTTTATAATAAAAAAAAATGAAAGAATGTTTATTAGTTAAAAATGTTTTATTTTTGATTTGAATTAGTTCAATTCTTCCAATTTGTTTTTTACTTCTCATCGGGTAAATAAAACAATACGGGTAAAGCGTTAATCTTTTTCCTTCAAAATTTGGGTAGAATATTCTAACTCTTCTACATTGGTTCTCTGATGATTTTCAGTGACGCGAAATGAAACATGTAAGGACCTGTCAGTAGATAAAGTCTGCTATAAGTTAGCGGGAAAAAACTTTTTGAGTAATAAATAAACATTGCATGGTTTTTTGTTTAACAAAAAACAAATGATCTTGAACTTGAATAATCTTGCTCACATCATAATAAATGAAAGAATTTTTTTTTTAAAACATATTACGGGTATTCATGTTAGGAATGCAAAAGTGTAAAATTTTTTTAAAATACAACAACAAATACAAAGATTAGAATTTCCTGCAATTGTTGTTAAATTGTCTGGGTCAAAGCGATTGCGAAAATTGTCCGGATAAAAATTACTCAAAACATATCGCACACCTAGTTCAAAAGTGACTCAACTCAAAATTTTTCATTTTTCAGAAATCGAAAAAAATATTTGCAACTTTATAGCAATTGAAACATAAAGAAAGACATATCTGTTTTTTAGCAACAGTTAACAACAACAAAATACACTGATACTTTTTTTTTGTTGATAAACAAGTGTATTGTGCATAGTTAAAGAGTATAAACCCAAAAAATTAAAATTTTGAGTTGAGTCACTTTTGAACTAGGTGTGCGATATGTTTTGTTTAATATTTTATAGCATTGACAACAACATTGACAAATTTTACAAATGGTGCTAAAAAAATGCATTATTTGAAAACATAAGTTTGTTAAATTTTTCAAAATATTTTCTAGAGTAGGTCTATAATAGTTACTGTTTGCAAAACAAAAATCTAATCAACTATAAAAAAGTAGTAGTAAAGGAGTGAGATTGAATAATTCCCGACCCAGATTATCACTTATAACCATTTTTATAATTAAAATGAACTTTTTTTTGAATCAAGTTAGCTTTTAAAAAGTCGTCAAATTAGGTGTACAAAATATTAGCGAAATCGGATCATTAGTTTTTTTATAAATGTACTTTTAACAAAAAGTGATGTACTTTTAACAAAGTTGCGTTTTAAAAACGAGTTCCCAATACTATCAATTTTTATGTAAATGGTCTGCTCCTATGAATTAGAGCTCTAAAGATTGCAAAAAAAACTCCATTACTCACTTGTTGTTCAGATTCCATTTGTAAGCGAAATAATGCGCTCATCGCTTTAATATTTTGCACACATAATCTGACAACCTTCAAAAAGAAAGGTAACGTGACAAGAGAAAAGTTTAGTGTCCTACACAAAAGCAGTTGTTGTAAGTGAAAATGTATATCGATTTTTTTTCGATCTTACTCCTTAGCAGTTTTCCTTTTCGTCAAAAGTTAATTTTTATTCTTTATATTTATAATGTAATTAAACACCAGCAAAAATGTGCCCTCCAAAGAATACTCTTATTGGGCATTTTCATAAATGAACTTGACATTGATTGTCATGGAAAGGGAAGATGTTCAAAATAACTTCCAAGGAATATATATGACTAAATAACTTCCAAAGAGTTGTTAATTATAACAACTCTCCAAAGAATGGTATTGGAATGATTTCTTATTTAAATTTATCGATTAAGATTCCAAATTGAAGACAACATTTTATTCCTGGGATATATTGTCTACCAAAATATAATTATTGTACGTAAAATATAGAAATAACTGTTATTCTTGTGCGGTCCGATAGGCTAGTTGGTAGCGTGCTGGCTTATATGTGCGGGGGTCGTTGGTTCGATTCCCACCAGAGGCACTGGTCTGTTTTCGCTACACTCGCCGAGGCCATAATAGCTAGTGCTCGGTTAGGGTAATAGTATATAATTTCTAATTATATGATTATTAATTAATAAATAAAAAAAAATGAAAAAAAAAAACTGTATTCTTGAGAAGAATCTGCATTACAAAGCACTCGCGAAAATATGAACACCCTAAAATATGAAAACCCCAAAATATTAACATTTTTTTTCTTCCATTGACTACTCTAAAATATGAACAACTTAGTGCCAAAGCTTTTAAAATATGAATAGTTTATTTTTGTATTTTTTAACGTATTTTTCGCAAAAAACTTTTTAATTTTGTTTTCTTTTTCAAAAATTAATTGTTTTTTTTTTTAATCCAATAAGCAATAAATAAAAAATTTACATAAGAAACTTTTATTTTTATTGGAAAAACGTTTTTTAAGGTATATTAGATGACATTCGCAAATATGAACATTCTTGCAAAAGTGAACTGGCTTGGTTTTAATTAGTTTCATATTATCGCGAGTGCACTGTATTTGGAAAAAACTTCCTACATTTCAAATAGTTAAATATATCTGTACCTTTTTTTTATTTATTTTTTTTTTTTTAATCAAAAATGTAATCAAAACACAAAAAATTTAAAAAAAATAGATGAAAAAGTAAACTATAAAAAATTAATAAGAATTATTTGTAAAAGTATAAATGTTGTTCAGTTGGCACAAAATCAGTTTCAAACGAATTCTCCATCAACAAACCTGATACCATTTCGTGGTATCTATATCTGTGTACTTTCCGGCACGTATATCCTTTGCACGATCCTTAAATTGCTTAACTTTCCGGCACGTATATCCTTTGCACGATCCTTAAATTGCTTAATTTCGTATAATGATGGCTGAAGAACAACAAAAATTGTAAACGTAATGGATACCATTGAAGAAAGGTGCGACAGTGTCAAAAAAATTATAATGACAAAGAAAGAAATGACGAACTTCTGAAAGTAACATGCCTTACCAAATTTTATACACAAAGTTTTTTGGAAAAAGATTGTACATCAGCGGACAATGTTACGGATCTCAATATTGATGAGAGCAACGACATATCCGGTATTCTTTACACAGTATATACTTATATGAGAAAAATCAATAACACTAATACCGTTACTCGAGGAAACACAAATGGAGATAAATCAGCAACCATTGGACTCAAAACCTTTACCATAAAAATCTCGCTGAAGAATACAAAAATATTACTGGATACATCAATTTCAATTACATGATAGCCACGCCTATAGTGGATATGCTAACTTCATTCGTTTAATGTGGAATGAAATCCGTATTTCTTGTTCAAAATTCAAAATACGTGGTGAGGCACATGGTAAGGAGTTGAAGATCACAAGTTTAGGATTAGGAAATGAAGACACCCCATATCTAACCGGTATAACCTTCAAACCTGAACGTAGAAGCGGTCTGATCAAAACACTAGGTCCACTCACCTTAATGATAACCTGGCAGCGGAAAATCGTTTACTGACAAACTAGAAAACGCACTTAGAGAGTCCTTGAAGATGTACCAATGGTTGAATATATTATAGATTGCCTGAAACGATTGAGAACTATCTATGAGGGGCGATGTTTATACAAGTCAGTTGGATTGGCGTTGACGGTGGTGGGTTTCACGCAGTCAAAATAAAATCCATTTCCCTTTGTTATTTGTGGTTAAGTTGTTATCATCAAATAGTGAACTGGTGATAAGATCAATTTCTCAGGCAAGCTTGGCTTCAAGTTTTACAACGAATACGCCACAAAATTTAAATGGTCAAAAAGATCAGGTGACATTAGCGAGAATATATCCCAAGTTTGTTTCCATGCCATTTTTGGCACTGCTGTGAAAGATCTAAGTATATTGAGTCAAATTACAAATGAGAAAAATTGGCTGACGAGAAAGGAGTTGAATGGTGTATTTTCTGAACACCATTCAACTATTGTCTAATTACATCTCACGTATGGCGTGCGCAAATATGGTCAATGGCCTCGGAACTATGCAGCCTCAAATTTGTGGCAGAGCAGTATTCGCTGGTAGGCGTAAACGTATATACACTGATGCATTCATGAGTTACTTAGAAAGTGAAGCAGAACATTTGCTTATTCAAATTATAATTTTTTGACACTGTCGCACTTTCTTCAATGGTATCCATTACGTTTACATTTTGTTGTTCTTCAGCCATCATTAATTTTGTTAGTTCTAGAGTTGTGTAGTTTGTGAACGACCTAGCTCAACTGAACTAGTCTTTTCTTTGAAGTTGTTTATAGTGAACTGGAGTGGTTAAGTGTATGTACAATACTGAATATTTATAAAAATTTAAAAACCTTAAGTACTAAATCTTAAAACTAAACTAGAACTATTTTAATCTTTATCTTCGGTCGCATACACATGCGTACCCATACTTTGTTTACCTGGTGATAAACATGGCTTGTGTTATCTATATCATTACAAGTCGTAAACTACAAAACTAATCATGAACCATACTTAACTAATGAACATTATCATAAACAGATTGGGATAATTTGATAATATCTAAGAAATTCTAAATAATCTTTTTGAAATGTACCCAATATTTTAAATAACATGTTCATGCCTGAACAGAAGTAGTGAGCTGGATCACAATCATCAGCTCTTTTAGGTCTTTCGCTCTTTTCGTTCGTTTTGTCTTTTGAGTAATATTTCTTTTCTTTATGTTGCTTTTGAGTTTTTTTTTTTTTTTTTAATGTTGCCAGCTCAATTTTTTTAAATTTTTTTTTTTTTAATTATTTAAAATTTTTATAGTTACGTACCATTTTATGATTTAACAATCATTTTAAATATATTTTAAAGTGTTGAATTATTCTCCGATAGTAAATTTAATAGAAAGTTACACATTTTGTTTCGCATCAGCTGATTCAATTCACTTCAAATAGTTCGTGTCGCACAGCTCAATTTAGGATAAAGAGCTGTTGAACTAGAAGAGCGAACTAGTTCATTGAAAGGAGCTGAACTGTAAAGAGCGATCGTTAGAAAGACCTAAAATGAATGCCCAAGCCTAGTTAGTTCGATTATCTGTTTTTTTTTTTTTTTTTTTGGTTTGCTTGATGAGATCAGGCGGTTGGCGAAGTATTCCTCAGATACTTATATGCCAGTACTAAATAATCCAAAAAAAGATGTATGCATAACTTGAAGATAGTTGATGTTTTCAGAATAACTAGATTTGTTGTACTGCCAAGTGGTGAAAAAAGACACGAAATGTCCGATTGGTTAATACATAGCAGGAATGAAAAGTGTGCGCGTGAATAAGAACAGCTGATGTAATTAGACGAGCAAGGAAACATTGCAGTTACTGATGATTTAATGATGGTTAGACAGCTATTAGAGGTCGATTTGACACAGGTTAATGAAAGCAACAAGTTTTTTGAAGACAGCATCTTGAAACGTATTCAGTAATGTATACAGGTTGTTGAATTGTGCGAAGAAATCAAAATTTTTTCGTATTTCCGAAAATTTCGGGAATATGAAAATAAGGTGGTCATCGGTTTGAGGTGTATCGCATTCATCGCAGTTTGGAGATGATTCTACTTTAATCATGTGGAGATACGGTTTATTATAAGTATGCCCCGTTAACAGTCTATTTATTGTTTTAATTTCTGTAGAAGTCAGAGTTGAGTTTAAGAACCAATGCTTTTTGGGCAAGTTGGGAAAAATCGTGAAAAATTTTGTTCCCTTTAACCGCGATATCTGTTTGTATTCAGAGTTCCATTCATCCCAAAGGTTGTTATAAATTTTGGTTGCAAGCGTCCTGAGTGATAATTGAGGCGTTAACTCTAACCCGCTGGATGTAGCAAGCTTGGCGTAGTGATCAGCTTTTTCATTAAATGGAAGTCCTACATGGGAGGGGGTCCAAATAAATACCAAAGATGAGATATTTGCCAAATTTATTTTGTTGATTATTCTGTCAGCTAAAAAGTTGAATGAGGTATTGTTTTTAATTAGGAGACATGAGTTTTTGCTGTCGGTAAAGATGGCGGCTCTACTAATACCTTGTTCAATTATGATATCAATTGATTTTTCAATGGCATATAATTCACCCATGAGAGATGATCCTTTAGACGAGATTCTAAACATATAATTTTGATTTGACGAGATGTTGCACACCGCACATCCGGTTGAAACCTCTGTAATTGAGGCGTCCGTGGCAAAGATTGCATAGCCTTCTGCTTTTAAATGACTGATTTTCTCAGCGTAGAAAGCGCTGAATACTTCTTTGGAAATATTATCTGTTTTTGCATTCGTTTTTCCCCTACGCCGCCAGAGAAACAAGCCGATTGGCGCAAAATCAGCTGCACGCCGCCGCCGCCTATTTTTTCAATTTTCAGTCGCCGCCGTTTTAATCGGTTAGCATCGGCTTAAAATGTGAGCCGGCTAAAGCGGCAGCCGCCGAATTTTTACTTGCGCCGCTAATTTTTTTTAATATGATAAACCAAATTTGTTAACATTTTAATCAGTCGTCTAACAAACAATATAACAAAATATTCACAGAAAGAAAAAAAAAATTTTAAATAAAGGTAAGAGGCAAAAAAAATTAGATTTTTACTTTATGTATGTCGCATTTTGAAATATAGCTTTCCAAATGTTTAATCTTAAAAATTAACTTTAATCTTTTGAAAATAAAAAACCACGTTGCAGACAATTATAAGGTGTATTGTATACCTTTCATATGATGCCTTAGTTATGCATATACCTCAAATAGGAAAAATTCGCAGATTTTTCTGAAAATCTTTGATTTTTAAAACATTACATTTCTGGAACTAGAAGGAACAAAACTCATAAGCTTTGTAAGAGTATTTGTTTTGTAAAAGGGTAACGTTCATACCAATTGTCGTTAAATTTGGGAAAAGTGCTGAAAACCCCTTTGATTGCTTTGACATGCATTAAATGTATTATTAAAAAAAAAAATTATTAATTTTTTTTCTTTAAATAAATTTAATAATTTTTTTTATATATGAACTTTTATTTGTTTTATTACAATTAGCCAACCCAATTTAATTAAATCTTTATAATTAATAGTGTCCGACCGAACTAATTTTTTTCGGCGGAAGCCGAAGCCGAACTTCGGCCATAATATCAATGTTCGGCCGAAGCCGAAGCCAAACTTTTTGTTTTAATAAAAAAATATATAAATTGTTTTTTTAGATCAATAAATTTAAACCAAAAAGTTATTAAACATAAACAAAATACAAATTTATAGGTATATATTTTTAAAAAATCATATTTGGAAAATAGTTGTACTATTTTAAGTAAAAAAAAAGAATGAAATATGTGTACTATATTTTATAGTCAAAGAAAAATAGTTGATCGATTTTTAAGTTGATATAGAAAAAAAAAACTTAAACTTTAATATTTAAAATTAAAAAGTTTGATATTGTAATGATTGAAAAGCAATTTTTCCGCATTCACACCATGTGAATTGCTTCGTCTATCAGAATACAGCTGTTCGCTAGCTACACTAGTTGGTGGGGCCGATAAATATTTTATTGCTACAGCTTTTATATTTGTAAATGGACTTGAATTACAATACTCAAATATATTTATATTTCGGGACTTAAAGGCTCCGTAATAAACATTTTAATTTCTTTTTCAAACCGAACACCGAACTTGGCCGAACTTCACTTTTTGGCCGAACTCCGAAGCCGAAGCCGAGTACTCGGTCGGACACTAATAATTAATAACTTGTGCATATGCTTGGAAATATTTTTTTGTTGATTACTAACAAGAAAATAAATCTGATGAAAAATATAGCGATATATCACTAGATTTTATCTAAAAATCGTCAAAAAAAACAACAGTTAAAAAACTGCATTTTAAGCCGACAATTCAGCCGCCGCCGGTTTTTTAACCTAAACGCCGCCGTAGCTAAAGCGGTTGCGCCGCCGCCGCCGAAAATTTAGGGTCGGCTTGTTTCTCTGTACGCCGCTATTATTAAAGCAAAAAACCTACATATTGGGATTTTCCCCTACTTCTGGTAACACTATTTAAATTAGAATGCAGGATATACACATTTTTATTGTACAGTGCACTGGCGATAATATGAACTAATTAAAACCAAGCCAGTTCACTTTTGCAAGATTGTTCATATTTGCGAATGGCATCTAATTTACCTTTAAAAACGTTTTTCCAATAAAAATAAAAGTTTCTTATGTTAAATTTTTATTTATTGTTTATTGGATTAAAAAAAAAAACAATTAATTTTTGAAAAAGAAACAAAATTTTAAAGTTACTTGTTTAAAAAGTTACTGTTTAAAAGTTACACTTGCACCTTTTCCCAAATGTTCTAAAATTTCCTCTTTTTCTTTTAAAGTTTAAAACTCATGCTTTTTTATGCATATTTAAGAACTTTTCACAAAACGAATAAGGAGTTCTAGCTGAATCTGAGCACTAACTAAAACGTGTATGTTAGAAATTTTGATTGACAGGTGAAGAAAATTTAAAAGCAAACAGCTAGGGAAATCCCCAAATTATAATGCAGTTGAATAAAAATTTAACCACTACCCTGTTGATTTAGATTTAAACCCTGCGTAGGTTGATAAAATCTGTTAAAAATACAAAAATAAGCTGTTCATATTTTAAAGCTTTGGCACTAAGTTCATATTTTAGAGTAGTCAATGGAAGAAAAAACATGTTCATATTTTGGGGTGTTCATATTTTCGCGAGTGCACTGTAATTGAAAGAAAAAAAAAAATTTATTTCTTTTTCAAATATTTTTAAAATATCTAAAAAATAATTGTTAAATACAATAGTTTTTACCAATTTCTACAGTTGTGTCAAATTTTTTATAGTTACCCATGTGAAAATTGATTCGTATATTAACATATATGGGCTTGTATATGATCATATATGGGAATAGCTGGCCATATATGTCCATATATAGTTCAATATATGACCATATATGGTCTCATATATGACCATATATGAACACGGGAAAAAAGGTAAAAAAAATCGATTTTTTTTAAGTTTTTTGCGATTTTGATCTGGAAGGTGAAGTTTTTTTGATTTTATATGTTCGCAATTTTTGTTCTTTATGACAAGAGCTACAACTTTGCCATATAGAGTAAATCGAAATTCTGAACGGTTTGCAAGATATGAGCCTGAGAAAATGATCACTTTTTTGCGAAAATGATACCGAGGCCCCAAATCTTTGGCGGCCCATAAACAAAAAAGGAGATGACTTTGGGAAAAATTGGGAGACACGGGTCTTTTTTTTTAGTCTTTTATCACGTAGTGGTGTCCGTATATGGTTATTTTGCCATGACTTAAAAAATTACACACAGTGTTAGTCTTATTTTGTTGCTCACAAAACTATAAGAACTATGTTTCGAAAAAAGATTTTCTTAAAGACCCTATTATTATTCTCGGAGTTTCATATTTATAACCCAAGTGATTTTTTTTTTTTTAAGAAAAAGCTCATTTTTAACTTGTTAGTGGTAAATTGGACGACAATTAATTTTTTTTAGCTCAAGTAATCTTTAATACATAGAACTGATTAAGTTTGGTAATAAGTTTAAGTCCAAATTTGACCACTCTATTAAAACGGCGGACTTTAGCTCTTCAACAGTGTTAAATTGCCTCTCATTGGAGTAAACATTTCGAACCAATATACCCCCTATATTTCCAAGCGGTTTCATATCTGGTGACCATGCACCTCAGTCTTAAAGTGGACTGTTTCTTTAGCGAAACCACATTTCAGTATGAATTCTAGCATTGTCTTGCCTGAAACCCCAGTTTCCATTATGGTGATCTAGTAAAAGTGGCACCAAGCTGCATTGCAATACTGCAGTATAATCAGAACTATTTATTCTTGATGATGTGAACTGAATTTTCAGCGTACCTGCTGAAGAAAACGCACCCACTTCATGATCTACCGCTACCAAAATTGCGAAGTATCTTTTCTCTTTACGTAGGTCGCGCCATTAGTACACTAATACAAATAAAACTGTAAAAATAACAAAAAAAAAAAAACACTACTAACAATTAGTTAAAAATTGCCTTGCAGAAAAAAACTGCTAAAATTAGCAGATTTTTTTTACTAAATATTAGTAATATAAGTATAGCAAAAATAAATGTGTTGAATTTACAAATATTTAGTTATAATTGAGCTAAATTTTTTTAAATTAAAAGTAGCAAAATAATCTGCTAAAATCTGCAAAAAACATTTACTAAATATTAGTAGACAAAAAAATTATTAAAAAATGTAAAATTTTCAAAGGTTTTTTATTTAGTTTTTTTTTTTTAATGCGAATAAAAATCTGCCCTTCTGAAATCAGCAATCTACAATTATTTAGCAAAAATTTCTGTTGATTTAAGCAAAATAAACTGTTATTTGCATTCTACTAAATTTGAGGTAAATATAGCATAATTTTTGTTAATATTACAGAAAAATTCAGAAAATATTAATTGAAATTCAGAAACACATCGATTAATATTTAGAAATTGAATTTCAGAAATTGTCAATTGAAATTCAGAAAATGTCATTTGAAATTTGGAAAATATTAAATGAAATTGAAATGAAAGTTTTCTAAATTTCAGTTGATATTTTCTGAATTTCAATTGAAATTTTCTAAATTACAATTGATGAGTTTCTGAATTTCAATTGATGTTTTCTGATTTTCAAATATTGTTTTCTGAATTTCAATTGATATTTTCTGAATTTCAAATGAGGTTTTTTTTTTTTAATTTCAAATGAAAAATCTGATTTGAATTGATATTTTTTCCTGAATTGCAAATGGAGATTCTAAATTTCAATTGAAGGACTTAGTGTAAAAACTTGATAAGCCACATTTTACCTTTAGTTTGTTTTCGCCTTTTAAAGGTTAAAGAAAATTAAAAAAATATAACTTTTGCAGGACGTTTATACTCTAGGTACTTGCAATAAGTGTTTACGCAAAACTTCTATTAAATATTAGTCAACGAATTTCTAGAAAATACTTAAAACAGTAAATGTGGTTTATCAAGTTTTTACAATAAGCCCTTCAATTGATATTTTCTGAATTTCAAATGGAGATTCTAAATTTCAATTGATATTTTCTGAATTTCAAATGGAGATTCTAAATTTCAATTGATATTTTCTGAATTACAATTGCAAAAGGTGTAGAAGCCTATGAGGAAGTATACTTTTTTGTAGCTCCTGCTCATTAAATATTGTAAAATATTTGCATTTGTTGACTTGAATATCACTATTTTTTGTTTTTTTTTATTGAGTGTTAAGAGAATTGAATAAAATTTATTATATTTGTATGTTTTAGTTTTTATTAATATTTTGTAATCGTTTTTCTTTTTTTATTATTATTATTAATATTATTAAAAAAGTTATAATATTCAAAAAAAGATCAAACACTCTGTTAAGGGGTATTGATGTTGTCTTATGTATTTTTTTTTTCAAATACAAACAAATTTTTAAATAATTTCTGAAAAAAACCAACATCTTAATAGTTTTAATTGTATGTTATTGATTTTATATAAACTCTGTTATATTAATATAGATTTCCTAAATATTTTTTTTATTTAATAAAAAAAAATTGAATTAAATGTACAAAAAAGAAGAAAGAAACAAATTAAGCAAATCTGCCTGCATGCAAATAAATAATTCTTTTAAGTTTATTAATTTCTTGAATACGGCGTATTTTATAAAAATGTAAATCAATTTATAAGGCCTTTAAAAAAAAATATTTTTAAATTCAGTTTGCCAGTTAAATTAAAATATTCTCTTAAAACAATTTGAAATCCAATGATTTGCCTCATTAAATAAATAATAAAAAAAAAATTATACAAAATCAAAAAAAAAAAAAAAATCTTAAAAAATTTGAAATCTAATTATTTTGTAAATCTTTAAGTTTTTAAATTTTAATGTAAATTTTGGTTAGACCTTATTTTATATATTATCTGCATTTTTTTTTATTGTACCTATAAATTTAAGTTTAAAATAAATGTAAAAACAAAGTTATGATATTCACACCGTTTAAAGAATATTTTAGGGAATTTGATTTTCTCAATGTTTTAGAAAAAAAAAATACAGATTTTTAAGCAATTTTCTTTTAGCCGAATAATTTTGCCGAATAGTGCTACTATTCGGTATTCGGCCGAATAGCAAAAACATGCCGAATATTGGTGACATCTCTATTTTTTTCTAACCAGAAATATCTTTTCAAGGAGAACATTTCATAGAATTTAA
This sequence comes from Delia radicum, assembly GCA_021234595.1. Lineage (NCBI taxonomy): Eukaryota > Metazoa > Arthropoda > Insecta > Diptera > Anthomyiidae > Delia > Delia radicum. Next base: position 96,479,774 of record CM037853.1, read on the forward strand.
GCTAACGAAATTTTCATTAAATTAATGGTATTTTTTTTATAGAGAATTAACTAAAAATGCCTTAACCCTTTACTGCATGAAACTACAGATGTTAATAAAAGTTGTATATTTGTATATGGAAAATAACTGAGCGGCATTTTGCAATATTTTCACTTTTTAGCAAAAAACCAAAAAGAGTCGAAATTTCGACTCACCCAATAACCAAAAATATAACGAATATATAAAAACTAAAATATGTATGTTGAAAAGCTTATCATTTTTTTTTTTTTTATTATTATTTATTTATTTTTATTTATGGATTTGAAGCCCTTGGGGCCTAATTAATCCAGATTAATAAGTATGGCAGTTACAAAAAAATGATTTGACTTAAAACTATAAAATTCATTTTGTATATTTATTTGCTGATCTTAGTATAAATAAATCATTATAAAAATTACAAACTATAATATATATATGAAAAAAAAAAATAATTATTACAAAAGTATAAACACCCCCCTTGCACAAATACTGAAAATAAAGCTACAATATAATCTCGAAAGTGGCAGTTAATGTAGCAGCTTTCTACAAATTTTTTAATAAAACTTTTTTAAAATTAGAAATAGATCCAGTGAATTTGCGATCCTCATAAGGTATTACTGAGTTCCATATTCTAGTTACTCTGACAACAAATGATTTATTCATAATAAGAGATGAAAATCGTGGAAAATTAATTGAATGTGTTCTCGTAGAGTTACCAAAATTGAATCTTTCAAGAAGATATGGAGGATTTCCATTTTTAATGATTTTATAAAATTGAACCATTATTCTTAAATCAATAAAATTTTTAAAATCACAGCCAAGAAAGTTAATAACATATGGAGTCATATGCCTCCATTCCCGATATCGAAGTCCAAAAACATAACGTACTACCCTATTAAAACATAGTTTCATTTTCGAAATATTGTCTTCTGACATACCCGAATATATTTCTAGGCCATACAAAAATATAGGAAGACAAAGTGCTGTAGCAACTTTCCATTTAACATTGTCTGGTAAATACAGACCTGTGTTATATAGACGCCTCATAACGAAATTTATTTTTGCTATAACCCTGTTAACTTGACAGTCAAACTTGAGATTATTGTCAATATACACTCCCAAAGTTTTATAATAAGAAACAAACTGTATCGACTCCCTGCCTAAAACAATGTTTGGAGTTATCATACTTTGTGAAATCCATATACATCGTGTTTTAGAAGGGTTTAAACTTAGAAAATTGGATTCTGACCATTCCATAATATGAAGCAAATCATTATTAACATTGGTTTCCAAATACGAAAGACCAAATCCCTTATCATCAGCTAGCAACTGAATATCATCTGCATATGTATAACATCTACAAAATTTAACGTGCTGGTACAAATCGTTTATATAAACCATAAAAAGAAGGGGCCCCAAAATTGACCCTTGGGGCACCCCTCTAAAAGTTTTTAATGCTGCAGAAATTCTCTCGTTACTTTGAACATATTGATACCTATCATTAAGGAAAGAAAACATTAAACGACAAGCCGAAGAACCGAAGTCAAATTGATTAAATAATTTACTACAAAGTAAGTCATGATTCAGATAGTCGAAAGCTTTGCTGTAATCCAAAAATATAAGCACTGAATTTAACTTCATATCTAAATTACCCCTTAGTTGTTCAACTACATCTAATACTAACCCAGTAGTATTGTAATTCTTTCTAAATCCTGATTGGTATGGGTTTAAATAATTTCTTGAATTTAGATGTTTCTGCATTTGATCTCTAAGTAAAACTTCGAGAATCTTAGAACTCGCATTTAAGACGCTTATTGGCCGATAATCAGAAATAAGGCGAGGAGACTTTATTTTTGGCATTGGAGTAACTCTTCCAATCTTCCAATTGTTTGGAAAGTAGGAAGAGGTTATAATATTGTTAAGTATAAAAAGCAATGGTGTGGAAATACCTTGAAAAACAAGTTTTAAAAACTTTAAAGGTATACCATCTGGGCCAACAGCATTTGTTTTAATAGTCATCATTGCATTATACACATCAACAACGTCAACGTTTCGAAAAGTGAAACCATAATCATTGGGATAATTATGAGGAAAGGAAATATTATTAGGTCGTGGGACAGGGGGAAGAATTGAATTCCTATTGAACTCATCAACATCAATTTGGTCTTGAATATTTTCATCACCAATTACTCCACCAGCTTTCAGTTTTTTACTTCATATCTAATTAATTTGTTTAATAACTTTTTAATTATTACTGCCTATAAATTATAATTATTTAAAAATTATAAAAATAGTTTTTTTTAGCATCACCGTTTTTTTATTTAAATTTTTTAAATTTTCTCGCCACAAACAGGGTATATCTCCAAATTTAACATTGTTTTGGACACATAAGCTGTTGAATATTACAATAAAGATATGGCTTTATCGTATTTATATATATATAAAAAAAAATATGTAGGTTATTTATATAAGACGCTGCATTCAGTCAAACTATTCGTAACATATATGTACCACCACGCAGTAAAGGGTTAACTTTAACGAAAAGTTTTATAAATTCTATACAACTTGGTTTTTAATAAATTTTTTATTTTTATTTATGAAATTTTTTATAAATAATGTAAACTTTTATAAACAATTTCATGAATTTAATGAAACACGAAACTTGATCGATTTATAAAGTAAATAATAAATTAATAAGTTTTCTTTGATCTTCTTTTATTCAATGATTTTCCTTTAAACGAGCTTAAGATCTTTTATTTATAAATTATAATTATTTATCTCCAATATTTCGTCTTCACATTTGGTGACTTTTTCGGGGAAATTATTATTAGAATTTGATTGATAAAATTTTGCTATAATAAAATTTTAATAAATTTTAATGAAATTTTAATAAATTTAATAAAATTTTCCTGTTAATATCTGTATTTCTTTTTCATAAATGTATAAAACTTTTCATATCAAATATATGAAACTTTACATTTTAAAAGTATGAAACTTTTCATATCATAAGTTTGAATTTATTGAAAAATTCTGTCAGTATGCTTAAACATTTTTAATACGCAATGCAAATTGTTTAAACGGTATAAAATTTTTTTTTATTAAGTCCTTAGTATAATTTTAATTTCCTCAATAAATCTTATCATTCAATTAATGAAACTTTCCATTAAAATATTAAAACTTTTCATTAAAGTAATGAAACTTTTCATTAACATATTGAAACTTTTCATTACATTATTGAAACTTTTCATTAAATTAATTAAACTTTCATTAAATTAATTAAACTTTTCATTAAATTAACAAACCTTTTTATTAACTTAATGAACTTTTTCATTAAATTAATGACAGTTTTCATTGAATTAATGAACCATATCATTGAACTAATTCAACTTTTCATTAAAATATTGAAACTTTTCATTTAATAAAAGCAACTGTTCATTAAATTAATGAAAATTTTCATACAAGTTTATGAAACATGTTATGTAAGTTATTTAAAGTTTTATATTTACATTTATTGAAAAAAAGATTTATTAAAAAACTAGTATGTATCATAAAAATTATGAATCTTTTCGTTAATATTAAGAAATTTTTGTTTTCTTAATTTATCTAAAAAAACTATTAATAAAATTTCCTCAGTGTGTAAAAAAAATGTTTTATCACATGTTCTTTAATCATAAAAGTGTATACAAATTTCTATTTATTGAGAAGATTGAAAAAGGTCAAATCTTAAAAAATAGTTCACATTTTTAAATGTGAAATTTGGGGAATTTTAAACAATTCCCGCAGAAGCTATCTTCGTCAGTGCGTCGATCGATTTGAGGTTAAAATTGAATTGTAAATGATTTCTTATTGAATTCTTATTTTAAAGCTCTTTAAAATATTGAAAACAATTTTAAAAAGATAAGACAACATTCAAGTGAATTTAGATCTTGTTTGTTTTATTTAAAAACACGTTCTTAAAATCATAGATTTTATAATAATTAACTCATTTTTAGAATCAAATTTTAACAATTACATCTAAATCTATTATTTTATAAGACAAACCTATTAAATTTTGCATAAAAAATTTAATAAATCCTTTTAAAATTAAAGTTTTTCCAACAAATACAATTTGATTAAGAAAATCGGGATACGAAAATTCTAAGTTTTATAGGTTTTTCTCGAGTGTCGTATTCACAGTTTGAGGGGTAAAATGGGGTACAAAAAATTACATATTTTTGAGTAACTTTTTGTTTTCGCAGACATGTCGAACATTTATAAAATTCCAAATAGTTAGAAAGAGGAAATTTAATATGCATAGTGACTTTACTATGACAAAGGGCTGCCAAGATGTTTGAAAATGTTGAAATATCGGGCTTTGGTATAAATTCTCTGTAATCCGAACATTTAAGAATAATGGTAAAAAAAAATTATGTATACACTGAAACTAAATATGAGCAAATCAATAGTTTTGTTTTTTTTTATAATAATCCCAGTTAAATAATATTTAATTTAAGTTCCTTAAATTAAAAATAATTAAAAAAAAAAAATAACGAAAAAGTTAAAAATTTGAAACCCATTTTACCCCACAAATCTTTAAAATGGTACAAAAGCAGGGATAGTTCTATCTTAGATTTTTTCTCCATCGCATATCCAAATTTTCTTTAAAATCAATGTTGGAATACTCTCTTTTCCAGTTTATTTTTTATACAAATCGTTTCATTATTTATCGTTTTATAAAAGTATATATAAACTTTTTTTTTTTTTTAATATTCTTTAATTTAATTTCATAACTATTTTCTAAATATTCAGCAAAATGTCTAAAACTTTTGATTACAATTCGGATGTTTTTCAAAATAGTAGTACATGAATACAAAAAAGATATGTACTTTCAGTCTCGCTTACTAGGAGCTATAAAAATAAGTAAGATATTACCTACTCAGCTACTAGGAGCTAAAAAAAAGAAGCACGATCTCGGTTAAATAATTGTATTTATTAATTCAAAATGTAACAAAAAAACAAAACTAAACCAGTCAAAAAAATACGAACAGCAAAGTGCTGGCAAAGCACTTCCCAGTCAGAAAATTACTAGCAGCAAAGCGCTGACAAAGCACTTACGTCGTTTATACTAACGTTGGCAAACCCAAAAATAGGTGGTCTCAAGTTAAATTTTTCAAAATAAAATTGAAAAAAAGTTGATTTAAATTTTGTTTTGGTTCGGCTGGGACTCGAACCCCGGCCGGCAGATGGACAGCCGACTGCTCTAACAACTGAGCTAACGAGACATCCCAGTCAGAACAAGACAAACAAACCACCGCTCGCAAAGCACTGTCCCAATCCCAAAATAATAACATCATTCGAGTTCAGTCTGTTTAAAAAGTGTCGGAAAAGCACTGGGTAAACAAAATTTCCAATGTTGGCAAAATGTTGGTAAAACCATGAAAAATAGGTGGTCAAAAAAAAGATTTTCTAAAATTAAATTACACAAAAGTTCATTTCTAATTTTTTCGGTTAACCAGTGCTTAATTTTTAGTACCACTGGCAGTTTCTGACTGGGATATTATTTTTGATAGCTTAAAATGTAAATAAATGATAATAGCAGGCTAGCCGTTGATTGTGTTAGTTTGCCAGCGGTTTGTTAGAAGTAACTTGCCAACGCTGTTAAATAAAAAAAAGTTGGTTTAAAATAGATTTTTCACAAACGTAAAACCAAAACACAATTTTTAATGTCTTTTTAACAAAGTGTCGTAAATTTTTTTAAAATCAATGCTTAAAAAGCTCTTTTTACTAATATTGGCAAAGCTTTTTAAATCAGGGCTTTGCCAGTGATTTATTTGTTTACGATTGTAAATTTTTTTGTAAATGGGCAAAATTGCTAAGTTTTTACTTTTTTTAAACAAAAAACTTGATAAAATTTTTCAAGCTCAAAATTTTTCAAAAAAAAAAAATTAAAGAGAAATTCAGATACAGGCAAAAAATTTGATAATATGGACTATAAGCAAGTTTTCTGTATTAACCTAAAAAAAGCTTTTTATAATCTTGTTGCCAAGTTGTAACTTTATGAGAGCAAAAAATTTTAAAACATTTAACAAGTTTTTACTTTTTTCCAAAAAAAAAAACTTGATTTAATTTAAAAAGTTGAAAATTTCGTTAAAAACCAAACATAAAATAATGTTCCATGCAAAAAGTTTGGTAAAATATGCTCTACCCAAACTTTTTGTATAAATTGCGTAAGAATTTGAAAAAACAGGTTGTATAAATTAAGCAAACATTTTCAACTTTTTGTAAGCATATTAAGTTTATAAATTTAACGAATTTTTTATTTTTTTCAACAAAAAAACTTAATAAAATTTGCCAAGTTTAAAATTTCTCTCAACAAATTGAACCATGTTGCATTCAAAAAGTTTGTTAAAAAGCGCTATACCCATATTTTTTGTATAAGTTATTCAAGAAAAATGTTTGTACAAATTATGCAAAGACTTCTCATTTGGTGATTAATAAATTTTAGCAAGTTTAAAATATTAATACAAAATTTTCGTAGTAAAAATTTTTCAAAAGTAAAAAATTTAATTTCGAGATTTGTTAAAACTTAGGACAACAATTGTGGCAAATTATGCAAAAACTTAGGAAAATTTGCCCAGTTGCAAACTTTTGTGAGAAAAAAACAGTAATAAATTTTACCAAATTTTGTATAAACCAAATTTTAAGAGCCCATAACTTTTTATAGAAAGGTTTCTACTAACAACGCAGTAAAAAGCATATTAAAATTTAAAATCTTGTTTACAAAAAAACAATTTTTTCAATTTTTTAAATATGTACTTCCAGGTTTGCCATATAATGATTTGAAAAAAAATATTTTTCGCTTTTTTTGGAAAACACTTTTTTCAAAAAATATTTAAAAATATAAGGAAGACCGGCGTAATAAGTTCGATTTAGTGCTTTCGATAAAGACATATACAGAAACTTTTAGAAATTTAAAAATTTTTCATTCAACATGTACTTTTTGAAAAAAATTTACTAATCGAATCCATATTTTTCCGTCTTTGTGGAAGTATCCGTTTTTATTTTTGAAACCAAAAATATACTATTTTCTCTAATTCAGGCAGATTTAAATTTGAGAGATTAAAGTTGCCAAATAACAATTTTTAAAAACTTTAAAACCAAAATTTTTAAAAAATTCTTTAAGTGCTAAAACAACAATACAAATTTTGTACAATTATTTGATAGATATTTTTAATACAAAAAAAAATTTTTTAAATATTAACACTAAGTGAGTACGAAGCTTCAAAGTTTCAATTTCAATTAATTATAATACCAATAGAGGGCGCTATTAGGATATAAAATTTACTGCAAATGCACGAATTAAATGAAATTCGCATGGAATCTATGATGGGTAAAAAATGGATTAAGGAAAAACATGCTATAACTTATTTGAAAAATTCCCGAATTGTAATACAAGTTTAAAAAAATCTTATATTTTTTAATTTAAAAATTATAAAATATATAAAAAAAAAAACAAAAAAAATCTTTCAACCATTTTTTTTATAAGTAATTTTAGGGCTTATTGTAAAAACATAATAACCCACATTTTATTTTTAATTAGTTTTTACCTTTTAAAGGTTAAATAACGCAAAAATATGTATATATTTAGCAGGACGTTTCTACTACAGGTACTTGTAATAAATGTTCAAGCAAGACTTCTATCAATTATTAATTAATGGAAGTCCAGAGAACAGTGAAAAACTATAAAACAATAAATGTGACTTATCAAGTTTTTACAATAAGCCCTTCAATTGTTTTTAAACAATAATTTGTAAATTATAATAAAATCGCTAAGTCCCATTTACATGTCCCTTATTGATTTTTGTCAAAAAACATAATTTTTTTTATTGAAAATTATATATAAAAAAAAAATAATAACACAATCCTTAACCAAATCAGATTTTTAAAATGTTTTTGAAATCTTTTATTAGTATCTTTAATGTTTTATATAATTTCTAGAGTAAATCTTCATTTAATTAAACAAATTTGTAAATTGTTTACAATTAAATTATTAAAAAAAGTCTGTATACTGCTATAATATTTTTAATTTATTGAAAATAAAAACGAAATATTCAAACAAATTATACTTATTCCAACTAAAAATACAATATTTTATTAATAAAAACAATAATTATGTAAAAAAAACAATTAAAGAAAAACTACTTAATTAATAATTTAAACAAATGAACTACAATTTAGGTAAAAAAGAAAAATATATATTGTGCCAATATTTTTATGATCAAGAACAAATAATTAAGAAAACTTACAAAAAAAAAAGAAAAAAAAAAATAGCCGAAATGGATAATACAAACATATATTTTTATATACCATTAAAAATCTTAAGATTATGTCAAATTAAGAATACATTTCATAGAAATTAAATTTAAAAAATATGTAGATTAAATTATAATAATAAACAAAATCAAACATTTGCCTAAATAAAGTGGATCGTTCTCTTAACGTTAAACTGAAGAAAATTATGAAAATAATTAAAACGTTTATTCGATAAATCGCAAATGCAAGACAAATTTACAGAATATTCATAAATATACAAAAATTAACCACCGTATTCATAATCATAAAATTTATGCTTGTTAGCTGGTATCTGTTTTTACACAAAATATTTCAAATAAGAAAAAGCTTTTAGCCAGTTACTAATCATAAATTTTGTCATTATGAATAAGGGGGCCAAATATATAACAATTAAAACTATTAACGCCCGTATTCATAAAAAAAATCTTAATTCAAATTTCATATCGCACACCTAGTACAAAAGTGACTCAACTCAAAATTTTTAATTTTTCAGAAATCAAAAAAAAAATATTTGCAACTTTATACAAATTGAAACATAACTGTTTTTTTAGCAACAGTTAACAACAACAAAATACACTGATATTTTTTTTATAGATAAACAAGTATATTGTGCATAGTTTAAGCATTTTGAGTTGAGTCACTTTTGAACTGGGTGTGCGATATGCATTTTAGTAAAACACATTTTAAGCCTTAAAACTGTATTCATAAACGATTATTAGCTTAAAATACACATTTTAAAGCTTGTGTAAAAGTTAATATTCGTTTATGAATACAGTTTTAAGGCTAAAATTTTTGTTTTAACTAAAATGTATTTGAAATGCTGTTTTTATATTTTTATGAATATGGGGGTAAAACTTTAAAGTATCGATTGTCTGTTTAATATTTGCACTATTTTAGACATCTAATTAAATAATCGTTATAAAATTTTGTTTAATACATAGTTCTATTAACGCAATACTTTTTAAAAGGACATAGAATTTTAAAAATTCTATACAGTTACGGACAAAAAAATAGTGTCACTTTTTCGTAACAAAATTTAAAGTTAAAAAAAAATAAAACAACAAATTAGGAGGGGAAATGTTGTAATATTTTATTTTTAGATTATAATACAATAACAACTATTTTTTTGATTATACAATCCAAAATTAGTTGTAGCAATTAAAAAAAACAACAAAATATAGAATTAATTCCATTTTTTTTTTCAAAGACAAATTGTACAAAATATACAATAATCCTTGCATATTTTGTATAACATAACGTAATGGTGATTGCGTCTAATAGACGGACAAATTTCTGTAGCTTTATTGTACCAACTTTGGCCCCAAGGTTTATAAAAGTCTGGGGGGTTACCGCGTAACTAGAATCGAAAATCAAAATTTTTCGAAAAGAACTTCCGAATCGAAAGTAAATGCGTACTGTGTAATTCATTCGGAGCGACTACAGAGTTGTATTCATAATAAAGAGGGAACAAACGGAAAAAAACGTGGCAACACTATTATCAAATGTCAAAATTACAAAAAATCCCAAAACAAACAAGATTTGAAATCATTGTTTTTTTCGTTTTAAAACATAAACATGGATTGCGTTTATTTGTGGTTTGATGAAGATGACTATAATTCCTCTTGAATTGATAGCAAATTGGACGTTTGCTGTTCCAATGGAGTAAGAGAACAGTATCTGCTTGAACCACCTCCGGTTCCAGAAATGCTGCTTCGGTTACGGCGGCATTTAGCTTTTACATGAGTCTTGTAATCGGCCCAAACCTATTGGAAAAATATGTTTTAAAATATATTATTAAAAACGCTCATTAGACAAACTTACTTTTTTCCAGCCATTGACATCACATTCGGGTGCTCCGAAAGCATTCAAATCCGAACACAACTTTTGCCACAAATTATTTGACTTATTCTTAGCATGTGGGACTTTTAGATGCCCTTTTGCCAAGTCTGAATGCTTGACCATGAAGTCGACCATTACCTCATATTGTTTTTTATTTGTGTATAAATTTCTTTTTGGAGCTTGCCTTTATAAATTGAAAACACAAATATTATTAGATTTAATATAACATGTTTATTGGGTAATTTAATAAATATTTTTGTATAAATAAACAATATTATTAAGTTTTCTTTATTTGTTAATCATTTTTTATTTTTTAAATGTGTAAATACTTACATTTTTAATATTTTTTCAATTGTCACTAGCAAAATAGCTTTCGAACAATTTCCGAACGTTTTTATCGCAAAAAGAGTTCATCTTCGTAATACAGAGTGGTATTTTCGAAAGGGATTTTTTTGTTCGAGAAGGGAGAAAAAAATGTCCGTACTTTCAAGAAAAAAAGTACGAAAATCGTATTACGCGGTACAATTTGTTCGTATTCGTAAATTTTTCTTTTCGAATCGAGTTACGCGGTAACCCCCCAGAGTTGCATTTTCGAAAAGGGATTTTTTTGTTCGAAAAGGGAGAAAAAAATGTCCGTACTTTCGAGAAAAAAGTACGAAAATTGTATTACGCGGTACAATTTGTTCGTATTCGTACAGTTTTCTTTCCGAATCGAGTTACGCGGTAACCCCCCTGGTATATTGAAAATCGCGATAAATTGCTTGCTAATACGAATTTTCAATATTTATTTGTGCTAGATTATTTTATTAATATAGTTTTTTAATTACAAGTAAAAAATTCACTTCCCGATTAACGAGAATTTTTGGTCGGAATTCCCGGGAATTATTAAAAACACCAAAATACCATGTTTGATTACGAAAAATGCGTAAAAAGCAAAAAAAAAATCATTCAGTCCTAAAAAGATTTAAATTTTTAAACTTTTTTTGTCCAATTTTGTTTAATTTAAATACCCGATGAAATAAGTTCCGATATGTGTATATATAAACATATATAGTCATATATATAATTTCATATCGCAGTATATCTTAGTTGATCCAAAAAATTCCATACATAACCTTATCTCACGTGATCCCATGGGATCTCATCAGATATAATTTAAAATAATTAAAAAACATGCGACGTTAACAAGTTAATAGAAATAAACTCGACACGTCTTTCGCTATTACTTGTATAAGGAATTTTTTCACTAATTTTGACCGTTGACGACCAATGGGATATATATGTCCCATGAATTTTTTCATAGGAGTTGGAAAAAAATTTTTTTGACAACACTTTTGTTAAGAAACGATGGGTCGTTAAACCCGAATCCGCAACAAAAATGGAAACTTTCCAGCAGTTTAAGGTCGGTCGTGAAACGGTTAATGAATAATTATTTTGAAAATCCCTGGAATTCCCGGGAATGTTCGAAAAAAATTCACGATTCCCGGGAGTAGAAAAAAGTCGGCAATCTGAAAACCCTACCCTACGGGGAAAGGGACATGTCCGGGACAACACGCAGGATATGTCCTAAGGTGTCGGTGACATACCACTTTGACATGGCGTTATCATTGGATGTGACGCATTTCAACATTTCGGGCACCTGGTGAGTGTTAGGTGATATGTCTAAAAATAGATTTTTAAATTAAAAATAAAAAAAAATATTATGAATTTAAAAAAATCTTTTATGACTACCGCAAAACTACAATTTTTCCAGGAAATTTTTTGCTCAGAAACAAATCCGTCTTTGTTTCTCAAACATAATTTTAAAATTTTGATACTTCAGGTAGTTTTTATTTAAAAATGGTTTTTGTCTCTCCCGTAAAAAACTAACAACTGTAGTTACGGCCTTTTGTATTTTAGGTGACGATGTGCACTTTTAGGCTTCATCAACTAAACATCACGATATTTGTGGTAACATTCCAATAAATACATTCAGGCAATTAAGAAGGTAGAAATGACTAAAAATTACAGTTAAAATCACTAAAAATGTAGTCAATAAGGCGATGACTGTATTTATCATAAAAATGACTAACCATGTAGTAAATTTTAACTATCGATAAAACAACAACACTGGCAGTACAAAACGACTATCGAAGCGGTCAAAAACAACTACTCTTAACTGAATACATAAACCATAAAAACGAGCAATAAAACAATAAACATAAAACGACTACATAAGTTGTAAATTCTACTGTTTTTTTTTTTTAAATTAAATAAAAAAAATATGTTTTTTCTTTTTTATTACAATAATAATGTGTATATCCCTACATTCTATTTAAAATGCAAAGTCAAAATTTCAAACAATGAAATTTTCTAATTAGTATTTGCAAACTATGAACATATCAATCAATAATAGGAATATAAACTATATGAGAATTTTTCTAAACTCGATATAATCTTCTATTTTTAAATAAGTAACAAAAAATAACTGATTACTACAAAATTACTGTTTTGGTAGTTGTTTATTAAAATACTAAAATAACTACTCAACACCACTGTTACAGGAGTGCAGTATTTTTGGTTAGTTAGTTTTTGAAATGACTGTCTAAATTAATCAGGGACATAACTGCTATAACCAATATCGAAAAAAATCCTGAAATAATAATTTTTCAAGAATTTTTAAAAACTGTTTTCTGGATAACAGTTACAAATAACAAATTATTTTTTGGTCTTTGATAACCATAATATTTTTTTTGTTTTGTTTTGGTCTTCCATAACTATTACCAAAGATTGTTATTTTTTTTGGTCTTCCATAACCATTATAATATACTTTTATTATTTTTGGTATTCTATTGCCATTACAAAAGATTTTTATTTTTTGTGGTTTTCCGTAACCATTATGAAAGCATTTTTTTTTTCTGTCTTCTATAATCATTATGAGTAACCAAAAAGTTTTTTTGGCTACATGGAAAATAAATACATAGACATAAAAAAGAAAAAAATTCATAATGCTTACAGAAGACCGAAAAAATAAAAATCTTTTATAACGATAATAGAAGACCAAAAATAATAAAAGTATTTTGTAGTGGCTATGAACCCAGGAAAAAATTACACATTCCAAAAAGAAGGTGATGCCCACACTTGCTTACATATCTCATTGCCAAATTTAGTAACTGCAATACCAAACTCATTCCAACGATAGAGTCAAAAAAGCAAGTAGTATTGTAATCAATTCTATAAATTTAAACCAGAAAGCATGAACTCAATAACAAAGTAATTATTTACTTAAAAGAAATAACTTTTGTACTCAAGAAGTAATCATATACTTTTTCTTAATAAAAGGACGTTATTGGAAGTAGTTCCTCATATATTTTTTCAAACAAATTTTTATAGTAATTAAATGTGCTAAAGTCCCAAAACTTATTTAACAAATTGTGAAACAATCTGATGTAGGCGTGTCCCTATCCGGATTTCATTCCTGCCTAAGGAAATCTTCAGGGGACTTTGTTATTAGAATTTCTAGAGATATTTGTTATGTTAAATCACAAACTCAATGAGAATTTCTTGTCCTCGTCTAGGAGCGAGATTCAAAATTTAAAATATCAAAGAAAAAACAAAAACAACAACAAAAAATTGTCACAATTGGCTTTGTCATCTTCCAAATACTACTCTGTTTTTTTGACAGACCTAGCAATGTAGTGACGTTTATTCAAGTAAATCAACAATAGAAAATCATATGTTTTCTATTAGTGTCAGTTACATTTAAATTTGCACAAGCACCTGCATATTTGTTATTTAAATTTATTTTCATCGGGATAAACATTAATTGCATTTATAGTAATTAAAAGTGCTAAAGTCCCAAAACTTATTTAACAAATTGTGAAACAATCTGATGTAGGCGTGTCCCAATCCGGATTTCATTCCTGCCTAAGGAAATCTTATTTGCAGGAAAATAATACTAAAAACAGAAATTGCATGTTGCCTAAATTTTGTTAAACTGTGGTTAGGTATAAATTAGGGAAGCGCACGTGAGCAGAAAATTGTGAGTGGAAGTTGAAATTACTGACGTTATCGTGAGTGAGTGTAAAAAAAAAAATTTGAGGGTGATTGTGCGTGAGTCATATTTTTGTTTTTCAATTTTGAATTGTTCTTTCTTTTGAAAAATTTATATTTTCGTGGTTTATAGCTCCAAAATTATGACAAACGCATGTTATCATAACAATTCGATATTTCACTTTTTAGGATTTTATTTCCGTATGAGTTTTGATCGTTATATTTGAGTGACCTAGGAGAATCACGTGTGAATAAAAGTTGACTTTACTTATAGAACTACTTCTTTTTTTAAATGTAAGTACTTCTTATCTTTGCTATGGTGCTATTTATTTATTTTTTTTTTTTTGTGTAAGTACTTCGTAGTTTTACAATGGAACTATTTCTTTATTAAAAAATGTATGTAGTTCTTAAAAATATAAAGTAAATGGTTCTTCGGTAAAAAAATAATCAATTCTAAAGAATCAATTATTTTAGTCTCACGTCCTGTTAAAAGAATCGAGTAGGTAATCTAGTAAGGAATGCGTTCTGCCCAAAATGCTTGATTACAAACCCGCTTACCTTTTTGAAAATTTTTTGTCTTTAAAGACAAAAAAAAAAAAAATCTTTTGTATTGGTTATCAAAGACCCAAAAAATATTAATATTTCATAATGGTTATCAAAGGCCAAAAAAATAATAATCTTTTATAACGTTTATGGCAGGACTACACTTTTTTGGGTGATTTATAATTGTTATTACAAGACAGATTTTTTTTTAGTTATTTTTTCTATAACCCATTGCATATTACAAAAAAAATAACAGTTATTTCGGGTCCCTGAAATTAATCGTTTTTAGTTTTCTCTTAGAAAAATTACTACAAACGCAGTTAAACTAACAAATACTATTTACTACCCGCATGGCCAACATGTAGTTACTGTAAGAATATACTGAGTGTAATATTAAATGACTTGATGATTTTCAAAATTTCTAAATAATAATAAATCGGCTCTTTAAGCACTGAAACGTGGTTCATTCTTATTTTGTTTGTCTTGTAGTTAAAAATCAACATTAATAAAATAATCTAGCACAATTAAATTCCTGCGATTTATTGTGAGTTTAAAGATCATAGACTCTTTCAACTCTTGGTTCCAAAGATCACAGACTCTTTTAACTCTTAGTTCCAAAGATGGTGCAATAAAGATACAGAATGTAGTCTGGCTACCAAATTCAATCACTATTAAAATATAATATTAATATAGTGCGCCCCGGTAGGCTAATTGGTAGCGTGCTGGCTTATCAGTGCGGGGGTCGTGGGTTCGATTCCCACCAGATGCACTGGTCTGATTTCGCTACAACGCGCCGAAGGCCATAGTAGCTAGTGCTCGGTTAGGGTAATAGTATATAATTTGTAATTATTGAAATAAAAAAAATAAATAAAAGTATTAATATAAATATTAAATACAAATCAAATACAAAAAGCAAGGACCATTAAATATGTTGTAAACTTTGCATTTTTTTTGTCTTTAAACAAATTTAATTAATTCTATATTTTCTTATAGTTTTTTTTTTAATTGCAATAACTAATTTTGGATTGTATCATAAAATAAAGAGTTGTTATTGTATTATAATCTAAATTTTCCCACCAAATTTCGTGTCTTTTTTAACTTTAAATTGTGACCTTTTTTAAGAATATGAAATAAAACATTATTTATATTTCATTATAATAAAGTCGAATTAATTTTAAGTCGCTACTCAATTTTTTTTTTATATTTTAAGTTACTTTTTAAATACATATTTTATTTTGAAATTATTATATTTATAATAAGTTTCTACACTCAAAAAAGTTTTACAGTTACTAAATGACAGTTGCTTGTAATCAGTAGTAGTTGTTTTTTTTAACAGTAATTACAGTTGTTTTTCTATTTAATAGTACAAAACAACTATTTTAACAGTTATTTAAAAAAATAACTGAAGAAAACTACAGTATTGTTCAACAGTTATTTGAATCAGTTGTTTTAGTAGTTTTGTAAACAACTACCAAAACAGTAATTTTGCAGTAATCAGTTAATTGTTGTTAGTTATTTAAAAATAGAAGATTATATCGAGTTTTGAAAAATTCTCATTTAGTTTATATTTGTTTTTATTGATATGTTCAGAGTTTGCAAATAATAATTAGAAAATTTAATTTTATCTGCAATGCATTAAAACGTCATAACTGAAGTACCGTTTTGGAATTTTGACTTTGTATTTTAAGTAGGATGTAGAAAATACAAATTTTTATTGTAATTGAAAGAAAAATGAATTTGTCTTTATTAAAAACTGTTTTTAAAATACCGAAAAAGTAACTGTTGCAAAACCGTAGTTTTTTTTTTCTAATTTTTACAGTTGTTTCAAAATTGTTGTGGTAAAAAATTGTCAGTTGTTTTTACTACATTGTTAGTTGTTTTTACTACATTTGTTAGTTGTTTTACAACAGTTAAAAACAACTACATTTTTAGTTATTTTAACGGTAATTACCTTTGTCGTCTTTTTAACTAAAATTACAGTTGGTTTAACTGTCATTTTCAATAGATTCTACTGAAAAACTTTTTTGAGTGTAAATGAAAAGCCAGCAATTAGATTCTATAGAAAAACTTGTTTGACTGTAATTATAAAGCCAGCAATCAGATAAATTATGATTTGGTAGATTTCTAGTAAATTGTTTTATATGGAAATGCCATAGAGTAAAAGTACTTATATTATTACTTACTAAAACCAACAAAATAAGTAATCGATTTATGACTTATCTTATTCTCTTAATGGCATTGTAATATAAAAATCATTAGAAAATTTTCCATTAATAGTTTTTCTTACATACAATAATCAAATGAACCCAATTTTTTTGGTGAAAAAAGGCATGTAGAGAAAGTAGGTGCACTCAAAAAAAAAGTTAGTAAAGTCAGTAAACAATTTTGCTGAGTCAGCAACATTTGAGTCAGAAGGGTGTTTGCAAAAAAATTGCTAATGCCAGCAAAATCTTTTGCTGAAAATCAGCAAGCATATTGCCGACATGAATTAATGTAATATCTAAAAACATATAGAAATAATTATCTATAACATAGACAAAATTATCTTTCAACTACTTACATCAATGGATGTCTCAATGATGCTATCTTTTAAAGGAACGCTAATGCCGCAGAGAATTATAGAAACGAAACGAAAAAATAACGAAATATGAACATTTTAGCAATAAGAAAAAGGAAACAAAAAATTACCTAAGATGCGTTTTCTTGTCTTTCGCTTTAGTCTGTCTACCTGAACGTATATTTGTTTGACATTTTCACCACACTACATTGATACTAGGGTATTCAATTAATCGGGTTTTTAGTTTAATCGGTTAATCGAGCAAATACTTAATCGGGACTGAGATTTAATCGGTTAATTAAGAATTATTCGGCTAACCGAATAATTCAAATTTGAATAAATAGAATGGTTGATAATGGAAAAACACAGAAAGAGATCTTGTGAAGTTATCTTTAAAAAAAAGAATGTAATTCAAATGTTTAGCTTTTAAACCGTTCTTTTCTTTAGTTTTTATAAAACTTTAATTGGAGAAAACTCTTTCGCTGATTGTGGATGTTGGGGAAATCGAAAGTATTACATGATGAAGAATGTCCAACTTCTCAGTTCTTTTCTGTGTTTTTTCTAAACATATAAAATCCTCCATTATGCCATTAAAGTAGTTTTTAGAATTTTTTATATTTTTAATACTATTAATAGTATCATTTAATTCTGATAAAAGATTATTTTCATTAATATGAGAAGTTTCTTCTATTATCATGTCGTCATCAGAGTTATGATAAAGTTCATCATTAAACATTCTAGAAAAAAGTTGATTTCCAAACTCCTTAGTTTCAGTTTTTGAACTATATTTTAAAAAAGTATTGCTAGAAGGGAATGTTCCTGAGTTAAGGAATAAGATAAGCGTATAAAAATATAAAATAAAATAGTCATATATAAAAATACAAAAAAAAAATAAATTTCGGTTAATCGGTTATTTATTTATTTATTTATTTATTTATTTCCTTTTCTATGCAACAAGATAAAATCTTATAATTAGAGCATAGAAATATATGCGTTCACAAAATTTATAATTATGATATATTAAAATAATAATAATAATAAAGAAAAATAAAAAAAATATGGATAAGAACAATGTTAATGACATAATCAGAATTAAAACACATTAAAACATTAAGTTAAAAAAAATAAAAGGAATAATAAATAAAGACAGGATGATAATCATGTTAACAAAAAGCACAAATGTATATATATAAGAGAGAAAAACAAAAAAAAAATTCAATATTTAAATATGTAATAAAGAGCATATTAATTTCCGCGATTTATTGTTAATTAATGAAAACAGAAGCATTTAATATTAGTATAAAGTAATTAAACTTCGTAGTTAAAAAGTCAGTTATTAATCATGACAGTTGTAGTATTTGTTAAGTTCTTTTTTAAACATTATTGCATTACTATTGCCCTGAAGTTTAAGTGGCAGTTTATTCCAAAGACGAGTTACAGCAACAAAGAATTGCCATGTTGACGAAAGGTATTTAAATTTAAATGACTTGATCAGCTTTCCTCTTTTCGATCTTGCGAAATTAAGGCGTTGATAGAGGTAATTTGGCTCACGGTCATATACAATTTTATGCATATATATTAAACACCTGATATTTATGAGGTTATCAAAAGTGGTCCCGTGAAGTTTAGTGGCATACGGCGATAATTCAGCAAATTTATGAAGTCCGAAAACATATCTTATGATATTGTTGTATGCAACATTCAATTTTCGCTTACCGATAGAGTCACTGTTAGAAAAAATTTCACATCCATACAGTAAACTTGGCATGAGATATGAGTTCGCGATGAGTTTCCTGGTTTTTAATGTAGTACATGGCCGGGTTACCCAGAGACTACGAAGCATAGAATATGTTTTGCCTACAATACTGTTGATGTGATTGGACCAGGTGAGGGTATTATTAAATATAATTCCAAGGTTTTTAACTGAATTGACAATTTCAATTTTTTGATCATTCAGTCTTATTTCGTATTTTCTTGAGAATTTTAACGTTTTTTTGTGAATTATTAGGCATTTGGACTTTTTGGGGTTAAGACAGAGTCCATTGGCTGACGCCCACCGATGTATCCTATTTAAGTCCATGTTAAGTTTATTAAGCGATGCATCTATTTTACTTATTGGGGTGCTAAGGTAGAGCTGCACATCATCTGCATACATATGCACTTTGCAGTATTCTAGTTGAATGGGAAGATCGTTTGAATACATTGAAAAAAGAAGAGGCCCAAGAATAGATCCTTGGGGTACCCCTCTTGTTACATTTAGTTTATCCGAAATAGATCCATCGACACTTACAGATTGTGTTCGACCAGAAAGATAAGATTTTAATAATTTTAGTGCGGTGTCAGAGAAGTTAAACATATATCTCATCTTATCATACAAAATTTGGTGATCAACCGTATCGAAGGCCTTAGAGTGATCAAGTAGTACAAGGAAGGAAATTTCGTCATCATCGATGCACTGTCTCAGATCCTCAGATACGTTTAGTAGTGCAGAAACGCAACTGTGTTTTGGCCGAAAACCAGACTGCTTATCAGTGAGTAGGTTATGGCTGTTAATGTAACTGTTTAGTTGCTGATGCATAAGTTTTTCCAAAACTTTGGAGACAAAAGGCAGGATTGCTATGGGCCTAAATTCATCATTGGACTTAGGAACCGGCAGTATCTTGGCGTGCTTCCAGTTAAGCGGGAAAGAACTGGTTATTATAACTGTGTTGAGAAGGTCTGTTATATAAGGAAAGATTTTGGGCAAAAGGATTTTAAAGAATTTGGGATGTACATTATCAAATCCTACAGCATTAGATTTTATGTTTAGACAACACTTGAACACATCTATTTGGCTCACACACTGAAATTGAAACTTGGAAGTGTTGGTTAGGAGATTGCTGTTGTTAAAGTTGTAAAACCTGGATCAGTTGGAACCACGGGAACATTAATAAAAGTTTCATTAATCTCATTGACGTTGACCAAATTATTGGTTATGTTTATTTGCCTTCCCACACCAATTTCCTTGATCGTACGCCATGTTTGTTTAGAGTTGACAGCCTGTGAAAAAATATTGGTGTAGTATTCGGATTTAGATTTCCTAATTAAATTGTTTACATCACGTCTAGCCCTCCGATATTCATCACGTAGCATTGAGGTTTTAAAATGTTTCCAGCGGGAGTACGCGAAATCTCTATTTTCAATTAGAACCTTGATTTCAGCAGTGAACCAAGGTCTCGCCTTGTAATTAAGCCGTTTTGTCCTTAGTGGTACAGTTATATTATATAAATGTGTAACAGTAGATTCAATGAAGGATAACTTAGAATCAGCTGAGATCATTGAGTAAACTACATCCCAGTTGATACGTGAAAACTCATCATTTAATAATTCTAGATCAATATTTTTAAAATCTCTGTATGTATAAGTCTCAAATTCATGATTCAGGCTGTAATCATACGAAAGAAAAATAAGGTCGTGTTTAGAGAAACCAGGCGCTGATAGTTGATCATACAGTTGAACACGGGAAATATTTCCAACAAAAAATACATCAATAAGGGTACTACTTGTGGCTGAAAAGTGTGTAGGTTGTTCAGTATTAGTGGGTGAAAGTCCAAGTTCCATCATACTATTTATTAGGGTGTCTTCTACAAGCAGGTTGGAGTTTATATCACCACATATTATTAGATCATTGTAAGATAATGATAAGGAACCCAGTTTAGAAAAGAAATCATCCATCTTTATACGATAATTTGGCCTATAAACGGAACCCAAAAGTAGTTTTTTGCCTAACGAAATGATCTCAATAAATAAATATTCAACGATCTGCTTTTTTTTAGAGGCTATTATGGGATCCGCACTAGAGGTTTGTGCAACAGAAGGATTCGCCGCTGATGTTCCAGAGTTTTGTGCAGCAATTGGCTTAGTGGCAGATGAACAAACTCTTCTACTGTTAATATTATTTCTGACGTAAATGGCCACTCCGCCAGCATGAGTTTCCCTGTCAGCTCTATATATTTTGTAACCTTTTAAGCTAATAATGCTATCAGGAGTACTTTCCAATAGCCATGTTTCCGAAATACAAATCACGTCTATTCCTGAGTTCTCAAAAATAAATCTTAGTTCATCGACTTTTTTTAGCATACTTTGAGCATTAATGTGGCAAATTTTAATACCTAGTCGTTGTTTAGCCAGTATCCTTACCATATTCATTGTTGCGTCTTTGGAATTAAACCTTAAGCTATCTGAAATGCTCATTGTTGTAAAGTGAATATTTTAGGGGCCTAATAGTAATGCAAATAATGTTAAATGTAAAAAATTTAAAGAGTATATTGCAATGATTAAAACAAGAAAAATAAACTAGGTTTGGTGTAAATTTTGTAAAAAAAGTGGAAATTAAATTATAGTAGCGAGGCACTAATCTGATGTGAATTGGTTCCATTATCGCGTTCATGGGCAAATGATGTACGGTTATGCTGTGTTTGACTACCACCATCAGTTTCAGGAAAAAACTGGCTAAGTTGTTCAAAGTAGTCAATCCGTAGTGGGGTATCATTATTAATTCGCTTGACATATACCAATCCGCGGTAAGTATATGCAGAAGTTAGACATTTATCCTTCTTAAGTTGTAGCGCTTCCAGGTATATCTTATGGTTTTTGTTGGTGAGACTTTCATGGACATAAAACGGGCAAGTGGAATCAAAGCCAATATTTTGCAGCAGCAATGGAGCGTTAGCATTGTTTAGGTTCTTTTTGTATAAGGCGATAGATTTAAGAATGAAGTTCTTGTCATAAGGGGACATTAAATTCACTATAATTGGAGCTTCAGGAGAGTTATTCTTTTTCAAGTTATTTTTATTTATAAGACGGTAAATTGATTTAATATGTGGAGTTTTTATATTAATTAAATGACAAATTGAATCAAAAATTTCATATAAGTTTTCAGATCTATGAAGAGGAATATTGTTGATTCGCAAATCACATGCTACAACCATGTTCTCCTGTCTCAAAGATTGTAGCTTAAGTTCCTCTATCTGCGATTTCATTTCTAGAAATTCATCGGCTACTGCTTCGAGTTTATCGACTCGCTCATTAAGAAAAAAAACTTCTTGCTTCAGTTCATCCGTTATTTTATTAATTTTATCCAGGAGCTGACTTTCCCTCTCTTCTATAAGATCCTTCAGTTCGGTTAAGTAATCCTTTTTTGTTTCTTCCATAAATAGCTTCATGTCATCAAATCTATTGTCAATAAGCTGCAATACACTTACACGATTTGTGTGGTCGACATAAGAGTTTCTGGGTGTATTTGTAGGTATAGCATCTATGTTATCCCCAGAGGTATGAACTTCCACTCTTGATCTTTTAGCCGAATTGACAATGTTAGATTTGGTTGTGAGAGGCATTTTAGTTATTTTTGTGTTCTTCTTTCACCTTATACAAATAAATAAACTATTGCGTAAATCGAGTGTTAGTTGTAATTTTTAAAATTAACGCTTTTAATATAATAGAAAAGC
This sequence comes from Delia radicum, assembly GCA_021234595.1. NCBI lineage: Eukaryota > Metazoa > Arthropoda > Insecta > Diptera > Anthomyiidae > Delia > Delia radicum. The sequence continues at coordinate 96,502,583 of CM037853.1, forward strand.
TGTGAAACGGTTAAGGTTGTTATCAAGGTTGATGTCCCAGATAAAAAAGCTTTTAATATAGTAGAAAAGCTTTCATAAAAGTTTTATTTTAAGATCTGGCAATCCGGATGGTTGTTGTCACGGATACTTGAAAAATTGAATAAAATAAAAGAGAAAGCTTAAAATTATACAGATTGGCAACTGTATAACGAAAAATATAAATGTTGATAACAAACTGGTTTGACGTTAAATTAATCGGTTTATTTGTTATTTGAAAATCGTCAATTTTAAATTATTCGAACAGTTAACCGATTAACGATTAACCGATCGAATACCCTAATTGATACTCATTATAAACATTTAGTTTACAAATACATATTTAATCGTTATTAAATTGAAATATTTTATTTTGTCTTAACTTAATTAATAGATAATTTCTTTCACAAGCCGGTGGCAACACAAAATTTAAGTTGTTTTAATTCACAACTTTGTTTTATGTATAAAACAAAATAGATACTAAAATCTTCCATGGTTGATTTTTTATATGTCTAACAAGAGTTGTACATTTTAGTATAATTTTCCTATTCTCTACTACAGTTTGACATGCCGCGACATATACTTCATATACTTTTAATGTGCTTATCAGCACAACTTTTTTGTAGTAAAATAACTTAGTAAAATATCAGTAAAATATTATTAAATCGTTAGTGTTAACAGTTAATTTTAGCTGAAAACATAATTTTCTACTAAGTTATTTTTTTGAGTGTACTCTATTTAAAATACAACAAGCTTTTTGTTAGAATAATAAAATTAAATATAATAATGGTGTTCATGTCAGAAATTCAAAACTTGTCAATTTGCGAAAGTGTTTACATTTTCTTAAGTCATTAATGACATGTCATTGATCCGCTGGACATTTTTCAACCAAACTTTTCATATATTTATTTATATATAAAACTATTCTTCATAAAAAAATGTTTGCAATTTTTTACCTTAAAGCGCCCTCTAGTGAAACTATTGGCGAACAAAGTTGAAACTTTGACAGCATATAAATCTTAGACTGTTAAAGATACATACATATTTTAAAAATTTAAATTTTGTGTAATTTTTTGAGTTAACCGATTTTTAAAATTTGTTGGAAAAATATCATAGTTTTTGACCATTTTTTAAAATTGCTATATGGCAACCCTGAAGATATCATTTTTATAAGTTTAGTAGTATTTTATTAAAAACCATCCATTATTTATGTTTTGGATGAAAACGAAATAAATTTTTAAATATTTTAGACTTATGGCGTTTTCTTTTCTGGCAAAAATGTCACATTTTTTTGCACTTTGCCCTCAAATTACCTTTTTGTGTTCTTTTCTAAAATAAGGTAAACACTCTGAGAGGGTGCCGTGTTTCTTTCTGAAAATGTTGCCTTATACAAGGCAAAAAATGCAACATTTTTTGCCCTCAAAAAATTTACAGGGTTGGATGTTCCCCTGTTTTTTTGGTTTATCAATCTCATGTGTGTATATTGCAAAGTTTTTGGCGAGAAAACTCTCACCTTGGTAGCAGAGTGATAGTGTGCTGGCTTCTGACACAGAAGATCCCGAGTTCGAACCCATATTGGTACACATTTTTTTATATTTTTTTTTTTTTGTTAAATTTAATTTACGATTTTTTTAATTTGTTTTTGGTATTTTTTTTAATTTTTTCTTTTTGTAAGTATTTAATAATTTTTCTAATCTGAAATTCGCTTACAAACAAAATTATAAAAAAAATTTAATTGAAAAAAATGTATGGAGCTACATCCAAATTTTTTAAATAATTAAAAAAACAAAAATTAATTATTAAAAAAAACATTAAATTTTTTTTAACGTTTGCTGGGATTTGAACCTGAACCTTAACAACACTAAAAACAGATTAGTTTAAATAAATATAATATGTGATGAAATTGTGTTCTGTTCTGATTGTAAAAATGCTTCATTTTAATGGGGCGAGGGCAAAATTTGATAAATGTTGCACATTTAGAAGGCAACACTTTTTTCCAGAAAAGAAAACACTATTAGTGTATTTGAAAAGTTCATCGTTCTATCGGTCAGATTTCCAAAAATTATATACAATCGATGAACTAATTTTCATATTTCTGCAACAACATAACAATCAACAATATAAAAAATAAGCATTTTTTTATTTTTAAATAATTTTTGAAAAAAGTTCCGTCAAATAACATCAAAAATTGATAATTATTTCGCAACTCTAGATAAAAATTTTTCATAATTTTTTTAATCACGATTGTTTTCAAGCTGTTGAATAATTTTTAAGTTTTTAAATCACTTAATTATCTTTTTTTCTGTAAAAAATATAGACTTTTAAAAGTACTGGGTCGAAAAAGGAACACTGTGTCAAAAATTAGTTAAAAACAGCAACAAAAAAAAAAAAAACACCTACCTATCAACCTACAATCAATTGAAGGGCTTAGTGCAAAAACTTCATAAGTCACAAAATTAATATATTGAAATAATCGCCTTTAAATTAAAAAAAAAGAAAATTAGAAACTTATTATTAAAGCCTTAACCTAAAGACTGTAAACACATGTATTAGATTCTTAAGAAAGGCTTCTTCTATCACATATCCGTTCATGGATCAAAGAAAACCATGTGAAACTGCTGTTTTTAAAAAAATTGTGTCTTATCAAGTTAATGCATAAAGATAAGCAAAGAAGTTCATAATCTGAAAAATTGGTAACTACTTATTAGGTATTTCTTGATCTAGATACTTGTAATAAGTGCCAAGATGTGATTTCTTTTAACTTTCTATCGCTGGAAGACAAGAAGACCGCGAAAATAGTTTTATTAATACAATGTGGCTTATCAAGTTTTTGTCCACATTTTATTTGAAACTTTTTTATATCGAAGAAAAGGTAGCTGCTTTGAATTCTTTTCGAGCTCGATAAACTTGTACTAAGTATGCGGTATGTTTCTTCTATTACATATCTGTCTTATTACAAGTATCTAGAGTATAAAAGTCCTGCGATATAGCAAATATTTCCTCAAAATAAGAATATCTTAAATACAATTGCTGCAACAACTTGATAAGGGACATTGATTTAAGAAAAAATAGTTTTATACCGTCCTCTAGTCTTCCAGCGAAGAACATGTATTAGCAGACATGGGCGGCGTCAATTACATTTCACAATCATTCACAAATGAAATTTGTCATATAATTAATAATTTCAGACCTACGCTCACACTTCTTGGCTTAAACGTATCCTTGGAAAGTTTTCAACTTTGCCAATATCAGACATGGGACATAAAACCAATATTTGTTTATTTAATTACAGACCAATTACTTTTTTAGGTCTAATTACATGTAATTGGGTGTAATTGAGTAATTGCCCTATAATTAAATACACAGATGTTGTTACTAATCCCCATGTTTGGTATTTAACATTTTACAAATTTCATAAGGAAGCGTTTAAGCCCACAAGTGTGAGCGTAGGTCTGAAATTATTAATGATATTGAAAAATTTCACATGTCAATGATTGTGAAATGCCCATGTCTGTGTAATAAAAGACATATATTGGCATTTATTACAAGTATCTACAGTAGGAACATTCTGAAGAATAGCTACGTTTTCTTTAAAATATTAAAATCTTAATTAAAATTTCTGCAAAAACTTGATAAGCCACATTGACTTATGAAAATGGTTTTTACTTTTACTGTCTTCTAGCCTTGAATACGCAGAAAAAATACCCTTTTGAATATGTTTGCGGGCAATTATTTTTTATCTTTACAATGATTTAAATTTTCAAAAATAAACAAAGATACATATATTTGCAATGTTAAATTTTATTAGATATTATGTTTGGGACATGCAAAACATACATATCGCACTTGATCAACAAGAGGGTATTAACTCAAAATTTTAAAATTTTCAGTAGAGTCAAAAAACTGTTTATGGCCACATTTTATGGCCAAACATATCATAATAAGCAAATTCCATTTGAAAATATATATACATTGTTTTTGTTTTAATTTTACCACTCATTGCAAAAAAAAAATCTATTTTTTGAGTTAATACCATTTTTTTGAAATTTTATCTATTTTTTTTGGTATTATTTTATCAACAAAACAGTATCAACTCAAAATACAACCAAATATAAATAAAACAGTTTGATTATTTTTAACATAAATAAAGGCTCAAATCAAAATAATACGTTTTTTTATGAAAATATACGATTCATTTCTATTCGAACTTTTGTATTAACTCGAAATAATACCTTTTTGTTGAAATAAAGGTAATCACTACATTATCATCAAAATGGTCTCAAAAGTGGTTTTCGAGATGAAAGAGTAATCGGAATACGTTGAAATTTTTACAATAGATAGATATTGATGTTGTTAGTTGATTTCTTGAAAAAAGTGATATTTTAAAAATTTTGAGTTAATACCCTCTTGTTGATCAAGTGCGATATAATAAACATATAAATATTTGCAGCCAAACATATATATCCCAGTAAAACACGCTGCTGAACTGCAAGCAGGTTTGTAAGGGAGTGAGCCTAAAAAGAATTCCTTATAAACCTGTTTACATATGCCATGATTTTTTTTATATGGCGAATTCACACTTGGAATCATTACTTTTGGGCAAAATAAGCGCGGATTGCAATATAATATAAAATGTGTTCAAGAAAATATCAGAATAATAGAAATACTAGATTATGAAAATGTATAGGTGCCCGATTAAAAAACTTTTATATGATGCTTTATATAATCATACGTAAGTTAATATATGTCTTTATACAGTTTAATCCGAAAAATGGTTCCATATAATTATACAAGTTTTTGTTACTTTAGTTCTAATTTGATAACATCAGATTAAATTACATCCGAATAATGGTGCGATACAATTAAATCAGATTTAATATAATGGTATAAAATTATATCTGAACTGATACAAACATATACAAAATCAGTTATAGTTGTATTCGGTTTTTGCATTAAAAACTCCATTGAAATGTGAAATATATTCCAAAATAATTACCGTGTAAATACGGGTTTAGCTTCAAAGTTATTTACCTATTCCGAACGTAGTCACTTGCAAAATGATTACGACTTTAAAATTTGCAGAAAATTCCTTTGAATTTAAAAATTTTATTTTATTAATAAAGGAATCAATCTCAAAGGAGAAAAATTGGAAAAAGTTTCTTAAGTCGACTTAAGTTGTTTTTTTTTTTATCAAAAAAATGAGATAGGAAATTGTTCATGTGTGTTGATATAAGAGATAATTATACCCAACAGAAGATTGAAACAATTTTCTAGTGTGGATCTGTATGGGGTAATACACAATATAATCCAACATTAAATTGCGTTTTTTTTTTTTTTGGAATTATGATATATCTAAATGTATATTATCTTGCAATGTCTAGGCTCATATAACGACATATTTAATTGAAAACAGGGTCACTGACGAAGGTTCAATACCAGAAACTGCGCAGTCTGATTCAGAAAATTGAAAATTTGCAAAGTAGTTATGATTTTTAGAAAATACACTAATTCTTCTCTACCACGCTTTTCACAATTGAATTAATTTTTTCTAATTCTAATTGCAATATACAATTATATATTGATCGAGATGCGATAAGACGCAAATATATATGGCATCATATTAACGTTTTTCGACAAAAAATAATTTTATATATGAATTTATATAATTATGTCCGGTTAAATACACTGTCAGACAAAAACATATAAGTGTATATAAAATAATTAGTGTCCGACCGAACAGTTCGGTCAGAAAATGCATTTGGTCTGTATTCGGTATTTTAAAGCATTATGGACAAATTTGGCGGATGGAAAAATGTTTATTTTGCTGATTAGAAGCTATTTTGAGTGTCAAATTTGAACAAAACTCTGTATTTAAGCAATAAATTCACTGTTCGGCCACAGAAAGTTCGGCCAAATTGAAAATAGTTCGGCGGCCGAACTTTTAACTTAATAGCTAAACTTCGGCTTTTCTCTTTAATTTATACACAAAATCGAATTAAATCGGCTCAACAAACATGTTTTCAATACCAAAATTTGTCATCATTGCCTCTAGATATCAAAAAACCGACAAAATATAGTTTTTTGGCCCAACTGTTAGGTCGGACACTAAAAATAATGTGTTATTATATACAAACGTGTTTACTCGGGTACATTTAAATTATTGCATGTGTTACATAAACAGGACCTAATTTTTAGTTAAGTAAGAAAAAAAAAATATATATATTTTATAAGAAAAATCTGTTATTTTATAACTTTTATTATCAATTTTTTTATTTTATCAAATTTTTTATTTCTTTTTAAAATTTGCATTTGTTAATTATTGTTTTTTTTTCTTCAAAATATTCAACAATATAAAAACCTTTAAATTAAAGTTAAAATATAATTAATATAAATCATTAATAACATAAACATAAAATCAATAAATAAATAACATTTTTTTAAGATATAACTCTTAACTAATTAAAATAACTATAAACGTAAGACAACAATTGGCAAGTGCACTTATTAAAAATATTTAAAATATATACAAATTAAACAACATATATATATTTTTTATTACAGAAAAAACAAAACAAAATAATATTAAAAATATTACAAAACTTATATTATAATCATATAATCGTATATTTATATAATTATATTAATTATTAATTAACAAAAATACAATTAAAAAACACATTTAGCTTAAATAATGCTTAAAACAAATTATAAAATACAAAAATATATTGTTTATTAGGTTTATATATAAAATAAATAATAACAAATTATTTAGTTTTATAAATTACAAAAAAAAAAAAAACAGTAAAAACAAATTAAAAACTAATTAATTTAAAACGAGAAAAATATGTTAAATTAAAAGAAAATTTAAAAACTACAAAAATCAATAAACAAATTAATACATTCATTAAAAATAAATGTGTTTTATTAAGGAAAGCGAGAGAGAGAAAAAGAAAGAGAGAGAATGAGAGAGAAAGAGAGAGAGAGAAAGAAAGAGAGAAAGAGAGAGAGATAAAGAGAAAAAGAAAGAGAGAGAGAGGGAGAGAGCTAAAGAAAGAATGTTACGAAGCACCATGTTTTGGAACTCAAATACTTTTACTAATTTTATTGATAATTTTAAAAATTTCTTTACTAATTTTTGAAAATTTTGAATTTCTTAATTGAATACCAAAGTATATACAGTAGGGAAAGTCTTAATGGCGAATTAGGCCCACTTTTTTCACCACAAATTTTTCCAAGTATATGAGCTGTATGAATTTAACACTCTATGTCTATGTAGTCTATGTAGTAGTCTAGTAGTAGTCTATGTAGTAGTCTATGTAGTAACTGTAAACCTTATCTAAGTGTACAGTTTTTGTTAGCTGGTTTTTTCTACACTCAAAAAAGTTTTACAGTTAATACATAACAGTTATTTGTGTAGTAATCAGTAGTTATTGTTTTTAACGGCCCCAATGAAATAAGTCCCCAAACCAAAAATTAAATAAAGTCCCAAAAATTTCTAATAAGAAAAATTGGGGTCTTATTTCATTTTTTGGTGCTTTATTGCATTTATTTTTTGGGACTTTATTTCATAATGAAATAAGGCCCCAATTTGAGAAATGAAATAAGTCCCCAAATAATATTTTTGGGGTGTTATTTCATTTTCTTAAAAATCAAAATTTTTAAGGAATGTAAGCAAACAACCATTACAATTACTGCATGAATTATCAAGTTATTAATGCAAATAGTTATTTATTATTAGCAAGTGAGATTATAACGTGTAGTAAATATCAATGGATCAATCGAGTGTAATGAAGTGCGAAATTATTTCTGGAAACAGAAGCAATTGTGAATTATTATATGTGATTGATCAAAAAATTGTTTAAAAAAAAACCAATTTAAAAGGAGTCGTAAAATATGAGTGTAGAAAAGACACTTGTAAAGCAAGAATTAACTTGCTTTCTGATGGAAAATGTGTCGCTGCCAAGAAATACGTGGAACACAAATATGAAGATGAAGAAGGCACATAAAAGATTTAAAGGCTTTAAATGAAATAGATCTTTTTTTTTACCCGAAAAAAAAATATAGCAAACGAATTGATAGTTTTGATGAGTGAGATTTACATTCAAAAAAAAATTTTTCTACATCAAAACTATCAATTCGTTTGCTATATTTTTATAGGGTACAAGAATAATCCTCCAGTAAATATTGTTTAAAATTGATTTTTAGAGAAATATTTTAATGTTCATATTTACAGGTTTCATTTACTAATTTTTCTTATGTTCTTGCCGCCAAACAGCTGAGGACTCTATGCAGGTATATACACAACGACTTTGTATTAATTAGGAATAAAAAAATATTTTAATGTAATATATAATTTTGTTTTTTTTTTTTAATTTAGGCCTTATTTCATTTTCGTAATGAGGCTTCACTTCATTATGAAATTAAGTCCAAAAATTGCGGCGTTATTTCATTTTATTTTGTTGTTTTGTTGTTTTGTTTTATTTTGTTGTGTTTTTTTTTTTAATTTTTTTTGGGGCATTATTTCGTAATGAAATAAAGCCTCAAAAAATGGGGCGTTATTTAATTTTTGGTTTGGGGACTTATTTCGTTGGGGCCTTATTTCATAGAGCCGTTTTTAACTGCAATTATAGTTGTTTTTCTATGAACAAACACTAAACCGTCATAACTGAAAAATAGTTTGGAATTTTTACTTTGCATTTCAAGAAGGAAATGCAAATTTTTATTGTAATTGAAATGAAAATTATTCGTTTTTAAAAAATGCTTAGAAAATTGTGAAAAAATAATTGTAAAAAACAAATAATTGTTTTTACCAATTTTTACAGTTGTTTTTAAATTTTTACAGTAGAAAAAGTCGACAGTTATTTTTAAGACATTGTTAGTTATTTATATTTATTAATTGTTTTTCAACAGTTTAAAATAACTACTTATTTAGTTATTTTACGGGTTATAACCTTTGTCGCCTTTTTAATGGAATTTACAGTTGTTTTAGCTGTCATTTTCAGTATAATCTACTGTCAAACTTTTTTGAGTGTAAATATTTAGCAATAGTTTTTGGCTGATTTTAGCAGAGTAAGTTCCTATTTGCAATTAACTAAAATTCAACTCGAATATAAATTTTTTTTTGGATATTTAACAGTTTTATTTATGCTGTTCTTATCTTACTAATATTTAGCATAAAAATCTGCCAATGCATTACCTTGCAATGGGTGCGATAAAGTAATGCATTACCTTGTAATGTGTACTCCTTACCTGTATTATTATTTTCCAACAAAATGTAATTAATTACCGATAACGGGTTACTTAATGCATGACTTTGTAATGAATACTCCTTACCTGCAACATTATTTCGAAACATAAAGTAATGTGTTACCAATAGCTGGTTAATTAATGCATTACTATTTCAATGTATACTCCTTGCATTCAACATTATTTTAACACATACAGTAATGTGTTTTTTTTTTTTTTTAAAGAGAAGCAACACGGGAAATTCTTCCTATTAATTAATGTGTTGCTTTCTTTGGAAAGGGGATAGTGGAGAGATGAAAGGTGGCGAAAGATGAAGGGCTTCAAACATGGCAATAAAATACTCATGGATTACTTTGTAATGATACCTCATTACCTTTTACATTACATCAAAACATAATATAACGTAAAGTAATTATTAAAATATCTTTATGAAAATCTATTTATATACACATTACTTTGTGATGTTTTGTAACCATGAGGGTAAGGTGTATATTTTTGATATCATAAACGAAAACACGAAGCACAACAATTAATTTACATTTTAAGCAATCAAATATTATATGTATCGATAGCTCAGATGGTAGAGTTCTCGCCTAACTAATTGTTAACAACTAGAGACCCCATGTTCAAGTCCCAGCGTGACCACGTTATTTATTTAATTAAAAAAAATATTTGCAATACTTTTTCTTATAAATTTTTTTTTATGATAATCTATTTATAGACACATTACTTTTCCCACCATGAAACCATATAAGTAACCAGTTACTTTACCCCCTAAAGGGTTATGAGTCCGCCCATTACTTTTAGGCTCTATTTTGAATTTTACAGGCAAAATTCATCAGTGAAGTAAGGTGTAATGTAATGCGTGGAACTCTATGGCTACACATTACTTTACCCCTTATTTGGTAATGTGTTGTTTTTGCTGGGAGCTTTAACTGCTCTTTTTACAGATTTATTTCTATGAGCCTACTATGACGTATTATTTAAGAATTCCTTTGTCACCAGTCATAAATAACACGGGAGGACAAAATCAAAACTTTTAAAAATTAATAACGACAGTTATGACCACCAATTCTATATATATCAGGCACGCTGATTTCAGTGGAGTACTTTATTTTTAATATTTTAAAATTTGACACATGTAAATGTGGATTTTTACATATAACGTTTTTAAAATACAATCAATCTGACTCCTTTCTGTTGAAATGTAAGGACAACCCCTACATTCGCATTTTAGGTACATATTTGATGAAGAAAACTGTAGATTAAACCCGCTATTTAACTAAAATAACGTTAAACTTAATCCACCGTTACCGAAATAATTGTAAAACCGTTATCCTTAAAATAACGTTACCGAAATAACTAAAATACCGTTTCAGAAATAAGTAAACTACTCGCGGGTGCTCTAGAATTGGGTTTTGACAAAAAAAAAAAAATTCCCACTATATTTATGATTAAAAAAAAAACGCATTTTTAAAAAAATCCTAGGACAAATTTAAAAGTTATGACCATTTAAAGCTGTTGGCTTTACAAAATTTGGCGCCTTTGGATAACTCTTTTTTTATTTTGGATTAAAAGATTCAAATCCATAATTTTTTTACTACAATATAATCTGAATTCAACTTGATCTGGTATTTTACTGTTTCCTTTTTTACTGTTGCTCCCGATGTTAAGAAAATTTATGAAAATATGGCAATTCTATTTGAAAAGTTAAATTTATCAAGCCAAACTTTACCAAATAATATAGTATTTGCAAACGATTTAAAATTGGGTAATATAGTTTTGGGTCTAATGAGCCACGCATTAAGCTTTCCGTGTTGTTGGTGGAAAAAATCGCATTTAAATGTGTGGAAAACTAAGGACGTTTGGAAGCATTCGTAAAAATTATGAAGGCTGGTGTGGAAGTGGTAAGCGTCAAGAAGATGCCAAATATTTTAAAATTTGTGTAAACAATCCAATTATATCAGAGCTAGACGAAATATTAGTTTTGGACAAATTTCCCCCACCTGAGCTGCACCTATTATTAGGTGTCGTAAATAAAGTCTATGAGTGTTTGGAAAGAATGTTTCCAGAAATCTCACTTGAATGGGCTAAGTTTTGTAATGTTCAAAAAGAGTTAATGCATGGTGGAGCTTTTAATGGTAATTCTTCAAGAAAACTCTTAAAAAATGTGTCATTTCTTGAAGAAAATCTACCATTAAAGTTTTTACTCTTTGCTGATGTTTTTACTCTTTGCTTTGCTCATGTTCTCGTAAAACATTAGATGAAAATGCAGCGCAACATATTGAAACATTTAAAAATAATTACCTTCAACTTTGTTCATTGACTAACCAAAAATTGTTAGTAATTCCCAAAGTGCATGCAGTATTTCACCATATACTGGATTTTTGTACTAAAGCAGACACCCGATTAGGACCTTGGAGTGAACAGGCTTCCGACTCTGTTCACTCAGACTTCAAGATGGTTTGGAACAGGTTGAAACGAACAACTAGTGATCCACATTACGGAAAATCGCTACAAAGAGCAGTTTGTGAGTTAAATTCGAGTCATATTTAAATTTTATTAAGTAAAATAAAATAAGTTTGAAATAAATTTTATTAAAAATAAAAATTATGTTTTTTTCGACCTTTCATTGTGCAATGAAAATGAAAATTATACATGGGATTGTTACCTCTTTCAAAACGTGTTCTGATGATGGGAACCTAGAAAATTCCCGAAATATATCTATGAACACATTCCTGAAAGGGTCAAATAATAAATTTGAAAACAAAAAAAAAAACTCTATAGATTATTTGTTAGGACAATATCCTAATAAAGAAATATAGAGTATGGCCACGAACTTGAATAATTTTCATTTTCATTAAAATAAAATAAAATAAAATAAAAAATAAATAAAAAAAATTAAAAATGTGTGTATTTATTTAATAAGTTTAAATGGGGGGTTTAGTAGTTGGCTTAATTTGAGATTTGGACGACACTTTCATGCAGATTTCATCTCTGAAGAATATTTTCTACCTAACCAAAATTTTTTTTAATTGTGTTCATTTAATTAAAAATTGCTTGCTTTTACAACAGTATTATTTTTAATTTTCATTTTTTGAAAAATATTTATTTTAGTAGTTGTTTTTATAAAAGATTTCAAATGCCGCCCAATTTTTATAAACCCAAAATTTTAAATGGTCATAACTTTTAAATTCGTCCTAGGATTTTTTTAAAAATGTGTTAATTTTTAATCATAATTATAGAGTTTTCAAACCCCATACTCACTTTTTGTGGGTATTTTTTTTTGTCAAACCCCAATTCTAGAGCACCCGTGTACTGTTAACGAATAAAACTGATACCGAAATAACTGAAATATCGTTACCCCTAAAATACCGTAACCGAAATAAACGAAAATAGCAGTACCCTTACCGATACCCGCATCGATCGGATACCATCCATGAATTTAAGTACATAATAGTCCAACGAATTCACTTTTCAGCATAATTAAAAAAAGTTTGGCATTCCGTTTGCTTTACAGGCTTTGGCTTTCTCCTTAAATTTTGCTTTCAAAATCGCAATAAATTGGCTCAAAATCATTCAAAAATCGGTTCAACAATAAAAAAGATAAATTTTACCAATTAAACTTTTCTTCAAAAAATAAACGACAGTTTTCTTAAAATTAATGAAAAGTTAATATTCTTTATGAAACCCGATTTTAATGATAATTCTTCATTGAGTGTAAGAAAGTTTATACATAAATAAAACTATATTACTTCATATAATTTTATGAACATTTTGCATTAACTTAATGAAAAGTTTCAACAGACGAATTCCAGTGCAATTTCATTGATTTAATAAAAAAGTTTATTAATATCATGCAGATAATTCTCTCAGTGCAATATGGAAACTTGTAAAATATATTTTTTGGCCAAACTGTTGCAAACTAATGCAAATTTTCATAAAACTTTATGAAAAATATAACTTTTTTTTAAAGTTTCATCCAGTCAATAAAGAAGTTACTTTTAAAAACTATTTTCATAAAAAGTATGTAGCTTTTCATTAATTTTCAGAAAATTTTTGTCAGATTGTGAAGACAAGCTTTATTAGTTTACTGAAAATTTTCATTATTTTTCGTCCACTAAAATTCTATCTTTATAGAAGCTTCGGAAATCGAATAAGCATGCCGACTATGCAGAGTACTGAATGAAAACCAAATATTCTTGACATATGCAAAAACAATATGAAGTTATGTTTTCAGCTAAAATTTTAGTTATAAAGGGTCCGCCATCTAACGTTTTTTTTCAACTAGTGCTTATTTCGTGAATGGTAACACTTAGCTCATGTCTGATTTAACAGATAATTAGTTTTATCCTTCCGCTGAACGAATATGGTTGTGTATGCGCTTGAACAACGCTGGGAAATATTGCGACATTGCTTTAAAAATCATGGTAATGTTGCAGAATGTGTGCGAAAATTGCCATTTTTTCTTCGAAAATGAGGAAGGAGTGGCCGTTACAGTCAATGGCGATCGTTATCGGGCCATGTTGAACGAATTTTTGTTCACAAAAATTGAAGAGGAGGATATTGGCAACATTTGGTTTCAACAGGACGGAACAGGAAGCCATTGGTGAAATACAGCTGCACACAATCGATAATGTGCTTAAAAATTGGACCGATCGTGTAGGCTACTGCATGGCCAGCCGAGGCAGCCATTTGAATGAAATTATTTTCCATTATTAACCGGAAGGATTGTATTTTCAAATAAAAAAAGAAATTTGAGAAAATATTCTGTAGTTTTTTTTTTATAGCATTTTCAAAAAAAAAAAGTTATTTGGCGGACTTATTGAGCACTTAACTGGTGTTTCACTAATATTTTACTAATTTATTTTGCTGTTAAGCACTTTGAATGTTCGTACTACGACCAGATTGAAAGATATAAACAGAATGGAGTAGATGTCGCTGCATGTCAAGATGTAGAAAATGATGTTTATTTGTGGACCACAATATTGGTTTTCAACTAAAGAAAAGTTCATTGATTTTGCTGTAGTGAAAGCAAATAGTAAATATTTGAAACTTTATTTGATTATTATCAAAAAACTAAAATTGCGACCACGGATTTAACAAGAGTTATCATTAGAGAATGCAATTATCTTTAATTTAAGACACATTTCGTTTGTAGTCCAAAACTTTAAAACTTTTTATAGCGAAAATATCAAAAAATTGTATATTTGGATGATTTTGAAGACTTTTAGAAATCGGCCATGAGGAATCGATCCGGAATTCAGTCATTTATTTTTAAAATTTAATGTTTTTAAAATTCGTTTAAAAATGTGGGCTGTATTCAAATTTGCCCAAAAATTCCAACTTTCCCCACTGAAATCAGCATGCCCGAAATATATAGAATTTAGAATTTAAGAATGTCATGCTGTGTAATTACGTCAATACTGTAGTTGTTGGCTCCAATTCATATCCGACATCTGATAAATTTAATTTTTGTGGTAAACTAAAATTATAATTTTCAAAGTAACCAAATGGTCTTAAAATATATAATAAATAATCCATTATATAGAAATTATTTGGTCGTATATAATGAAAGGATATAACACTGGGAGAACAACAGGTGGCATTCTGAAATTGAAATCAAAATTAATAAAACGACTTGTTCTTAAGTATATATTACAACTCACCTCTTTTTGTTTATAGTATGTATATTTTTGATACCATGATTTTTTAACGTTTGGTATAAAATAATCCGGTGCAAATGGTAAAAATCGTTCATTACCCTCTACATCTCTGGTATCACCAGCCATAACACCCACATTTTGTAAACATATACCCAATTGTACATCTTCAGATCGATAACTTTTCGAACATTTTGTTGTATCGTTATAGGCTTCAGTGGCGAATTTTCTTAATGATTCCTTGCTTAGAACATAACCAGCACCACCTGACATATAACCCTTTAAATATGAATTTAAAAAATAAATGGGTTTTAATATTGATAAAAGACCTATTCACCTGTTTCACATATTTTTTAAATTTTGCTCCAAAATATATGGGAGCTTCAGCAGGATAGGGATATAAAAATAAACGTAAATTTTCCATGATAAAATAACTGAAAATGGACAATTAAAAAAAAATTAAGAAAATAAATAAGAAGTTTTGTTATATGATTAAAAAATGGGTTAATTACACTCGAATATAAAAGACTGTAACAGAAAAATTTGTAATTAAAAAAAAATTAAATATTTTCAGGCCAGCAAAACGTATCTGGAATTATTGGTATAGTGAAAGTAGTAGAAGAGCTTACTAAACTATAGACTGGAAACATATAAAATCAACCACTCGATTTTCTCTACCCTTTCTGATTTCAACCACAATTGGTATAGAAGATGGACATCATATAACTATAATCTCATAAAAATTCAGGGCATCTTATTCAAGAGGATCTTGAAATATATAATTTCAAAAAATTGAAAATAAGTTAGTAGAAAAATTAGTAAACGTCTTGTAAACCAAGTATATTATTTTTCAGCAAAATTTTTTTGCTAAAATTATGTTTTCAGCTAAAATTTTAGTTATACTTATTCAGCACTTAACTGTGTTCAACTAACGTTTTACTAATATTTTACTAATTTATATAATGTATACACATTAAAAGTGTGGACAACAACCAGATTGAAAAATATACGCAGAATGAAGTAAATGTCATAGCATGTCAAGATGTACTAGAGAAGAGGACAATGGTGCTAAAAAGTACAACTCTTGTAAGACATATGTATAAAAAATAATACATAAAACAAAATTTAGGATTAAAAGAACTTAAATTTTGTGTTGTGTTGTCTTGTGAAAATAATTGTCTATTAATTAAATGAAAGACAAAATAAAGTATTTAAATTTAATAAATATTAAATGTATATTTGCAAGCTAAATATTTATAATGATTATTAATGTTGGGTGGTCAAATTGGCAATTTAAAATTGCAAGCAAATATACGTTCAGGTATAGAGGCTAAAGCGAAAGACAGGGACACACATCTTAGGTAATTTTTTATATTTCCTTTTGCTTAATGGTTGTGTATGTCATATTTTGTAATTATGTCGTTTCATTTCTAGAATTATCTAAGGCATTTTTCTTCCTTTAAAAGAAGCCATCATTTAGACAACCATTGATGTAAGTAGTTGAAAGATAAATTTGTTTATGTTATATATAATTATTTCTATATATTTTCAGATATTACATTAATTCAAGTCGTCAATGTGGGAACATTTGAACATGCACATTTTTATATTTTGTAACTTATTGTGAATTATTTTTAAAAGAATCACATAAAATGTTTATGATTTTCAGCATATAAATTAACTAAGGTATAATTTTTCTACAAATGTTTTGAGTTTTTTTCAGTTTACTAATATTCAGTAAACATTTTCTTAACTTTTAGCAAGGAATTCTTTATTTGTAATCAACTGTTAGCAAAACTTTTGCTGATTCTACGAACTTTGCTGCTAAAAATCAGCTCGCTGTTTTTCTG